>OW240918.1:118961088-119198544 GCA_933207985.1 Pelobates cultripes | reverse complement strand
ATTATCGACGTCCCAAAGGCTGGGTAGGGCATGAACCCATTAGTATAGGAAATATATATCCAATATAATAGAATATTTACTAGAATTGTTTGTTTATTTAACTACAATAAAAGTTAAGTTTTAATAATTAATTTGTTCTTATAGTTAGGACATTCTAGTCACACTTCTTTCCTTATTTTTGGGATTATTTGGGTAATTGACTGGTTGCCGGGTAAAACCTAAATAGATCACCTATAACAATGTTAACCTTTTTCTCATGTGATGCGCTTTTTTTATTTTAAGCAAACAAATGTGACAGTAAAAGCACCATCATCACTTCATTTTATTATGCTTTTGAGACACTTCCTGTCTATGTATCTCTGTTATAGCCAAAGTTGGAAGCGCACTCTACCCCTCACTATGGATTCCAGGGTGCTTCTTGGAAAGTCCCAGTACCCAAATAGGACCAATGATAGACAATTGTAGAAATAATCCAGGCACTCCAATAGATTCCAAATTTCAAGGCAATTTATTCGAACCAGGAACTACAAAGCAACATTTCAGCCCTGGTTCGAATAAATTGCCTTGAAATTTGGAATCTATTGTAGTGCCTGGATTATTTCTACAATTATGTATCTCTGTTAGACTTACCCTGATCATCTTATTTAGATGGAGCATTTGATATAGAGCCACCCTCTATGATTACCCCCATCATTACTCACTCGCATTTAATAGCAGTTAGGTCTGCTAGCAGTTAGGTCAGTCACATAACCAGTTAAGTAAGTAGAATTTATCCCCTCGACATTGTATTGTGTCCAGGTACAGAATACCAAGGGCGTGGAGTTTATACACGAATACTAACGGAGCATATTAGACATATTCCTCCCCTGGATACTAATCCTAATTGAACATCTCTGGAGATATAGCTACTTATTTAGTATCCCATAGCTATACAACAGGCTGGATAGTTTGATTAAACGGGGATCTCAGTAATCTGAATTATTCACAATACTGATGTACTGATTAGAATGAGTTACTTTTTCAAAGATAACCCCCTGTTTATGTCCTTTCTTCAATTTTAAAGGGTGTTTGTATAGTCCGTCTAAAAAAGCAAAATAGTTAAGTCTCATACTTATTCAATATTATTAAAGTTAGTTTCTCTGTTTTTTGTGCTAATTTTGTAGGGACTTTCTTTTTTAAATATTTATTTTTGAAGAGTTGATTAGATTTTGTAATTACTTCATTTGTATTCTGGGTACCCCCTTTAACATGACCTTGGGTCCCCCTAGTGGAGACTTGGAATGTGCACTTGTACATTGTAGCTTTAGCTTTTGGAGGTACCTTGCAAGCGATTCGTCATAGAAAATTTTGCTTCATTGATACAGTTTATGGCACTTTATATTAGGAGCATCTTTTGAATTTACTGTATATGTCATTGCATTTGGGAGAAGCATGTTTTGCTAGTAACATTGATAGGCATTTCAATATAGTACATCTCTTTTAAAAAAAATATAGGGCAGAAACATAAATAATTTCCTGGGAAGTATCAGATCAGATTTAATTCTAATATTTATTCATTAAACTGTGGTCTGACAACCAAATTGAAAAGAGGAATAAAGAACTAGTTTTTAATGCTATGTATGGGTTTCCTCAGTCTAATGCATTAAAATGAATTGATAAATTCCTAACTACTACACAGCACTATAGAATGTTGCTTCTTATTTTTAAATGGTTATAAGATCTTGAAAAAGGAAACCCAGCTGCAATGTGGGATCTGGCAACATTCTTTTATTTTCATTACTAGCAAAAGGCTATTCTCGTGATACCACTTATGTGAATTTGATGTTGCAATGCCTCTTACAGTTATAAGCACAGTCTATCCATGTGACTGTCACCTCTAATTATCAACATGCTAAAAAAAGGAACACAGAGCCCTTTTTCTGCCATGTTACAATATAACCCATTTTTATGTGATTATGTCATGTGATTTTATTTGCAGAACTTCACTAGACGGGAAGTAAGAATTATTTAGCAACTGGGAGGAAAGGTCAGAAAAAGTACTGCTGGCCTGGAACGCTCGAATGTAAGAAATACAAATATGTTTCTAACAGATCGTTTCCCTAGCTGTATAGATTAGACAGATTAGAGATTAGTGAAAACACCAAACCTCAGTAAGATTGCAAGACTGCAACAAGAAGTGTCTATTGGCTGAGACCCAGCCACTAGAGGGGTCATTAGGAAGCAGTCTAAACACTGCCTTTACTTAGAAAAGACAGTTTGCATCGCTGATACTGCAGGGACAGTCGATTTTAACCATAAACACTACATTAAGCTTAGCAATTCTGGTGTCTATAGTATCCCTTTAAAGGGACACTATAGAAAACCAGACCACTTCATCTCATTGAGGTGATCTGTGTGCAGTGCCAAGACTGCCTCTAGTGGCTGTTTACCAAACAGCCACTAGAAGTGCCTCCTGCAGTTTCACATTTGACTCTGAAACAGCGCTGGATGTCCTAACGCTGTGCATGAGAATATCCAGCATCAAGCAAAACCCCATAGGAAAGCACTGATTCAACGCTTTCCTATGGGGAAAGGCATAATACGCGTTCTCCGCGCATGTGCGTTAGCCCTTCCCATCCCATCATGCTTTGCATGAGAATATCCAGCATCAAGCAAAACCGCATAGGAAAGCATTGATTCAACGCTTTCCTATGGGAAAAGGCATAATGCGCGTTCACCGCGCATGTGCGTTAGCCCATCCCATCGGCTGGCAGCTGAGGTGGAGTGGGACCATGGGACATCAGCACTGGGTTCAAGCAAGCGTTCAACTTTTTCTGGGGAGGGGGTGGGTGTTAACCCTTTACTGGATAAGGGAAAGGGGGTGCAGAGGGACACTTTAGTGTTAGGAATACATCTTTAAAGTCCTAACACCAAAGTGTTCCTTTAAGGTTGCCTGAGAATTATGTGAATAAAATTTATAAATGTAGGCTAGCCATAAGGTTCCTAATCTACTTCACTAATTCCTTATTTGGTTGGCTCACATCATCAGACAAGGTTCATAGATTATATTTACTGTCACAACAAAAAAGTTAGTTATGCTTTAACGTCTGTTTTTAATTGTGAACTGTTGTCATTTTTTATTTCCTTTTTAAGATTATTATTGCATGTCTGGCTGTTTTGGCAGATTTATTTAATGTGTTCAGTGCTGTATGGTTTTTCTCTACATATGCCCTAGTATTCACAGCAACATGGGCTGCTAATGAAAATGTTTAGTCTATAATAGTAAGCGGTGTTTCACCAGATGTTACTAGCTTTTAGTAACATGGACACGGACAGGACATTGAATATACCTTCCCTCCCGTCCTCCCATCCCCATGGACTCTACTATAAGCATCAAAACGGATTTTCAGTTAGTTTTTGGTGATGGCACGTTTATAGAATCATGTCACCATTTACCTGCAGGCAGGGCACCCTCCGACTACAACAACAGATGTCGTAGTTGTTGCGGGTTGCTGAATTATGGTATAACTGGTGGGGTAAGTTTGTTGCGGCGGAGAAATATATCCTAAAAGAGAAAACAAATATTATGTTACATAAAGAGTGAAAAAAGGAACAAGTTCTTCAATTCATTGCAGCATTTAATTTTTAAACTTAAATTCATGCATTGTGGTGGAAGGAAATCCTCCCCAAAAAGAAGTCAGAAAGAAATTCACAAATACCATTAAAAAGGAAATAAAAATAATGCATTTCTTCATTGCGTAATGACATAAATGTTCACCATCAGCACTTACGCTATGTATGACATATGACACACAGGAATTTTTTTTTTATTTTTTTTTTATAGATTCCTAACCAAAAGGAACTTGCACAGAGCATGTCGCATCAACAAGTGGTTCAAAGACTACTTTTCCTCTCTGCACAGCTGAACACAAGGAACTAGACAACTCTACTTAAGCAACTACATGTTCTAAATGGAAGCCTGCACAACATTCAACTTCGTTATATTCCCAGTTCATCTGCCGTAGGCAACATTTTCACTGTTGGATTACAAACCCCCTTCGTGGTATATACAAGAAGATGCCCATTTCAGTAAACAATTACATGCCAACATTTTTTCTTCAATCCATGAAAATCTGGGGCTTAGATGGGAACTTGCAGGGAGGCAAAAAGACAGCAACTAGAACTGCAATAGATTTATACTGTAATGTGTGAAGTGGTGTTTGTGACTCTGGATCCTAGTATTAAAAAAAAAATGGCCCCAAACAAGGCAATTGCATCACATCGATTCACAAAACCAGACTGCCATCTGCTTACAAACTACAACACTTATCAAGTGAACAACACGTCCTAAAAAGATTGATCGAATAGCTGGAAACAGAGTTTGAAACAAACCAAACAAACAAACAAACAAAAAAAATTATTGAATGCACCATTCGTTGAGAACATTGCTCCTCTTAGAAAAATCAAGATTATGACTACTATAGGGTCTGTGAAACCTAAAAATAATTGCTTTGGTGGCATTTCTGTACCTTGCTTTCCTTTATTAACAGAATCAAAAAAAGTGTTAAACAAAACTCATACTGCACTTGGGATTATATAACCCAAGCAGAGCTCAAAGTACCATTTTCTGCTGGTGACACACACATTGCAGATAAGAGCTGCCAAAGATAAAATGTGGGATTTTTCTTCCTCTTGGACTTTGATGTATCTAACACAGGAAAGAAATTGAATATTACATACTGACCAGGGTCATATCGTGATGGCTAGATGAATTGGTCAGGCATCTCCAAAATGGCAAGTCTTGTAGGGTGTTCCTAGTATGCAGTGGTTAGTACGTACCAAAACTGGTGCCCCGACATCAGGGTCATGGGCGCCCAAGCCTCATTGGTGCATGTGGGAGCAAAGGCTGCTCTGTCTGGGTTATTCACATAGAAGAGCTGCTGTCGTTCAAACTGCTGGAAAACTTAACGATGTCCATAATAGAAAGGTGTCAGAACACAGAGTGCATCAGAGTTTGCTACGTATGGGGCTGTGTAGCCGCAGATCAGTCAGAGTGCCACAATGACCCCTGTACACTAGTGAAAGCGCCTTCAATGGGGATGTGAGCATCAGAACTGGACCAAGGAGCAATGGAAGGTTACCTGGTCTGATGAATCACCTTTTCTTTCAGATCAGGTGGGTGGCCAGGTGTGTGTGCTGTTTACCTGGAGAAGTGATGAAAGAAGGATGCACCATCGGAAGGAAGGCAGGTCGGCGGAGGCAGTGTTATGCTCTGGGCAATATTCTGCTATGAAACATTAGGCCCTGACATTCATGTGGATGCTACTTTGCCATGTGCCACCTACATAGAGATTGTTACAGACCATGTACACTCCATGACAATGGTGTTCCCTGATGGTAGCAGCCTCTTTCAGCAAGAGAATGCACTCTGCCACACTGCGAAAATTGTTCAGCAATGGTTTGAGGAACATGACAATGAATTTAAGGTTTTGCTTTGGCCTCCAAATTCCCAAGATCTCAATCTGCATCTGTGGGATGTGATTTAACAAGAAATTGACCCATGGAGGCCCCACCTCGCAACTTGCAGGGATTAAAGGATCTGCTGCTAATGTCTTGGTGCCAGATACCACAGGACAAGTTCAGAAATTTTGTTAAGTCCATGTCTCGACGACACAGAGCTGTTTTGGCAGCAAGAGGGGGACCCTACACCATATTAGGCAGGTGGTTTTAATATTGTACCTGATCATCAAGCGCTACGGAATCCGTTGGCGCTATATAAATGGTGGCGGTAATAATAATAATAATAATAATAATAATAATAATGTTTCATTTAAATATTAAAAGCAGAACAAATTCATCACTAAACTTATTTGTGACTGCACCAATGTTAAGGATACAATAGCATGTGTTTGAAGTGTGCAGTTCCTTTAGCAAGAGGGGAACAGCTTATCTGATAACAAAACACAAGGTGTGAAGAAGAAAAAAGTGCCTATATATAATTGTATCATTGCTTCAAACACCTGTGTACTCATCCATAAAACACACACACACACACACACACACACACACACACACAAATAACCAGTTTAGTTTAGTTTTAAGTAAGGTAAACCATACGAAGTATCAACAGAGGTTTATAAGATCAGACTACGTAGAGCAGAATGAGAGGAAACCTCTTCTTGGTCATGAGGATTCTTCCAGCTGCTGACACTTGTAGAAATGCAGCAATATTTAGGGTCTTTAATAGTAACTTTTTGTAAACTTTGCTTTTTGGCAAAAATTTTATCTTGCATTATCTATTAAACACATTTAAAACAGGAAAAAAAAATACAAAAATAATCAATCCCAAAATAAGATAGAATATGGGTAGATTGGCACTAGATAAAACTTTAATGCAGCTACGCCCAGTGTCTGAAAATCACTCACAGGACACTAAACACATATACGTCAAAGAAGAAATGGGGCGGCCTAAAGTATCACCAGCACACAGTGATTAATACTTAAAGGACCACTATAGTGCCAGGAAAAAACACTCATTTTCCATGGCACTCTAATGCCCTGAGGGTTCCCCCTCCCCCCCCCACCCCTCAGTGCCACCCTCCCGCCGGGATCTGGGGAGACGAAGGGGTTAAACACTTGCCTTTTCTCCACTAAGCTTCATTGAGCTGAAGTGGTCTGGGTGCCTATAGTGGTCCTTTAATCTCAGGAAGTGCAACACTTCACTCACACTTTCCAGAGCCTTTCCAAGCAGCCTCAGGCTATATTTATTTATAAAATATTTTACCAGGAAAGATACATTAAAGATTTCTCTCGTTTTCAAGTATGTCCTGGGTCTATAGGCTCTATTATCTATTATGTGATGTTTGCTTTTTTTATCTTATTATAGAACGATCAAGAGGTGTTACACTTACTGAGATTAAAGTATTAATCATTGTGTGCTGGTGATCATTTCTCCCCCCCACCCACCCATTTCTTCTATGACGTATACACTTAAAATAGGGGTCAAACCCTGCATGCCAGTGCAGCAGAAGTTATTATACTTATGCACTGATAGGTAGGGGAAAAGGGAAAAAAAAAAAAAAAACTGATTCAGAAGAACCAAACTCCATAATATCTACTTATATTGTGCAAATTTTGCTTAATATTTTTTGTTAATTAAAAAAGCAAAACTGGATAAAACAAATACCAGGGGATAATAGGTTGTTTTTTTTTTTGTTTTTTTTAAATGAAAGTGGTGGGAGCAGAGTAGCCTGCTGCCTCTTATCCCATACCCTGTGCTGTGGAATGGGACTATAACTTAAATTTAAGTGGAACACAGTCTAACATCCCGGGAGACCCAAGAGGTGTAATTCCTTGCTTTTTTTTAATTTTATTTTTTATTTACAGCAGAGCTAGGTGAAGTGCTACTTTACCAGTTTCACAAACTAGAGTTAAAAGGTGAAGGAACACTATTGCAGCACTATAACCACTTCAATGATAAAAAATGTTTTATGGTGCTTAGAATATAGAAGGTCCCTTTAACAGCACCATAACCACTACAATCAGTTACTGTGTTAAAGGTACTATGAGTGTCTCTCCAAAAGTAGTAGAACAAGCTCACTCAAGTTCATAAATTGAGTTTGGCCAGAATGTTAGTGGGACAGCACTTGCTGCTTAAAAGAACACTATAGCTTTAGGAATGCCAACATTTATTCCAAATGCTATAGTGTACTACCTATTCAGGCATCGGCGTCCCCCATGACGCTTTGAAAGTAGTATTACATCACATTTCTGCCCTCGTCGTGCTGGTCTTGTGGCCTTTAGGCTGAAATCAGTAAGACTGAATCAATGTGGGTGCAACTAGATTGACAAAGACCTCATAGCAGGTCGATACGTTGCTGCTCGGTCACATTTTTTTGACCCAATAAACCTGCCTTTGGTTTGAACACCCTGAGTGCTTGGAGATTACTCTTGTTTGCCCGGGTGCACATGGAAATGGTGCAACTATTGAAAAGTCATGTAGATGAGAATTCGAGAGAACAAACAATACTAAAAAGGATCACTAGTAGAGCAAATGGAAGAAGGGGTGTATTTGTGAATAAAATAGTGAACTGCAAAAATTAGGACGTGAAATGACAAAGGCTTGATCAAGTGCCTTAGCTGCATCATGAATTTGATAGAGGAAAATAGAAGCAATATTTTTAAAGATAGAAGTTAGATAATTTGGAGACAGATTGGATTTGTAGGAAAAAGATCAGACCTTGAATCAAGACTAACTCCCAGGTAGCGAATGGCCAGGAGGGCAGCATCACAAAAAAACATCTGCATCACTAGAAATAGTAGAGTCAAGGAGAACATTAGTACAGAGAAAATGAGAAACATCGGTGAAGCCAAAAACTGGGCTTAAACGTTCACTTTATGATACTAGCTAGGTCTCACATCACTGCAAGCATAGAGACTCCATGGCAGACCCACCAGTGCTGATATTTCACTCGCCAACGGCTAGTGGACATGCTGAGCCCTGCTCTAGAAGCTAAGAAGTGTAGTAGAGCAGAAATATGGAACAATCGTTTGGAAGAGAATCTGGGACAAGAAAAGTACTTTTTTAGGAATGAAAAACAGTCAAAATAAAATTACTGATATGCATTGCAAGACAAGGAAGGGAGAGATTAAATAAGGTGAGAGGAAACAGATCAAGTGGATAGGTGGTGGAAGAAGAGCAAGTTCTTAACTCTTCAAATATGCATCTTTTTATACATTTGTCATGCTTTTTAATACTTTTATAATAACTACTACTCATGAGGGTTTAGTGGCTCAACTTGGAACACACATGATAATTGAAACTGTTAGTTCAAATAGGGGATAAATTAAAATTGTGGATGTCAGTTCCACGGAATGGAAGAAAATGGCGCCGTGCCAAATATAGGACACTAGAAACTACAAATAAAAATGTACAACTTCCTATTTTTCCTCACATTTCCATAAAGGTTGTATATGTTTTCAGTGGATAAACTCCTATTGTAATGAAGGTACAGTAAAAATAAGATTATATTAATTGGGCAGTGAAAAAATAAATAATTTACACATTCATGATAGAATAAAAAAAAAATAACTATTACATAATCCATTTCTGTGTATTGTTTAGTAAGTGCCAAAAGATTTCATAATACCTGTTTAAAAAAAAAAAAAAAAAAATTGATTACAAGCACATGACTATTTTTTTTAGATTTCTCATGTGACACACAAAAGGCGTATCTTTGATCAGTGCGAATTCTGAAATCTGAAACTTTAAACCCACATTTTAAAAGTAACCAGTATAATTTAAAAAATAAAAGTAAAAAAATCTTAATGATTTAAAAAAAAAAAAATACAAAAAGTATGTTATATAAATTATACAGATGGCTTGTCCAAATCTGCATGTACATTATTGATCCCATGTCTGTAGTCAATTAAAGGACCACTATAGTGCCAGGAAAACATGCTTGTTTTCCTGGCACTATAGTGCCCTGAGGGTGCCCCCACCCTTAGGGACCCCCTCCCTCCTGGCTCTGGGGAGAGGAAAGGGTTAAAACGTACCTTTTTTTCCAACGCCGGGTGAGGAGCTCTCCTCCTCCGATCCTCCCTTTCGGCTGAATGCGCACGCACGGCAAGAGCTGCGTGCGCATTCAGCCGGTCTTACAATGCTTTCCTATGGACGCTTGCGTGTTCTCACTGATTTTCACAGTGAGAATCATGCAAGCGCCTCTAGCGGCTGTCAATGAGACAGCCACTAGAGGATTTGGAGGCTGGATTAACCCTATTATAAACATAGCAGTTTCTCTGAAACTGCTATGTTTAAAAAAAAGGGTTAATCCTAGAGGGACCTGGCACCCAGACCACTTCATTAAGCTGAAGTGATCTAGGTGCCTAGAGTGGTCCTTTAATGAAAAGTAAAAGGTATGTATACAGTTCTAATGCAGATACGCGATTTAATGTCTGTGGGAGAGTTATCAAACCCCCAAAAATATTCTATTCAGGGGTTAAATGTTAACCCCCTAAGAACCAAACTTCTGGAATAAAAGGGAATCATGACATGTTACACATGGCATGTGTCCTTAAGGGGTTAAACAAGGAGTTAGCACCATGGCAACCAATAGAACACATTTAGAATTTTGGACCAGAAGAATAGTAACTGTTTTGCCTTGACAAATATCCCTCCTCCTCCCCGTTCAAATCAATTTCCTAGTCTAACCCCAGTTTAAAAACCACAATCCAATGCTCAACAGCATAAAACCAATTTAAAATATTAAAATAAGATATTTACTTATTAGCTATTGATACATTTCCTTACACACAGATCAGGTATAGATAGCAACCAAGTACTCATAAACTGCACATACATTAGGTGAATTAGGAAATTGAGAAATAAAAATGTATTATTGTAATACCCATTCTCCATGTAACCAAATAATGCACACAGAGGAGATGATGAGAGCAGGGGGGCAGACTCCTACCTGTTCCAGAGCTCTGAGGGTATACAGGTGGGTACACTGTTGGGGCTCCTGCCATGGGTGCCCCGGGAATCGTCCCATAATTCTGCTGCCCGTGGTCGTAGACCCCCTGCACGGGCGGGCTGTAGGCTGGTGGTCGGTCCTGAAGCAGGGGCTTGCTGTCCATCGTGTCTCCCAATGAGGGCTGACCCCCCCTACACCAGGAATGAGACTGCCGGTGAAAGTGAAAGCTGCTGCCTGTCAAGGCTGCCGCCGGACCCAAGTTTGACACAGCCTGGGGGAGATATTGAAGACCACACTGCCCGTGTCCACCAGTACAAAGCTTTCTTCTCAGCGCTCAGTGTCCGCCGGGTCTGTAAAGCCCCCCACCCCCCGCCACAAGCAGCTCCCAAACTATCCTGCGCTCAGCTCCCTGCTGTATGAGGCCAGTCACAAGACTCGAGTCATGTGACCAACCCGACCGCATGCCTCTCCTCTACAGGAAACATGTCTTAAAGGCGCCGCGCACAGCTACCTGGGCCAGTCATGGCTGTGCTGGAGAGGTGGTCTGACTGTGTCTGTCATTCTCATACACAGGGTTACTCATTATAGTGAGAATTCATTATCAATATGAATTTATAATTTAAAGCTACGAAATGTCCAAACTCGGCTATGCTTCCCGTTTGTTTTATATATATATATCAGCAACAATATTAAAACTACCTGCCTAATATCGTGTAGGTCCCCGTCCCCCGCTGCTAAAACAGCTCTGATGCGCCAAGGCAGACTCCACGTTACCTCTGAATGTGTCGTGTGGTATCGGTCACTAAGACATTAGCAGCAGCATCCTATAGGTCCTGCAAGTTGCGAGGTGGGGCCTCCATGGATCTGATTTGTTGTTCCAGCATATCCCACAGACAGGGGCAGAACTTATGTAGAGAGGGCCCTGGTGCAAGAAAGTTTTTTTGAGCCCCCCCTCTGCCGCCCCCTCTCACCTCCCACAATGTTATTCTGAAGGCCTTGCTTCATGTTCATTCCATTGCTTCACATTGAGAAGTATTGGAAAGAGACACACATGCACAATCAAATGCTTCCAACGTCCTATAACTGAGTCAAACTTGGTCATGATCCTCTAGTGGCTGTCAAGAATACAACCAATAGAGGTGTAATCCTGTGGGGAACTACTCGTAATATTTAGGTCAGTTCAGATATCTATTCACATGGAGAGCAGTAGGATATCAGTCTACCAGATAAACATTTTATATAACAATGTATTTAAAACTAAATAAAGTTTTCCTATCTAGTAACTCGAGTTACATTCAATTGGATATTATTTTAACATCTATACATGTATCACCACTGAATACTCTTATCCTAAGTTGTAAAACATTAATAATTAATTGGAGCAAATTGCTCTAATAACATTATGCACACTGTCATTAAAATTATTGATATTGAATTCCAATATACCATAAGGGGTTACGTTTAGGATCTCCAATACACGTCCCATGTAGGAGAGTTAAAATGATAATCCATGACATCATTGCACACGTAACAAGTACTTACCAATCAGATTTCAACTTACCCTTTTTAAACTCATTATTCGTTATAGCCGGTTCTCCTCTGATGAGCCAGCTTGGGCGAAACGCGCGCGTAAGTGGTTTGTGCTGCTCCTTCTGTGTCAAACGGCTTATTAGATCTAACATAGACCTACTTTTCCAAAGGATGCAGCAATGATAGCTCTACCGCATTATTTTAATTCACTATTTTAATAGAAGTGTTCACGTTTGATTTTGGATTATTCAGTATCAAGTGCAACTCGTGATTTAGCTTATGGGAATTATAGATAGGTGCCCACGAAGGTACATGGGGGGATATGTAACCACTTAACCAAGGAGACAGAGGATTATGTAACTGGTACTAATGGACACCTAATATTGCCTATATCGATTCTATAGCTCTGTGAGTGAAGATGCTTGTTTTTCACAAATTTTTCACTCTATTTTCTATCGGACAAAAGAACAGTCCCTCGATTGCGGCTAAATCACTGTTTCATGGTGTTTATGCCTCTTGCCACTACTATATACTTTCAAAGGGAGTTGGACCTACATATATGTGGATACAAACAACCCTCTCTATATAAACTGGACAAAATTATAAACGCAACACCTTTGTTTTTGCCCCCATTTTTCATAAGCTGAACTCAAAGATCTAAGACTTTTTCTAGGTACACAAAAGGCCTATTTCTCTCAAATAGTGTTCACAAATCTGTCTAAATATGTGTTAGCGAGCACTTCTCTTTTGCCGAGATAATCCATCCACCTCACAGGTGTGGCATTTCAAGATGCTGATTAGACAGCATGATTATTGCACCGGTGTGCCTTAGGCTGGCCACAATAAAAGGCCACTCTAAAATGTGCAGTTTTACTGTATTGGAGGGGCCCCGGGGGTCCGATAACCAGTCAGTATCTGATGTGACCACCATTTGCCTCACGCAGTGCAACACATCTCTTTCACATAGAGTTGATCAGGTTGATTGTGACCTGTGGAATTTTGGTCCACTCCTCTTCAATGGCTGTGCGAAGTTGCTGGATATTGGCAGGACCTGGAACACGCTGTCGTATACGCCGATCCAGAGCATCCCAAACATGCTCAATGGGTGACATGTCTGGTGAGTATGCTGGCCATGAATTGGGATGTTTCCAGCTTCCAGGAATTAAGTACAGATCCTTGCAACAAGGGGCCGTGCATTATCATGCTGAAACATGAGGTGATGGTCGTGGATGAATGGCACAACAAAGGGCCTCAGGATCTTGTCACGGTATCTCTGTGTATTCAAAATGCCATCAATAAAATGCATCTGTGTTCGTTGTCCATAGCATACGCCTGCCCATACCATATCCCACCGCCACCATGGGCCACTCGATCCACAATGTTGACATCAGCAAACGGCTCACCCACACAACGCCATGCACGCTGTCTGCCATCTGCCCTGTACAGTAAAAACTGGGATTCATCCGTAAAGAGAACACCTCTCCAAAGTGCCAGATGCCATTAAATGTGAGCATTTGCCCACTCAAGTCGGTTACGATGACGAACTGCAGTCAGGTCGAGACCCGGATGAGCATGACAAGCATGAGATGAGCTTCCCTGAGACGGTTTCTGACAGTTTGTGCAGAAATTCTTTGGTTATGCAAACCGATTGTTGCAGCAGCTGTCCGGGTGGCTGGTCTCAGACGATCTTGGAGGTGAAGATGCTAGATGTAGAGGTCCTGGGCTGGTGTGGTTACACGTGGTCTGGGGTTGTGAGGCCGGTTGGATGTACTGCCAAATGCTCTGAAACGCCTCTGGAGACGGCTTATGGTAGAGAAATTAACATTCAATTCACGGGCAACAGCTCTGGTGGACATTCCTGCAGTCAGCATGGCAATTGCACGCTCCCTCAAAACTTGCGATATCTGTGGCATTGTGCTGTGTGATAAAACTGCACATTTTAGTGTGGCCCTTTATTGTGACCAGCCTAAGGCACACCTGTGCAATATTCATGCTGTCTAATCAGCATCTTAAAAAGCCACATCTGTGAGGTGGATGGATTCACTCGGTAAAGGAGAAGTGCTCACTAACACAGATTTAGACAGATTTGTGAAATATTTGGGAGAAATAGGCATTTTGTGTACGTAGAAAAAGTCTTAGATCTTTGAGTTCAGCTCATGAAAAATGGGGGCAAAATCAAAGGTGCTGCGTTTATAATTTTGTTCAGTGTATATATAGCTGTACTCAGACCACTCACTCTAGCACCAATTACCATGTTGGATATTATACTGGTGCTAACATAGGCAAGACAGAGAGGGGTCTTCTGTATACATTAACACTGAATATCCAGTGCAGGTGTTTGTAGATGCAATCACTTTTAGATTATAATTACCTTGTAGCCATTGAGTACCAAGTGTTTTATCATATTTTGGATCATTCAGTACTCAACCCTCTCGTGACTGGTTTAGGTATGTCATAATATCAGTTTGGAGGAGCATCAAACGCCTACACTGACACACCATAAGCACTTTTTTTTTGTTTGAGCACATTTGCTTTTGGTGTTTTATTCTTTTATTAGGGGCACAATGTTTTTTATTATTATATATTTTGTTCTCCTTTCTTAGAAATATTCAATAAAGATTCTTTTATTTTTACATATATTGTAAGATAAAATGTTTATTTGGTAGACCAATATCCTACTGTTCTTCATGTGAATAGATATCTGAACTGACCTATATATTACGATTAGCTCCCCACAGGGTTACACTTTATGGTTCTACTCTAGTTCAGTCACATTTCAGTCACATTTCTCCCATTCCTCCCCCTATTTAAAGAGTACCCTATAACTTATTTGGCTTGCAATTTCTCCCATTCTCTTTATCCAATAGAGGTGTGTATAGCCCTGTAATTTAAACATTGCAGAAGCTACTGAACGGCAATGCTTTAGATTGCAGGACTAAAACACCAGGAGCACTGCATCCAGGCCACTTAATTGAGAAGAAGTGGTGTGGGTACCTGAGGTGCCCTTATCATTTCAGATTACATGCCAAAATCAACAAATTGGACAAACTCTCCAAGTCAACTATGTTTCTAGTTTCAAAGTTCTAATTGTCAATGCGCCCTTCCTTTACTTTTCACTGCTCCCTTCCTTTCATTCTTATACTCTTTTTCCTTGTCATTGTTCCTTCTTTCAAATCAGTGTCCTGTCCTATTTCTTCCACAAATGTCCCCTTTCTTAACCATTCACATTCCTTCTATTATCAGACATTTTTGTTAATAAAATAAATATATGAACTTTGTCAAAACATAAAATACACAACATACAGCCATCACACACAGTATACAGCTAGCACACACACAAAACATACAGCCAGCACACACCAGGCACATGCACACACAGAACATACAGTCAACAAACACACACCCACAAAATACAGCCAGCAGACACACACATTCACAAGCACAACATACAGCAAGCATACACATACAACATACAGCCAACAGACACCAGTCACACATCACACACAGCCAGCAAACATTACTTTACAGCCAGCACACACTTTACATAAAGCCAGTACACAGAGTAAGTACAGCAAGCACCACAAACATTACCCCCAACTGAAACACATCACTCACACTTTGGGGGAGAATAGAAGGCCAGTCACTAAACTCCAGATTTTTGCCATTAAAATCTGAATGGGTTTGGAGCGTTTATTAAATTAACCTGCCAATGTCCAGGTCTAAGCAGGGTCCCCAATCTGTCTAATTTAAAATTTTGTGTCAAGACAAGTATAATGTCATGATGGACAAGTAGATTGGGCTGCCACATTAGTCCCTTGGACAAGTAATTTTTTTCTTTAAACTTCCACACCTGTGTGTGTATATATATTAATGTTTTATGATTCCCCCACATATTTTCTTACCTTCCCCAATAGATGGAGGCTTCAATCCCGGTGTATTTTGTGAGCGGTGTCATGTCATTAAGCTTCTTTTTTTTTAATTTTACTTCCTATTTCTATAGTCTGTTTAGTTTATTTGTGTACACACTGGGTGAGAGGGGCACAGCCAGCCTCCTCCTGAGCTCATCTTCTCTTCCTTTTTCCCCTCTTTCTCTTCTTTTTCCCATCTTTTTTGTATTTTGGACGTTTCTTTTCCGGTGTTTCTACATCATCTCTTTATGAAAATTTTTCATAAATAAAGATTGTCAAAAAAATGAAGGGATTAATGATAAGAAATATATTTATTTCCTTTAGGAGCTTTTAAGTTTATACTTACCTCTTCTCTAGTGTGCCAGTGCTGCCATGACAGAGGACACCCAGTCTCTCTGACCTGATGGGCCCTGATTGGAAACAAATCCCCAAGCAGGATAATCCCCCCCTCCAATGACACAATCACATCACCATCAGAATGGAGTGACAGATGTCATTCAATTCCTAGACACACTTGGAAAAGTAATCATAGACACCGAACGAAATGCTTCTCTATGAGAAGTTTTAGTTACATTCAGCATAATCAGTTTTTTTTTTGTAAATTCTTTATTTTCAATTTTTGTAATTTTCACTCAAGAACTTTTGGGATACAGAATGAAAAAGGAAGGAAGGGGTTGTCATGACAAGAGGTTCCACATAAGTATTTGGCTTGAAGTACAGCTCAGTTATTTTGTACATATTATACATGTTATACAGTTGTTCGGTACCTGTTATAATTGTTCCCATGGTGGTTTGGTCATGCATGCCTTGGATGGGACCGCCTATGGTTTATTTGTCCCGATAGGTATGAGTCTATATTTGGTTGTTTAATGCGTTTGTGATGTGTACCCCTCTTGGGGTCAAAGTGGGAGGGGGCAGGTGGGGTGGGGTGTACTGGGGATCCAGGTGGGACCCCTATGTGAGGGGGCAGTGAGGAGCATAAACAGTTTTATAGACACTCTATTAAAGTGTAAATCTGTTTAGTAGGTCTGCCCCCAGAGAAAGCAATCATGTATCTTTTTTCCGAGTTTTCGTTGAGGCACAGACTTTAAGAGGCTTCTCGTTTGGCACATGCAGCTTTCCAAAGCTTCTAATAATGCTTACTTTGAAATTGGCACTTTCATTAATGGACAAAAACATTTGAGATTCTTCCAGAGATCTAACGCACTTTAGTGTTCCTTGTTCACAACAAAGGCGAAGAGCTTCTATTTTCAAAGTCTTAAAAATTGAAAGAACTGTTACTGGCAGTCAGTCTGACAACCATTAGAAGAGTGTTCTCAAACAAATATAAACATTGCCATTGTCAAAAAAAAAAAAAGGGACAACATCTATGCACCCAAACTACTACATTAAGATGTAGTGGTTTTGGTGCTTAGAATGTCCCTTTGAAGGAACACTATAGAAATACAAAATATGTATTCCTTAATGCATTTCTATGGGAAAAGTTCAGCACCTCCATGCAGAGCGTGGAGACGCTGAAAGTCAGTGCTGCACATTGCTTAGCACTGACCCAGGAAGCGCCTCTAGTGGCCATCTGAGTTACTGACACTGGAGGTGTCCCTAGGCAGTAATGTAAACACTGTAAGTTTACATTCAAGATCCTGCAGTGACAGGCTTTAGATACCAGAACCACTACATTAAGCTGTAGTTGTTATGGTGACTGTAGTGTCCCTATAAGCACCTGCTTTTGCATACGGGATAGACTAGAAGCCAATAGCAGGTTTATAGTAGGCTTTAGAGTGTCTTATTTACAGTAGAGGCAGGATTCACAGTATACAAACTATGTATCTCAATATACTTGTATGTGTAGATCTGTATAGCATACATACATTCACGAATACATTCAAAATGGTATAAATGAAAACACACTCATTAATATATGGTTTTATTCAACAACAAATTGTCTCTCCACCTCAATGAACCTTATATATAACCACTGAACTTTATACACTGCCTCTTCATTCCACTCAACCCTATACACTGCCTGTACACATCACATACACTTCCAGTTCATTCCACTGAACCCTATACACTACCTCTCCACACCGTTAAACCCTATACACTGCCTGTACACACCACTAAACCCTATTATACACTGCCTGTACACACCACTGAACCCTATACACTGCCTCATCATTCCACTGTAACCTATACACTACCTCTCCACACCATTAAACACTCCCTGTCCACACCACTGATCCCTATATACTGCCACTTTATTCCACTGAACCCTATACACTGCCTGTACACACCATTGATCCCTAAACACTGCCTCTACACACCACTGATCCCTAAACACTGCCTCTACACACCACTGATCCCTAAACACTGCCTCTGCACACCACTGATCCCTATACACTGCCTGTGCACACCACTGAACCCTATAC
The DNA here is from genome assembly GCA_933207985.1 of Pelobates cultripes. Classification (NCBI taxonomy): domain Eukaryota; kingdom Metazoa; phylum Chordata; class Amphibia; order Anura; family Pelobatidae; genus Pelobates; species Pelobates cultripes. Next base: position 119,180,229 of record OW240918.1, on the reverse strand, counting down.
ACTGCCTGTACACACCACTGAACCCTATACACTGCCTGTACACACCACTGAACCCTATACACTGCCTGTACACACCACTGAACCCTATACACTGCCTGTACACACCACTGAACCCTATACACTGCCTGTACACACCACTGATCCCTATACACTGCCTGTGCACACCACTGATCCCTATACACTGCCTGTACACACCACTGATTCCTAAACACTGCCTCTACACACCCTATACACACCACTGATCCCTAAACACTGCCTGTACACACCACTGATCCCTATACACTGCCTCTTCACACCAGTGAACCGTATGCAAAGTCTGTACACACCAATAAACCCTATACACTGCCTGTACACACCACTGATCCCTAAACACTGCCTCTACACACAACTGATCCCTAAACACTGCCTCTACACACCACTGATCCCTATATACTGCCTCTACACACCACTGATCCCTATATACTGCCTCTACACACCACTGATCCCTATATACTGCCTCTACACACCACTGATCCCTATACACTGCCTCTGCACACCACTGACCCCTATACACTGCCTGTGCACACCACTGACCCCTATACACTGCCTGTGCACACCACTGATCCCTATACACTGCCTGTGCACACCACTGAACCCTATACACTACCTGTGCACATCACTGATCCCTAAACACTGCCTGTGCACACCACTGATCCCTATACACTGCCTGTACACACCACTGATTCCTAAACACTGCCTCTACACACCCTATACACTGCCTGTACACACCACTGATCCCTATACACTGCCTGTACACACCACTGAACCCTATACACTGCCTGTACACACCACTGATCCCTATACACTGCCTGTACACACCACTGATCCCTAAACACTGCCTGTACACACCACTGATCCCTATACACTGCTTGTGCACACCACTGAACCCTATACACTGCCTGTGCACACCACTGAACCCTATACACTGTCTCTCCAGACCACTGAATCATATACACTACCACTTAAATCCCACGAAATCCTTTAAATTGCCCCCCCTGCACTCTATAAATTTCCTCTCCATTCCATCGAACCCTACCAGCTGTACGTACACAGTATTATTGCTTATCACCCACACTTTGCTGCTGTATCACACAGTCTGACGTGGAACGTTTCCGGCCCACTCACAGAGCTCGTTTTATCCCTTCTCCGGGCAGCGCGTCCAATAGGAGGAGCGCAGAGCTGGCCGGAGGTCCCTCCCACGGCAGCCTGGGAGAGAGGTGTCATCGCAGTGGCTTCATTCTGACAACATTGTAACTGTGTGTCCCTGTGAGCAGGAGGTCTGTACTTCCGGCCTGCTAGCCCAGCCACTTGCTGAAGGTAAGCTCTGTCTGCCTGGGGGGCTAGTCAGGGTCACATTAGCCAGTCCATGCATCTTGGGGCAAGATGAAATGTCTTAACCTCATCAGTGCTTGGAGACATAGCTGCTGCTGCTTTACACTGCCTTACAGAGACTGGTGGCTATCAGAATTAATGATCATAAGAAGACCAGATGGCTAAGGTGACATCATTATTTACAACCTTCCTGATTGGACACTGACTTTATATATATATATATATATATATATATATATATTTTACTCAATGATTCTATAGTAATAACTTATTTATTTTTTAGAGTTTTTACATTGCAGAAGCAGTCACAGATTTCCATATATTTAGTTCCCCCTTTTCAGGTAATTCTGGAATGAGCTGTCAAAATAGAGCCATGTGTCATGTTTACGGATAAAGATCTATTACACAGTATTTATTTTTTATTTTTTGAAAATTAATATAAGATTTGCCTAGAAAAGTTTTCCTAAAAAAAACAACTTTGTGTGTGGAAGGTTATTTTTTTTGGGTGGGGGCGGGAGGGGGGCACAGTCAGGTAATCTAGTAATATGATTTACAAGATGAGCAGAAAATTCTATCACTTGGCTCTTTATTGAAAAACCTTATGACATAGTAATACAGACTGCATACTGCATTCATGTAAAAGCAGTATTAAATGGACACTATAGTCACCAAAACTACTTTAGCTTAATGAAGCAGTTGTAGTGTATCGATCATGCACCTGCAGTATTACTGCTCAATTTTTTGCCATTTAGGAGTTAAATCACTTTTAGTTCTTTTTATGCCACCCTAGTCACACAACCCATGGCTGTTACTCACACAGCCTGCATGAAAACAAAATGGTTTCACTCTCAATCAGATGTTATTTAATTTAAAAGTTATCTCCTGCTCTGTAAATTGAACTTAAATTACATAAAGAAAACTCCTGTAGGATCTAGCAAGCTATTAACAGAGCAGGAGATAAGAAATTCTAAATCAAACAGAATTTACAATAAAGGAAGTGTAAACATTAGATGACTCTCTACAGGAAGTGTTTAGGAAGACTGTGCAAGTCACATGCATGGAGGTGTGCCTAGGGCTGCATAAACAAAGGAATTCAACTCCTAAATGACAGAGAATTCAGAGAATTGAGAAGTAAAACTGCAGGGGCATAAGCTATGCACCAAAATGTCTTTATTAAGCTAAAGTTGTTTTTGTTTTGGACACTATAGTATCCATTTAAAGAGACACTGTATGCACTCTGACCACTTCAGCTCATTGATGCTTGACAGAGAGAAACAAGTTTTCCTGGCACTATAGTTTGTCTTCAATTATTGAAGAAGAAAAAAACACCAGATTTTCAGTTCAGATATTTCCTAAAGCCAAATGGGGAGGGGGTATTTGGTGATATACACATTAAATCCAATATTTAATATCTGCACAGGTGTCAGCCTCTTACAGTCTATAAGAATCAAATATTTCTAAAAACACAGTATTTCTACCTGATTTAAATCATATCTGTTCTAGTAGGTAGGATATTTACAATTTTTTTTTTAGACATACCCACATAAATCTGCATTATTTGCTTTTTCTAAAATAGCCAGTAGGCAATTTGGTAAATAAATAAGATAAAATAATACAAATAACCCAGACCTTTTATTAACTAGATGGGACCCAATCACTCCCTCACCATCAATACCAATAATGAAGCTGCTGGTCTCTGTATTGTCAAAACATTTTGGTTTTATGGAAGATTTCTATTTGATATAATTGGCAATTGAGACCTATTTCCATTTGTATTTCAAATGTTCAATTGCAAATTTAAATAATTTATTTCTATCCAGAGCAACTAATTGTTCTATATGACTTTTGTTATCTGGGTTACATTCCATTTGAAAAGAGAATTGTAATGTATTGAAATATGAATTGCAAGATTTAGATGGAAATTGCTGATCTGCAAATAATTCTCCAACTCCGCTATAATTACTTCTTGGCTTTTTTAACCAGATTCTTTTTCAGTTAACTACCACTCACTGTTTAGTGAATGAGCTTCTGTTATGCTAGTGTTCAATTTGTTGCATAGTATCATATTATTTTAGAACGTGCTTTAAATAGCAATGAGCTGACTTTGCGTTTATACAGTTTACACCATAAACTGTAAAATAAACTACTCTTGTTATATATTTATGTAGCTAACAGCAACAGCACACTTTCAATAGGTAAAGGAACTCTATAGGTACTCAGCCCACTTCACCTCAAAGAAGTGGTTTCATGTCGTTGTCATTTTAACCGTGCAACTGAAAACATTTCTGTTTTGTACACCTTTTATCGGCTGTCCGCAAGACTCAGTTATAGCCCCAATGACTCTCCTAAAGAACATTTCATTGATGCTATCATATTCCTTTTAAGGAACATTCTAAGCAGCATAATCACTGCAGACTGATGTAGTGACTATGGTTCCAGTAGTGCCCCAGCGACCTCCCATAGTAAGTAGTTGGAAAGTTTAAGAATGGTTTGGCAACTTACCTGATTCTTACCAAGTGCCTGTACCACATGTCTCGCCTGAGCTAAGCACGGCCTACTGCAATGCTGTACTGATTGGCTTAGAGCACTCGGTTCAAACTAACTAAGTTGAAGGAACACTATAGGGTCAGGAACACAGACATGTATTTTTGACCCTGTAGTGTAAAAAAACACTATCTTGGCCCCTGGCAACCCTTACCCCTCTAAATATAGTAAAATCTTACCTATGGTCCAATCTGCTGGTTCTGGCTCTGCCCCTGATCGGCCTTCTTGGCTTACATCATCAGAAGTGATGATCTCAGCCAGTCGTAGGTTTGGAACTGTGTGGAAGTAACCCCATAGCAAAAGCATTGGATAGGCTGAGATTGTCAAGGAGGCAGGCTGAGGGCAGTACCAAATGCAGGCTTGGCCAATCAGCATCTCCTAGTAGAGATGCATCTCTATAGGGAAGTTTCAGTGTGTTCATGCATAGTGTGAAAACACTGAATGTCAGTCACATTGTGCGGCACTGCCCCAGGAAGCACCTCTAATAGCCATCTGAGAAGTGGCCTCTGGTGGTGTCCCTATGCAGTAATGTAAAGACAGTGTTTACAGCAAAAGGCCTGCAGGGACAGAATATAGACACCAGAAAAATTTTTGGAGCTCGTGTCAGACACGTCTCTCCGCCTGATAGTCAGGCCCTGCTTTTTTTTTTTTTTTATTATTATAATGGTTTTATTTTTATTTATTTTTTGTCAGGGACAACTAGGTAGTGTAAAGTTGGCACCCCATATTTTTAAAATGTAAGTAAAAATATATCATTAATTTCTTCTGCGTTTGTGCTGCAAAATTTAAAGGAACCAATGCAGCACTAACTAACTAGCCTGGTTTCATATATTTTGGCTGTTGTAGGGGCCTTGGTGACCCTTATTTAATTGGTAATATCTAAACAAAATTGTTATTTTATTAATGAAAGCAGCACAAATTTTTATTTTTAAGGGGGAAATAAATAATACATCTCAAAATCTGTCACTAATGAAACACTGTGTGAATTTAGGGGTTTTAGCCCTCAAATAAATAATAAATTTGGTTTAAAATATTAGTATAAAAAGGCATATAAAGGTCTTCAACTTAAGCTAAAGAATGAATAACCAAGTTGTTATTAATGATCCAAAGTAATTTGTTATCACTAGTTGAAAGTCCAAATCAAATTATCTATACTTTCCATGTATTTTAAATAAGATATGTTTCATTTTTGATAATTACCACAACAATAACTGTAAGGATAATATAATGCAAAATATACAATATAACAAATTAAAATTGTAACTGTTAGAAAAACCACTAACTTTAATATCCATACAGACAATTATAGTTTAATTGCACACTTGTCAACCTAGTCAGCTGATGTTCAAGTAACCGAAAAGCCAACAAAAGTGTAGACTTTTTTTTAAATTTGTTACCAAGTTATTATATTGGACTATCAAGCATATTGCATGACTAATGACTAAATTGTGAGTTAGGCTCAGTTTTACACTGATAATTTTTCTGACCTTCGCAGCAATACTAGTAGTAAAAGGGTCCATGAAAAATTATCTTTACCAATTTCCAATGTTGGAACGTTCCGTGCTTTGCCAGCTGCCCAGCAGCGATCACTTTGTAATCGGCTTGAAGAGCATGCTTGATTTCAGTATTACAGGTTAATCTCAATGCAATAATGAAAATAGTCAGTAGGTGGCGGTCACAGGCCACTTTCTACTATTTTAGTTAGGAAACCCATCTGCTGATATTTCTTTAGGGTTAGTGTTAGGTCAAAGTAAGAATTAATGCTGTGTTAGGGTTGGCATAGTGGGGGTAAGGTTACGGTAGGTATACAGTTAGCATTGGAGTAAGCATGGCGGTTTCATATAATGTTTTGGGGGTTGTTATAGTGTTAAAGTTAACTAACAAAAAATATTTGACATCCTAGACATATGAGTAATTCAACAATCAGAACTGATATGTGAATCTATTTTGAGCTCTTATGAGCTATATTTTGTGTAAAAATATTAATATAAGTAAAATATATTAATATAATTTTTATCATTTTATTCACACTTGTGTTGGGATTTATATATAGGATATTAAAAGAAAGTTTTTTGTATTTGGGCAGCTTCAGAGAAACTCTGAAATTATGGTGGCACAGATTCTAGGTTTTGTTTTGGTTTGCTTAACCCTTACGGGGTTAAGCAAAGAGGAACTGCTGACTTCCTCCACAATACAGGAATGGGAGACTTTGCAACAAAGCTAGAATTTGTGGGTATTACCTACAAATTCTAGAAGAGCAACTTTGATTTTTAATGTATTACTGATATAATCCTTTAAAAAAAGATTTTCTAACCCCTTAGTGCTTGGTGAAATTCCTAAAGTAGGAGTAATTTGACAACTCTTAAAAGGGATGTGTCCCCTACCAAGATATATCATTACAGCTCTTATGCAGTTTTTTTCTTCCAAATCAGACTGCCGACCTTTGTTTTCTCCATCTTTCTCCTCCCCCCACCATCTCCCATTGTTCTCTTCCCCACCCATACATAAATACCAGCCCAGTATGCTATTCCCACAAGGGAGGCCAGAATGTTTTAAGTAAAGGTCAGGTCGCTCAAGAGTTACCACTTGTTCTTTTTTTTTTCCTGTGTTGTTTTGAATTCTTTTTTTTTTTTTTTTTTTTTTTTTTTTCCTCATTTCATTCTTTCATTTTCCCATCAGTATCACCTAATGTAGTGCATTCAAGTAGGAGGCTACATTGTAGTAAAAAAATAAATAAAGTTTTACTTAAAAGAACCTGGGTTTTGAAGGAAGGACAGCCAAGTGCTCAGTGTATATTGTTATTGAGAACTGCATCAATGTTCCAGAAAAGTACTAATATTATGGTCTTCTAACGGATTGATATTTGGTTTTAATACACCAGAATGCCGAGTACTGTGCTGTGGACAGTGGATGTTTGGGGAAAAGTGTACACTTTGTCTACCGATGGACAGCACTGGGATGTGTGCAAAGATAGCCAACTGCAATTCAAAAGGGTGTCTGCTGTACGGCAGTGCTGTTGGGGAATCGCTGGTAATCATCAGCTGTATGTCTATGTTCATTCCAGCGATCTTCCCATACGATATCAAGAAGAAACCTATGAGTATCAGGTAGGCATATTTACTGGAAGTCTTTACTTTAAAGTGTCTCGTCTGCATGTGTTTTTACTGGAAGAAACTGTACCTGTCAACAAGTTGTTTTTTTGTTGTTTTGTTTAAATTGACAATGTGATGATTTTTATTCCTTATGTAAAGCTCTGTGTAAACCACCAATTTATACGCATTGTAATTAAAGAGAAGCTATAGTGCCAGGAAAACAAAGTTGTTTCCCTGGCACTATAGCTCTCTATAGTGCCACCTATAGGTCAAGGTCCCACCCCTTCCCTTGATGCAGAAGGGTTTAAAAACCTGTTCTGTGACTTGTCCCTCGGCACTAGCTCGGGCCCCAGCTCTGCTCCTCTCCCGTCAGCCGGCGCGGGAAAACAAATGCGCTTGCGCGGAAATGGCCGCACTCGCATTTGTTCTTCCCCCATAGGAAAGATTTTTTTACATTATTTTACAGTGCTTTCCTATGGGGTTTCGGGTGACGCTGGATGTGCTCATGCATAGCGAATGACTGACCATCTATGGTCTTGTGGACGACAGGGAGTAAATGTTTAACATTTCCAGAGTCTGTTGGTTCAGTGAATGTAATTGCATTATTTCTTGCACTGTATAGTGATTCTCTCTGTGTTTTTAGCGTTGGAATCCTGTGGATGGTTTTTGTGATAAGCTGCTTCCCAGTGATCGTTGGCAGTGGAGTGATGTCACTGGCTTGAAGCACCAACAGCTAAACCGTTTCGAACTTCCCTCACAGCACTGGGATTGGGAATCTGATTGGTATGTGGATGAAAATATAGGAGGAGAACCCACAGAGAAAGGGGTAAGTCTCACATCTAGTAAATGCTTTGGAGATTGTATCCACTGTCAATTAGCAGTTTGTGTGTATTCAGTGATTTTTCGTGTGCAAAAAAAACTGTTCCTTAATTGGTGAAATTACAATACACCTGGGATAGGAAAATTAGAATGCTACTTTTACGATAAATATCATATAATTTTTAAGATTAGTTTTCACCCCTGCTTGGGACTTGTGTTCTCCAGTTTGTACCATTTGAGTGGATTGACATTGCTTATTGTTCCTGCACTGAAAGAATCATATTGGAACCATGATAGGGGATTCTAATTTTCTTGCCTTGCTATATTTAAAGAGACATTCTAAAAAAACAGAACCACTAGAGCTTATTATAATGGTTAAGGTGAAATGTGTGGCTGCTATTTTCTGTCAAACATTAGCAATTCAAGAAAAATGAGAATGACAGTAATAGGACACTAGGAGAGGGTTAGCACTGTGCTCACAGCGTACCATTGCTGACAAAGGATGGATTAGAGTAACTGTCCATCATCCAAGCGATGTCCGAAGACTGCACATGTAGAATTTCAGGTTCTGTTTTTTTTGTTTTGGTTTGGTTTTTCAGCCCAATCAAAAGCATGGCTCAGCACTCAAAGACTCCTTATGCCTTAACAACTACAATAGGAAATAGTGGTTATAATACTAAGAATGTTTTAATTGGCAAGCTAGCATCTGTGATTGTAGCCGTAAGAGTAACATAATCACTGACTGGCCTTGAAACAACAGTCTCTCCTGATGGGTGTGGCCCGGTTCAAAAAGGTGCCATATGTTACCTCATATCCTAAGCAGCTGATTGGTTCATAACTGGCTCTGACTGAAAGGCTTCCTTGACTTAATAAGTGTGACAATAGAATTGATACAGAACATATATATATATATTATACATATACAGAGAGAGAGTGTTTGTGTGTCGTTATAGGGGATTGGTACGAGGGGAAGGACAAAATGTAGAAGGATCCAGGACTGAGCAAAATTACAGAATTTTTTTTTAGGTATATTTCAATGCATGTGATAAGAGAAACATTTTTAAAATTGCCAGTGTAAAGGAACACTCCAAGCACCGTAATCACTACAGTGTCCTCCCCCCCACTGTAAGTAGTCAAACCGTTTTCTAACATGGTTGGCATGGCCTGGTGGTGCAGGGCTTAGCTTATTGGCTTAGCATGATCAGCTGATCCATTATAAAATGGTTTGACTACTTACAATGGAGGGGCACTCCTGGCACCATAACCACTACAGTTACTATTTAGCGAGGAACCTGTTGGGATAGGGACCATGCGAAATAGAAATCACTGGACCTTGTGGAATCTAGACAAAAGTAGTAATTTAGTTTAGTTTATTGTCGCTTGGGATGTCACAAGGATTGTGCAGTTCAGTTTCTCATGCTGTTTTGCTTTTTTTTGTAAAAATCTCTGGTAAAATAAGGCTTCAATATGTGAAAGTGGTTATGGCGTCATAATTGGGTTTCTTGAACTACTTTTTTATTCAAACTAATTTTTGTTCTTTCTTAATGTTTACTAGTCTCACAAAATTCCAGCTTAGACAAATTCTGCATTAACTGCAAAATCTATTTTTGTGTTGACAAATTAATTAACCATCCTTAAAGGACCACTATAGGCACCCAGACCACTTCAGCTTAATGAGGTCTGGGTGCCAGGTCCAGCTAGGTTTAACCCTTTCTGCTGTAAACATAGCAGTTTCAAAGAAACTGCTATGTTTACATTTGGGTTAATCCAGCGTCTAGTGGCTGTCTCTATAGTTTTCCTGGCACTATAGTGGTCCTTTAAAGTGCCACTCAGTGGTGAATATAATATATATTTTTTTCTAATAAAATTTTGTGTGCATTAATAGAAAATTTACTTTGCTTAGCATTTCCTCATATAGCAAACCTCTAGACTTTGATGTCTCTGAAAATATCTACAGGGTTATTCGCTAAACACAAATTACCAAATTTAGATCACAATATTTACTAAAGACCCACAGGTGGAGTTTGCCTAAACGCTAGTTTCAAACATTTCGTAGATATGGCCCACGTGCCATATAGAAGATGGAGTCATAGGGTAGTTCAAAACTTTCGTACTACAGGGCCCTCTTCACCTACTGTGCTCAGTGCCATGTGTGTATTTTTAGAATTAAATATTTCTCTTGTTTATCTATTGCATAGCGCTACAGAATATGGTGGTGCTATATAAATAATTATTGATCCCCATAGGCTTTTAAAATGTATTTATTTTTAATGTGGTGGTTAGCTAATAAGTGCTGGCAAGTTGCCACATAGTTAGCCCTCACGCTGCCAAGGGTTTTTAAAGATACACTATAATCACAAAAACAACTTTTATTGTATTCCCTCAGCAGTCTCACTGCTTAATTCTCTGCCATTTTGGATTTAAAGCGGCACTGTCATGCCAAACTTACCTTTCCCTATTCGCTTCCTCTTCTCTCTCTCTCAGGATCTGTTCTTCTTTTCTTCCTATCTGATCTAGTTTTCTTTAAAACATAAGACAAAGTAAGGACTACTTTGTCTTATGTAATTTTAGGACGACATTTGGTACTTTTTAGGTCGGTCGAAATTTCATTTGAATGAATGAAATTCTGATCCGATCTGTGGCAGCATCTTGCAGCCGCTCAGTAGATCGCTCCCTAATTCCCACGGTATCAGGGAGCTATATACTAAAAGGCTGAAAGACCAAGATTGGTCTTTCAGACAACTTTACTAATACTAAGTAAAAATTACTTAGTATTTGTAATTAATCTGCCCCTACTGTTATGCCGCAAGTAGGGGCATGTCTAGTAAACAGTGCGCAGCCTGTGGCTGCTCACTGCTGTAAAAAAATAAATAAAGCACCCCCCTCTAATAAATGGCCCCATGGTGTGGCATCTATTTACTAGCTGGGGGGACATAGTGTCCCCCTCAAGCCCCCACCCGTGCCCAGCCAGTTAGGACTAAACTGGGGACATATGGTCCTCTAAATGTAAATGGGGGGACCTATTGTCCTCCCCCCAACCCCCACCCTTGAGTGGCGAGTGAGGGCCCTAAATGACAATGGGGGAACCTAGTGTACGCCCCACCCATGGGCGATGGGTGGGGACCCTAAATGACAATGGGAGGAAACCTATTGTCATCCCCCCTGGCCCCCTGGAGCTTTTTGTAAAATATTTTTTACACAGGCTGCCCACTGTTTAGTAAACATGCCCCTACTCATGGCATAGCGAGTAGGTGCATTCTGGAGATTTTGATCCCCATAGAGTGAGTAAGGACATGGGGGGCTTAGGAAGTGGCGGGGAGCACAGCTCACTGCCGCTTCTATTTTTACATATTACAAGGAGCGGAGCTGCGCTGGTAGCTCCCTCCTTGTAATAAACTGAATGAACAAACAATCGAACACCGATATTCTGTGTTTGTTTGTTCGTCTGAAATTTATATATATATATATATAATTTCAGACGAACAAACAAACACAGAATATCGGTGTTCGATATATAGTTGCAAGAAAAAGTATGTGAACCCTTTGGAATGATATGGATTTCTGCACAAATTGGTCATAAAATGTGATCTGATCATCATCTAAGTCACAACAATAGACAATCACAGTCTGCTTAAACTAATAACACAAAGAATGAAATGTTGCCATGTTTTTATTGAACACACCATGTAAACATTCACCATGTAAACATACACAATTTATATAATTTTGTAATTGTGGCGCAAATTAACATTTGTTCTGTTGTGTACATCCCTTATATAAATCTGTTTCGGCATGCAGTCCAACTGAAATCCAGACCAAATTCAAGCCAATTCGATGCTTGAATTGGGAAATCCAGACATTGTTCAATACTGTGACTTGACTGAATAACTGTACTAGTCTTCCTTTACAAATTCTAGTACTGTTGATCATACTAATTATATGATGTTGTACTAACACATACTCACAGATTCCTCATAGATATTAAAAAGCCCATTAGAGTAATTGATAAATCCGTCCACTTCTATGAGAACATGCTGATTTTTGTGCAGATTTATGAATATCAGTTTCTGGTGAGGCAGAACCAGACACACATGCAAAATAGGGGACAAAAAATAAAATCAAATCCAAACATCTGCTTTGGCTTGTACTGCCTACTGAGTTCAAGAACCTGACATTTAATTCTTGAAAACAGACCATTAGATAAAAATTTTTACATTTAATGTCAGTTTAAAATGATACCACGGTGATACTACAATGCTTACATTTTTCTTGCTTTCATTATTTCTGTGAGCTTTTTCTTGCTTGACATTCTCATGTTTTTCATGCACAAATCATAAGGCATTATCTGTGGTCACTTCTAATAGATTTCTAAAAAGTTCTCTCACATTTGTATTTTCAGGGCTGGACATACGCTTTAGATTTTCCAGCAACATACACCAAGGATAAAAAGTGGAATTCTTGTGTACGCCGTAGAAGATGGATACGGTATAGAAGGTATACTTCAAGGAACATCTGGGCAAAGGTGATTTAAAAAAACAACTTTTTATTCATCAGTATATATTCATATGTCAGCAGTACTTTTATTACATTGTTTATTATCTAGATACTTACTAGATAAGTAATATACCATCTACTGATCAATGAATTACCCCCAAAGTGTCTAGACCAAGTATGTCAAACTAAAAGGCTAACATGGGCCAAATAAACAAGGTTTACCTTTATGTGGGCCTGCAAAAAACCCCAAAACTTAGAAACTTAGGAAAAGTATAGTATAAAAAAAAGTTGCTTAACTGACACTGGATGTCCTCACGCTCGTAGGGCTTCAAAGTAAACAAAAGAGCAAATTTATTTTAAGGAGACGTGCATTTGCATATAACCAATGTTTCAGTCCAACTACCTTGAAATATTAAGAAATGTTTAGTAATGGGACTGAAATGGTGAAAGTATGCTATTGCCCAGCTGTAAATAAACAAATTAAGTTATCTTGTTGATTTTGAAGTCCTATGAGTGTGTTCTGCACTTTGATGATCTTAGTCAATGGTATCCCATAAGAAAGCACTGGGAGGCTATTGTGCATGTGTTGCAAAAAGCTGTGCGGCCAATCAGCATCTCCATTGGGAGCATTCAGCACCTCCATGCAGACCCAATCTAATACACTGCCTCCTCCCCCCATTCTAATACACCGCCCCCTCCCCCCATTCTAATACACCGCCCCCTCCCCCATTCTAATACACTGCCTCCTCCACCCATTCTAATACACTGCCTCCTCCACCCATTCTAATACACTGCCCCCTCCACCCATTCTAATACACTGCCCAACAATTCAATACATTTCCCCCAATTTAATACACTGCCCTCCCCAATTTAACACACTGCCCCTATCTCCACTCTAATACAATGCCTTCCCCTCCCACCATTCTAATACACTGCCCCCCTACCCCTCAACCAAATTGATAAACTGCCCTCTCCCTCAAATTAATACACTGCCTCCCCTCCCCAATTTAATACACTTGCCCCCTCCCTAAAAATGTATACACTGTATAAATCCACCATGTTGGATTTGCCGGTAGAATTGCTGTCAGTCTCTGTAGCTTCACCCCGGGGAGTCTTAGGGTCGGTGTAGCCTCTTAGGGGTGGACCGGGTCACCCACACCGGTCCAGAGGGGAAGCAGCGCGCAACTCCATCCTCTCGCGCTCTGGGCGCACCAGGCCACATGTTTCAAACAGTGTGGTAGACGAGCTTTTCGCACCTCTCCGGCCTGTGCCGTGCACCTGAGCCAGGACAAAGGCTGGGTAGGCAGTTAAATTTATTTGAATCCGGCTATATGAGGCTATAAACCACAGTTTAATGTAGTGTAGGAGAGGAGCTCATGCAGTGCACGTTCTTCCACCATGACAGTTAGGCCCCCCTCCTCACCCTCCCAAATAGTGATTTTAACATTATTATTATTATTATTATTATTATTAGTTTTCCTTTAAGACTGTTTTTTTCTTTTCTTTTTTTTTGCTGTAGTATATTATACAGTAGCATTCAGACAAAATTGCTACATTTGCAGACATACATTGTATTTTCCTTGATATCCAGGACAATTAGAAAATTTGGTATTTGAACCTTTCTTTTTTTTTTTTTTTTTTTTTTTTTTTTTTTTTTTTTTTTTTTTATTCTTTATTTTTGGTATGCAGGTAGGTACAACATTACCTGTATCGCCACAACAGCGTTAGCAGGCTCAATAATCACATTTATAACAATTGTGTGGTATGTTAAGTTTGCATACATTTTTTAAATAAAATAAAATAAGTAGTGGTAGAGTAAACAAGCTATTATCAATATAGTTTTGAGTTCAACTACAAGTTTTGTTCCTTTCTAGGCCTAGATATAACATTCCTAGGTACCCACAGGGTTAAAAAATATGTAGAGTGGGTTAGCGGTTGTTTTTTTTTTTTTGTTTTTTTTAGAGCTAGAACAATAACATTATAATATTGAGGTTAGGTTGTCACTATGAAACAGGTTAGCAAGTTTTAGGTAAGACTTTTTTAGTCTATTAACGACACTTATACTGTAGGTATCCATATCGAGGTAGGCGTGCCATGAGTGATTTGTACGAGGTTCTCATATAAATGTGAACTAGTTAAAACACAATAACGATTAATCAGTAAGTTAGCTTCGGTGAAGTAACTGAGGGGATCTAGATAGATGAGTGAGTGCAATCTGCTGAGATACGATCAGGCATAAAATTAACTTTGACATATGTGTATTAATATTGCCTGGTTCGGTGCCGGCGAACTGGGTATGACTGTAATTCCTGAGGGGGGCATGGGTACCTTGCTCGAGGGCACATGGCACTGACAGCCAATGCCTCGGCTCGGCATAGCCATATCGCCTCTGGGGGGTCCCGTATATAAGGCTTAAGTCTGATTAATTTTGGATCTAGTAACAATGGGGGCGTTAAGAAAACATACGTTCAGAAGGATAGTATAAGTCTAAACTTCGGGCGGTCATTTTTATCTTTGCGCCTTTTAAAAGGTGTATGACTTGCGTGTTGCGCATAAACAGATTAACTATAGACAGGTTAAACATGAATGGTTGCAGACTGCCTTAGGTTATCACTGGTTAGTGGATGTCTAGACACCTGTGTCAGCTGGAGGGGCTAGGTAGCATGTCATCGTAAGAAATACAAGTTTGAAATCATATTTACTATATATCACAAGTATGTTAATTTTAAACCGCTGCATCAGGGTTAATGAGACCAGTGTAGAAAGAATTGAGTGGTGATGTCTCTGGGAGTGGGACTCTTGTGAGTGGCTGGCAGAAAACATAGAGCGTACAGTGCTCTCGAGAATATGGGTAAAGATGTCCCAGAGTAATACATAGTCCCCATGTTATTTTTCTGTGGTGGGCCCTATCGAGTCCGTAGTGGTCGAGAGTAGGGCAAAGCTGTAGCCATCGGTATCTTGGAGTCAGCGTTAGCCGTCTATGTGACTGTTAAGGTTAGTCGGGTTGTTGGTCGGGTAGCTGTGGGGTACTGTGGATGCTTCCGTCCACTTCGTTTGTATTACCTTCCCAGTGTCTGGTGTTGTGTCAGGTTCCCCCAGAGCATGTGTGGTGTCACTCCTAGGAGGTGACCGCTGCGTAGGTAATCGGCGTGGAGTCTCGGGGAGTGAATGATGTGGCTTTGCCCAGTGTCCTGGTATGGGTTGAAGGAGTATTGTTGGTTAGCTCCGCCTGGGTGAGGGATTCAAGTGGCAGGCCCAGGGTCTGCAGTAAGGCCCGTGCTTCGTGCATGTCCTGGATGCTATGCGTAGTCATCCCTTGTTTCACCGTTAGTGCCCTTGGGGATCGCCAGCGATACTCGATGTTGTGGGACTGGAGCACGGAGGTGATCGGCTTGAGTGACCTACGCCAGGCCAGGGTGCCTCCAGATAGGTCCGGGTAGAACGTCAGGTTCATGGCCTCAAAGCGGAGGGGGGTTCTTCCCCGTAGGGCTGCAAGAATTGTTGCTTTTTCTTTACGTTTGCGGAGAGTGATTATCACATCTCTTGAGGCTGCGGCCGGAGCATTCGCAGGTTTAGGGACTCTAAAGACCTCCTCTGGGGCAGGTATTGTGGTTTGACTGTTTGTCAGAATCACTGGCAGTAAGCGTCCCATGACTTTTGGCAGATCAGCCTCCGATATTTCTTCAGGGACTCCCCTGATCTTGATATTATTTTGCCGCCTGGAGTCTTCCTGCGCTGCCATGCGACGTTCAAGTTGCTGGTTCTGCTGTTGCAGCTCCTGTATGGAGTGCTGCAGTGCGGTTACGTCCTGGGCCTGGGCCTGTGAGGCTCCCTCCAGAGTGGAGATGCGGCCTGTCAGGCCTTGTATGTCCGTGCGGAGCGCTGTGACATCCTCGTGGATGTGTTTCTGCAGGTCCGCTAGCAGTGTTTTGAGGACTGCTGTGGTAACTGGCTGTGAGTCTGTCCCGGCTCCCTGTTGTTGTACCTTTTGCTTGGGGTTGGGAGTCGGTGTGTAGTCTTCCTCCATGTCGTCGGATAGTTCCTCGGAGAAATCCGAGCATCCGCCATGCAGCGCCGCCATGTTTGACTCGCAGGTGCCCCGGGCCTGACTCCACATTTCCCCTATCGTAAGTCCCGATGTGGGCTTGTGTGGGCCCATTTTTTTCCCCCTTCGGCCCATACGTACTCAGGGTGGATTCCGTTGGTCCTGGTGTAAGGGGGGGTTATTTTATGTAGTTTTGACTTCGTTTAGGGCACGGAGCTAGTCTCTCTTGCGACCGTTCTCTTCGGCGTTCAGGCTCCGCCCTTGAACCTTTCTTTTTATGGCCATTTTATCTGTTTATTTATATCTATCTACATTTTAGCTATGCAAGGCACTAACTATATTATATTATCGTGCCTACTATTAATTTCCCAATTTTTATATTCATTCTTTTTTTGTATATTTTTTTATATATATATATATATATATATAATTTTTTTTTTTTTTTTTTTTATTTTTTATTTTTTTTATTTCCTCATTTCTATTTTCTCTTTATTCTCTTTTTAGTCATTAGTTACTTATTTTTACACTAATTATCAGCTCCTGGTCAACCTCATGATTTAATTTATCTGATATTAGGTTTGGTGAACCTTGGACCGGTTTGTAGAGCAATGTTTAGCATACAATCCCCTTCTATTGCCATCAAGTTTGGGAAAGATACATTTTTGTGGGTTTTTTTGTTTGTTTTTTTTAAATCTATTTTTAGGTATTCTTAAACTTAAATACATGCTGTCCCAAAATGTAAAACACCTTTTGCACCAAAGGACCCTCCCTTGTTTTCTTCCACATCCTAAAGGAAGTGGTTAAACATCTACAATAAAACATGCAGCCTTATCATTCACAAAACCACTGCTGTCCTTTCACCATCTAATTTGTTCTTTGGGTTCTTAAAGGAAATGTATAGCAGTGTGTAGGATTCACAAGATTTCTATCATTGGGGAAAAAAAATGCATGCAAACCAGTTGTTAAAGGAAAACTCTAACGTTAAAAACACATTGCATTCTCCGTTTTGGAGAATGACACGGCGTAATATGCCATTTGTTATTGTTCATCTGAGGTTGTATTTACCTACTTTGTAAGACCTGCTAAGGAAACGATTTTTCAATGTTATGTCCTAAAATGCAAAACCATAGCGTTCAAAGAGCGTGTAACTGGAGGAGGCAAGGGGTGAACAACCGGTGGAGAGCTGTAACTCCCAGGCACGGGAACCCCCCAGAAAACTGAGAAATGAAACTGAGCTATAATTCCTACCAATGCGAAATTCAAGAAGAGAGAAATTATATCTCCAAGCGTAGTGGTTGGATTGCACAATAAATGTACACCAATGGTGAATACGAAGTGTGCTCTGGCACTAATAGGAGGTATGTGGAGCTACACCCACTCAAAACAAGCTACAATAGATACACATTTAAAAATAATCTGAAATACTTAAATAACAC
This sequence comes from Pelobates cultripes, assembly GCA_933207985.1. Taxonomy (NCBI): domain Eukaryota; kingdom Metazoa; phylum Chordata; class Amphibia; order Anura; family Pelobatidae; genus Pelobates; species Pelobates cultripes. Next base: position 119,162,428 of record OW240918.1, on the reverse strand, counting down.
CCAAAACACACAGTGAAATACTAATTAATATATTCTCGTATAATTAGGAATGATGGACATCTGAATTGTATCTCCTTGCCTTCAACTGAGCTCTGCATGCAAGGACTCACAGAAAGAGGTGACGTAAGGTCACTATGTGGCATTTCATTGGCTGGCAGCTAGGGTTTTTGGGTCTCAGGTCCGGACAGAACATTCACTAAACTGACATTGAGGCGGGGCATGACCCCCTCTACCTTGTACACCGGATCGGACATCATGTGCCCAAGAGCATGTTTGCTGTCAATTTCTCCTTTCAGGCACCGTTTCACAGTAGACAAAATTGCGGAAGACAGAAAGACAGATTGTGGAAGCAATGGTTGACGTCCTTCCACCTGGCTTCTGAAGTGAGAGGGCACGGTAGATAGGGGCAACTGGAGCTTCCATATTTTGGCATTTCCTGGGTGACATCTAACTTCAGACTGCAGAGGACAGTGAGGGGAGAAGGTAGTATGGGAGAAAGTGGGAAAATCAAGTGCTAGTAGCTAAATGAAGGGAGAGTGTGGCTGGCGCTCCTCTTACATGTGGCCAGGCAAACTCCACCCCATAAATATTTATTTTTAATGTTGGGGGGTGCTTTTCTTGGTGTATCTCCCTCACCCATATAAAAAATGCCAGTAAACTAGCCTTTTATCCAAAATGTTGGTTGGGCAGTTGCTGTTGCTTTGATGAGATTGTCAGTCCATGTGATCTCTAGTACAGTCCAATCTCATAGAGACACACCGGAGACCTATTGGACATGTGCAGCAATCCCTTTAATGGAGCCAGATAGTAGCTTGAATTACTAGAAATATAAACTTCAGGCTTTTATTTTAAACTTGAATCATTCAGTAGTGTCTGTGTAATTTTTTTTTTTATTTTTATTTATTTATTTATTTTTTTATGTCTCATGCAAAAGCTGTCCTGTTTTACAGGAAATGTATAGCTCTTCCATTAAAGCTAGGAGAAGACCATCACTGACTGATTGCTGCCCTATTGTTAGTTTAAGAGAATTGCAAAGGCACCGTATTTATTTTTTTACCACTTCATAATGCATTGAAAGTACATGCTGGAGTTTTCTCTTATTACACTTTAGTCTACAAAACATTATACTTACATTTAAATAAATTTACAACACCCAGTTTAATAAATGTTGTGCCTTTTATTTGACTTAAAATAGAAATGTATAGAATATGTTTTGGTCTATGGTGGTTTCTAGTTATTTTGTTTTGAAGTGTGTCTTCTGCCTCTTCTACCTGTAGAATATTAATATACTGAGTGTTCTTAAAATGTATCCCTCTATTAGATCCAGTCACACGAAGATAAAAAGCAGTTACCTGACCCATTTAATGATATTTCAGTTGGAGGATGGGAAGTCACAGATGAGCCTTTTGGCCGATTGTCAGTCTGGACGGTTTCTTTGCAGGGGAAGGTATGAGCAAAATATGCTTTTCTCGAAAATGATTTGCTTCCAGCCATGGTATACTGTGGTAACCCAAGTGCAAAGATGTGAATTTTATTTAATTTTTGTTTGTCAATTTTTATTTATGGATTTGAAAAACAAAAGAAATAATATATCTAAACGGTGAACTAGAACAAAAAAAACAAAAAAAGAGGATCCTAGAATAATTAGTAGGTCCTTTGAAAAATATATATTAAAGTAAGTAAGTATGTGTAGACCCAACGTCGTCAAGAAAGCGCAAAAGTGCGCATACTAATATGGTTGTGATCAGTTGGCAAGTCAGAATGAGTAAGAGAGGTAAGTAACATAGAAAAGGTGATCTAACCCTTGTCCCTTATGTTAGTAGTAAAAGATAGGAACATCAAGGTTTTGAGTTACTAATCACTGAAAGGGAAAGGAGCGTGAACTTCCAAGTCTGCAGACAGTAGGTCTCCAGGTTTTGCAAACTGTTTCTCATGTAACCCCAAAGAAAATATAGAGACAAAAAAGGCACGCATGTTTTCTCTGGTGATATATCTACTAAACCGTTAAAATAATTAAAAATTATTAACAGAGTATTTCTTTAATTCCTCAAGTTTAACTCGCCGTTGTACTATGGGAGCAGTGGAACATTTCTCGAGGGTAGGTACAAGAGTACTGGTAGTGGTCAGGAGGTGCGGAGGATAGATTTTTATTTTATATTGAAAGATTGGTGTAGGGGACATTGTAGAAGTATATATTATGTTTAAAATGTGAAGGCTACCCTAATACTCAGTTAGATAATTTGTTGTTAAAAAACAGGGATGATGGGGCAGTCCTACCATATTTGTTTAAGAGTGCCAATACCTGCGCTGCACCTCCAGGTATCCGGTACCACATGGAAACCTGTTTATAATTTGACTCCTGGTACTTTAAGCTGATTGAACTGTGGTGGTTCACTGAGAGTACCTTAGTCCACCAATCATCAGAGAATGACCTCCCCGGCACCTCTTCCCACATATATATCAGAGACCCCTCACGCAAGAAGTATTTAAAGGGATACTCTAAGTACCTAAACAAGGACATTCTGGGAAATAATCTATACACCAAAACCCAGGGCCAGCGCCACCGTTAGTTGAACTAGGCATTCGCCTAAGTCGCCGGCTTGCTGGGGGCACCCACTGGGATGTTTCCTGGTGGGCTCCCTCTGTCTCGGGCCGCAGCGCTGGAAGAGTGGCTCTTGAGCCACACCCACCGCTGGGCCAATTCTCAGCGAAGGTGGGGGCGCCTAGAGGATCCCTGTCACAGTATGGCAGAGCAGGCACCTTCTTTCCTTGATGGCAGGTGCCTGCTCTGCCATCAAATGCCGGTGCCCAGAGGAGAGGTGGACGGAGCAGGAAGGCGGCAAGGGAGGCTGTTCTTGCAGCATCTCACGCCTTCCTCGCGCGCCCTCTGTAATACCAGGAGCCGGAATAAGACGTAATTCCGGCCCCGGCATGCTAAACCGCGCGCTGGAGGAGTGAGGAGCTGCCCTACACTGGACCCCAATAGGTGAGTGTTTGACTGTGTGTATGTTAGTCAGTGAGTAAGTATGTATGTCAGTGAGTGTCTGTGTGTGTGTGTGTGTGTATATCTGTCAGTATGTGAGTGTATATCTGTCAGTGAGTGTCTGTGTGTTTGTTTGTGTGTCTGTCAGTCAGTGAGTGTATTTATGTCAGTGAGTGTGTGTGTGTTTGTGTGTGTATGTCAATGAGTGAGTGTACGTCTGTCAGTGAGTGTCTGTGTGCGTGCCTGTCTGTCAGTGAGTGAGTGTATTTCTGTTAGTGAGTGTGTGTGTGTGTGTGTGTGTCTGTCAGTGAGTGTGTGTGTGTATCTGCCAGTGTGTGTCCGTCAGTGAGTTAGTGACATGAGGGGGTGGCAAAATGGATCTTTGCCTAGGGTGGCAGAAATCCTTGCACCAGCCCTGCCAAAACCACTCCATTAAAGGGACACTATAGTTACCAGAACAACTACAGCTTATTGAATTTGTTCTGGTGAGTAGAATCATTCCCTTCACAGAAAATGCACTGTTTACATAATAGCTTAGGGATACCTCCACTGGCCATTCCTCACATGGTTATAAGAGGTGCTTCATGGAAGGTGCAGCACTGCCATTCAGTGCTTTCACCCTCTGAATGGAGAAAATGCACTGAACTTTCCCCATAGAGATGCATTGATTCAGTGTATCTCTATGAGAAGATGCTGATTGGCCAGGGCGGTGTTTGACTTCTACTGGCTCTTCCCCTGATCTGCCTCCTTGACAATATCAGCCCATCCAATACTTTCCTATGGGAAAGCAATGTTATTGGCTCAGAACACAACTTCTGATGATGTCAGGCAAGAAGTCAGATCAGGGACAGAGCCAGCAGCAGCAGACTGCAATAAAGGCAAGATTTTGCTATATTTAGGGGGGCTAGATGGTGGTTTTAAAACCATAGGGTCATGAATACATTTTTTTTTTTTTTTTTTGATTCAGTTTGCTTTTATTGACGTTATATCGATTGGCAATACAAAGTTATATGCATCAATACAGAAGGTGACAATAATAGTGTACATGTCAGTTATTGTTCATTCGGTATAAAAGGTATCTTCAATATTTATATGAAGAGAGCAATTTTACAATGCAATAGCGAGCATCTGATTCCATTTCTACATTGCAACATCTTTCAGCATTAACAGTTTTCAAGAAGGAACCAGTCTTAGGAAAATAGAAAGAGAACATTTAAAAATACAAAATCGTTTTGAGAAAACTATGCAACATAACAGGAGAACGATTAATCTTCATTATATTGTACGAAAGGAAATATGGAGAAATAACATTTCCTACTGGAGTTTGCCACACTCACAAGTTTCAGACATGAAAGCTGTAGAGAACACTCAGATTCAGTCATTTTATTAATTAATATGTTTGTGTTAGGAAGCAGATAAACTGTAAAAAGGCAAAAACATTAGTGCTCCTGCTGTGACCGTGTCTAACCCTGCTTCCTGAAAGCATCTCCACTAAATAACCTATAAAAAAAAGGTCTAGGATCGCTTACATTTCAGCCGCTCTCACTGGGAATTATTAAAGTAGCAATCCTTTTATCTCCTGGGTCTCCATGGACAACTGTGTACAAGTAAAAAATCTCAACATGGTGTCAAATGCATCAGGTTAAACAAAGGGATCATGTTCACTATCCAAGACCCCCCCCCCCAAAAAAAAGGCCTTTTCAAGTGAAATCACAAAAAGAGAGACAAGTGACCAACATCTATTGCACTTGTTTAAGTTTCAAAGCATGTTAGCACTTGTAAATGCTAGTCCCTAAAATCTCTTTACATACTTGTATTATAAAGAAATCAAACTCAAGTTCTAGAGTGTATATAGAACAGTTATATTTTGCTTTGGTACCAGTTCAAAAAAAACCAAAAAAAAAAAACAACAGTCATCCAGATTTACAATAAAACCTGTGAATCTGTAGCTCTAGCTTATTGTGGAGAGTGTCTGAAACAGCTTGCTGAGGTTCACTTCAGAGTATCCACTCCCTGAAAGTACGTTGTCTACTGTGCCTTTTAATTCCTTGTACAACATTTCAGCATCGTGAAAGTGTTTCTTGAAGACATAGACCGAGAGGTCTTGTTGCAGCACTGGAAACTTTCCCCCGTACTCGGGTGGAGCTCCCAGGTCTCTGTCCGTAGTCAGCCTACACCTGTTCTGTGGGACCTTTGGGGTTGCGTGTAGGTTGCTGGCTTTGTGTAAGAGATCCTACAGTCCGAGGTTCCCGGTATTGGGCCCACAGTTCCATGACCGCGAGGTTCGGTGAGTGGTGTGTGGCCCAGCGTCACTCTGGGGGGTGCCCATTGATATGTCTGTGGAGGAGTTTGGGCCCCCTTTACTGGAGGGCATCGTGCCGTCCTCGGCTGCTTGGGTTGAGCCTCTCGGCTGCTGCGTATGCAGGGGGTTTGTGGCTCGGGTCGTGAGGTGCGCCTTTTTCTGCCCCTTTTGTAAGTGGGAGTCTCCTGTGTTTCTCCAGATTGTCTCTCCGGTTTAGGTGGTCGTTTGGGTGTTCTTGTCGGTTGTTGTGTCCAGCTTAGCACTGGCTTGCACAGTCTGTGTGCCGCATGTCCTCGGCCTGAGGCCTTGACGGGGACTCGCGCCTTCTTGCCGCAGGTCCCGACTTGGGGGTCCTGGTCCCAGGGGTGTTCCGGTGTTCGGTTTCTACCCTGGGTGTGTGGCTGGCGGAGGAGGGGTACCTCCAGGTGAGTACCCGGCCCAGAAGAGGTCAGTGCGGTTGAGGCCGCGGCGTGGGCCATGTGTGTGGCTGGGTTTGTCGGCTCGCTAAAGCTGTTTTTTGGTAATGTTGCCGGCTGGAGCTTTAAAGTCTGGGTTGTGGGTGGCTGCGCCTGCTGAGTACGGGCTTCAATCCGGTGCCAGAACGCTGCGCACACCCTGTCGAATTTGGCATTGAAGCTGGTCTCCCAGTCTGTTGCAGTGCATTTCTCCGTCGTGGTGGCCATTTTGGTTGCGGCTCCGGTATGGGGAGACGTTATTTACTGTTAAGGTGTACTTAGCTGTCTGTCTTCTAATTGGTACCGGGATGACCCCCACCGGTCCAAAAGGGGGGGGTAAGCAGGTCTGCTGCGGTAGTCTGGTAGCCCCAAGTTGGAGGATCGGCCGCTTTCTTCCCTCGTGGGATCTGCCAGGTAAGTAGGCCGCAGAGTCTGGTTCTGGCTTTAGAGTGCGGGGTGAGTCTCCAGTTTCGCTTGAGAGGGTTCCCGGTCGGTAGTTTATAGTGCGTAGTCTCTTTGGTTTTGACTTTAGGGGTTATACCTCTATTTAAACCATGGGTGCCTCATTTTGTGTGAGGAGCTCATCTCACACACGTCTGTCGGCCATGCTGGTTAGGCCCCGCCCCCCTAGGAATACATTTTGTGTTCCTGGCCCTATAGTGTTTTGTTGCTACTATTGTCCCTCTCTCCTCTTGCATGGAGTTTCATAATGCATGTACATTATTATTATAATTTCTTTTTACATTTATTTACAAAGCCCCAATAAATTACACAGTATTAGATACATTAAGGAGATGGCATTTTATGATTTAATTAGACTCGATTAATGCCTCGATTATTCTACTCAAAATATTATAATATCCAAAAATAAATAATAAATATATATTAATATATCATATTGTATATTAAAATATTTTTTAAAATGTATGCAAAAATATTAAAACATTTGAAAATATTATCTAAAAATATTAAATCGAAGACCTAAATTGGTACAGTAGATTTTGAAAGGGCCAAGTCTACATACAACCTTGCAATCTAACAGATTATCTGCTCAGTACATATCATGCCATTATTTCAATAATTCGGCACGTTTGTAAGTAATGTTACATAGATGCTTGCCAAGTGTTTGGTACTAAGGTAGGATGGCAGCGTTTATTATTATTATTTTATTATTTATATAGCGCCATCCTTTTCCGTAGCACTGTACAATGGGTTATAAAATTCAATCCAAAAATGCAATTGTTTCTTTCTGTTTTATCTAAATCATCCACTCACATATTATTACTTATGTATAATAGCATGCATGTTGTGTATAAGCAGTGTATTAATAGGCATAGTTCTTCCTGTAAAAATTATAGATATGATCCGCAAAACCGTCCAAAGTGTATAATTTTGGGATTCTTGCATTTACCTGTAGAGTAGACAGTACTGTTGCCACCTTGTGGTAAAATGTGTGCTTACAGAGAAATTTTTAGAGTCCAGTATCATTTCAGTAAAATATTATTATTGTGGAGAACTGAAAAGGTAATTGCATTGTGTTTTGTCAAAATCTCCAAGCTTTAACAATGGGTGAATTGGAGAAGGTTAAGAGCTTTATCCAAATCTTAATTCATATTTTGCAGTTAAATCCAAAACACTTGTGACTTTAAATTATAATTTTCTTTAATAATTTCTATTTCTTAAGACTTTAATTTACAAACTTCAATGAGTTAAGGGACACTCCTCTGCTTAAATACAAAATAAATGTAAAAATCACTGTTTAGTAGATATACCCAATTTAAGACATGCATTAATTTAATTATGTATTTTTTCATTGGGATTATATCTAAAACAGCTTGCAAATCGTGCATTTCTCTTTTCTACAGCCTTTGCAAACCTTCCTCTTCTAACCCTGCCCAACTTTCTTTGGCTGTTTAATCACAGACTTCCCAATGCAGATCCATGAGAAGTCTTTGCACAGCAGGTGCTCTGGGCAAGAGCCTGTCTCTTGCGTTTAGCTCCACTGAGCTAACAAAACCAGGAAGATACACAGCCTGTAGTCTGGTTGACAGCCAGGAGGGTGTAACCAGTTTAGTTCACTGAAGTGCAAATTTCTATTGAAATCAGAACTTTGTGCAAAAAGAAAAAACCTTTTACAGCAAGCTAAAGTGTTTTAAGGTCTGAAGTGTCCCTTTACTCCCATCACACTTGATTATGTGTGATTTTTAACACCATAACTAACTGCAGCACTCATTTCTTTCATTTTAATCATGAAGCATATGATTTATTTAAAATAACACTATAGGGTCAGGAACAGAAACATGACCCTACAATGCTAAAACCACTATCTGGCTCCCCTTGTCTCCCTAAATATAGTAAAATATGTCTTGTCTTCAAGTCTGCATCTGCTGCCCCTGACCTGCCTGCATTCCTGACATCATCAGAAGTGATTCTGTGAGCCAATAACAATGCTTTACCATTGGATTAACTGAGCCTGACAAGGAGGCAGTCCTACATACAAGAATGTTTTAATGACAAAAACTTGCCAAACGTGTTGAAATACATCATCTGAACAATGTTTCGAGGTGTGGTAACTGTAGTTTAAGTGGAATAATTGACTCCAGGCCGTTGAATTATTAGAAAAAAATAATGCACACCCGAGGTGTAACGGCCAATCCGCTTTGCGTCATGACCGCATTACCACCTCGGGCGTCCATTATTTTTCTAATAATTCAACGGCCTGGAGTCAATTATTCCTTACATAAACTGGCTTTATAAGTTCAATTCATTTCTATAGCAGTTTTTGCTACTCATTCAGAGGGGTTCTTTCACTGGTGAAGTGGATGAGAAATGCATACTGTTAAACACCACCTTTGCTCCAGTAATGATTTTTTTTAACTGAACATGGCGAGCTTCAGTTAATAGTTTTTAGTATCTATCACACCAGCCTCTCTTTACACTGTAAGCATGCAGCAACATCAGTCCTGCAGCACCTCTCTCTATAGTTCAGTTCATGCTGTGTTCTATTTCTTAAATTGTTTCCCATGTATCCACTTACTTGTAATATATGACAAAGAGCTATTCTATTTTACAGTGCTGAGGAACTTCATAGAAATAAGCAATATGTTCTATATGAATTGGTTTGATTTAATTATGTTTTGGTATAAATAGACATTATGCTTTGTAAACCATTTCTGCTTTATATTTTGTCTTTCAGGTTTGGTATAGAGAAGATATTTGCCATGACAACCCAGAGGGATCTTCCTGGACTGAAATTGATACCCCAAGTGAGGTTATACAGATTTGCTGTGGCCCCAATGATCTCCTTTGGGCATCACTCTGGGAAGGTCAAGCCATAGTAAGGGGAGGCATCTGCAGAAATAACCCAAAAGGTAAACCCATGACCCACCCTACATCTACTGTAGTAATGCAATTAAGTTCTTACCCACATATCGCAATATGCTTACTTTTTTAGATTCCAGAGTTATTTGCTAAACCGTGAATTAACAAGAAAATTACATAATTGTAGGTTAATATATATCAGAACTTGACAAATAGCTGTGTTGGAGAACGCTAAAGGGTTAATACAAACACCACTTTAGTATTTTCAAGTGATCAAAGTGCTTTGAGTCTGTATCTGAAACATTTCGGAAACAAAACTGTACATGCAGAGAAATGTTGTTTTGCTGCCGGAGGTGTAAAACTAACCTCTATTATTATTATTATTATTGATAAAGCGCCAACAAATTCCACAGCACTGTACAATGGGTGGCCTAACCGACACGTAATTGTAACCAGACAAGTTGGACACACAGGAACAGAGGGGTTGAGGGCCCTGCTCAATGAGCTTACATGCCAGAGGAAGTGGGGTATAGTGACACAAAAGGTAAGGGGTAAAAAAGTAGGTTGGTAGAAAAGTATTCACTTAGGGCTTAGTGTTTTGTTTTTTTGTGTTGGCCGTTGCAGAAAGGAATCTGGGTCTGGGGGGAGAGGTATTAACCATTTAATTGATACGCTATTGATACGCTTTCCTGAAGAAGGGAATTTTCAATGGTTTTTTGAAGGAGTGGAGACTGGGTGAAAGTCTAACAGAGAAGGGAAGGGAGTTCCACAGGAACGGTGCAGCCCTAGAGAAGTTTTGAAGGCGATCTATCAGCATCATTACCTGTCAGCATTGTATTTCTTTCTTTAAATGCTGTAATAAAGTTCCACTGAACTTAACACAGATGAACCTAGTCTATACTTACTCTTATTGGACTATTAACAGCCAGTAGGCACCTGCCCGATAAGTGGGGAAGATATCAAGAACATTCAAGGGATCTGTGGACTGTGTACATAATTTGGGAACACTTTTAGAGACGTGTCTGTCCCTTTTTAAAGATTTATAGCTCTTGGAAGTGCCCTCATGTCATATTTGCAGAACAGGTTTCCTTCACATTTCGTATGATGCGATCAAAGTAATCTGAAGTGTTCTTTTCTGTCCCCATTTTGTAGGTAATCACCTTACTGATTTTATTTTTTAATATATATTTAACATGGGTATTGTGTGGATGACTATGGTATCAAGTGATTACGGCAAGTTATGTGTGTTTTAACGGTTTCATCTGGCAGGAGTTTCCTGGAATACTGTGGAGGCACCAACTCCCGAGGATGGCATTATGCACGTTTCCGTCGGTGTAAATGTTGTGTGGGCAGTAACCAAGGAGCGAAAAGTAAGAATTCAGACTTTAATAATTAGCTTTGGAAAAAATGTCTAGACTTGATAAAGGATGAATCTCCAAAATTCTGTTAATTTAGTATAAATGTCTGTGTAACTGGACTAAATTTGACTACTATTTCTACATATATAGTCATTAGAGAATTCTGGGAAAATAATGTCATCAAGGGGTTCTGAAGCCATGACACAGAATACGCGTCCACTAAATATCTTTAATCTTACGTGATATTTTTAGGTACGGGTTAGCAGTGTAGAATTAATGATTACTGTAGAGAATTAGTTTCCTTAATACACTCTCAGTTAGGCTTGGGAAATATGTCAGGTGTGTTTTATCATTACGATGTGGAGCTTTTTTGTGCTTTTTAAAGGAACACATAGTCAGTAGAAAAGTGATATGTATGTATTAATAATTGTTGAAACCCACACCCTCATAGACGCATGTAGATTATGTACATTATTTTGTTTTTTCACCACATTTGATTGAAAGCTAACTGTATTCATCTGGAATACGTTCCATAAAAAAATACTTGTTTCATAAATCATTGTAGATTGACATATTGTGCTGTGAGTTCTTTATAGACTTTATGTTTTAAATTTTTTATGTTCAATGTCTCCTACCATTTGTGATCTTTTCAAGCTAATTCTTATTAACAGAGTGCCGATTACTGGTCTTACAACTAGTTATGATATTGATAGAAAGTAGGAAAATATAGAAAAGAAATTGGCTGTGAGAACGTTGATAAACATTGAGTTGCCCTGTGCATGGTAAAATAAAGCAACAATTTTATCTTTTTCTGGGAGCTCATTAAGCAAAGGTAGGAGCCTTGTGTCAATAATGTTTCAATGTTAAAATAACACAATCCTGACTCATTTTACGGTTTCTTACCAGATATGGTTTAGAAGAGGGGTGAACTCTCACAACCCATGTGGCACAAGCTGGATTGAGATGGTGGGAGAAATGGCCATGCTATCTGTGGGATTAAATGACCAGGTAAAAAAATTTTTTTTGTTTTGTTTTGTTATTTATGAAGCAACAGACAGATCGGTATCACTGGATACTTTTATTGGATGACAAAACATTTCACTATAAATGCATTAGCTCAGCCATTGAGGGACCAGTGTGAGCTGAGTTGCTGTCATGACTCGGACCCACAGCCAATCCCTATCGCCTTATGTGCCTTAGTACAAGGATGTAATATTAACTGTTAACAGTTCGGCTCCTGGTGATCTCTCAAGTTGCTGCTATTTTCCAATCAGAGGTTTTGTGAAAAGTAAGTTCTGTGGCTAAGGGGGCATATCTTAGGGGCAGAATTATGTTCTAGAACTCGGCAAAACATTATTTTTAATTTTTTAGCAAAACAAGAACTCTGTACGAGGAGAAAATAAAGAATGAACGAGAGGCCAAAAGTGTATTCAGCATGGCTACATGATTGTAATTCCACCCCCCTCTTTCTAATTATTTTCAATGATCTAAAGTAATTGCTTTATTCTTGCTTTTTCCACTTCCTTTAATAAGGACACTGTGTGAAATTAAAATGCCTGAGACTCAGGACTCCTTTCTCTTCAGAGCAGGGAGTGTGACATTAACTTAATTCTTTAAATATAACAGGGCAACACGTTTGCTCATTTCATGAGAATGGGAAAGCACAAAGCGATGACCCTGGGGTTTGACACTTCATGTGCTTGTTTACGTTTCTATCATAGCTTAAGCTTGCACACCGAAGTCAGTGCCAAATGCCCTCACACCATTTACACATAACTTGGACTTTAACAATGCTATCCATCCAAACATCCTAAGAGTTTGTAACGCAGTAGTCAATATTTGCAACAGATCTGCAAACAGATAGGATTAAGGGATTTCAAGATTTACTAATGTCCTGACACAGATCTGACTTATATAGATACGCCCAAATTCACAATTTTTTTGTAATTCTTTAAAAGAGAATTGTTGTTTGTTGAGTTTTGGAAATCAGGTAGCTTATTAAAAGTTAGTTATGATTTCTGAATTATTCTATTTTTTTATTTTTTATTATTGAACGCCTAACTGTTCTGGCACAGCCAGAGCATATCATGTAAAAGAATCAAATCCCGGTGATACCATATGTCCGGGCCTCATGAGGATGTGTACACATGTACAGGACTTTGGAGGAAGTGCCAGAGCACAGCATTTCTCAGAAGATGTCTAGACGTCATTGAGGGATGGTGTTGCCTTGGCTACAGGAGAAGTGCTACGGAGATAAGGATGTTTTATACTTGCCTCCTCTGTACTTCTCAATCTAGTAAACACTTCAATAGATGTGGAATGTGCAACGGTCATCTTTAGAGAGATGGTTGTTCTTTTGTAAGCCCTAAACATAATATTTTACTAGACTTGACAACTCTTCAATTATAATGGGAGAAAATGAACAAAAATATGTTTTGCTGCAGCCAAAAAAGATGATGTTCTTATTCAAGGCTCTATGGGAGGTAGAATTGGGGAAATCGGTCTATATAGAATTCCCTGTGATATTAATTTTAGATTTCTTTCCAAAGCTCTGCGATTTGTGGATGAAAGTTTCACTTTAATACAGTTATTATGTGAAGAAGTTCTGGGGAGTTGGATGGCTTGCATAATGTATTTCTATATTCTATTACTTTACCGGTTTTGTAATGTTTGTATTGACAAAATGTTATAAAGATAAAACAAAAATGGTTGCTGTTGTTTACAACAGTTGGTTGAATGTTATACTCCATACTAAAAGGGATACTATATGCATAAAAACAACTTTAGCTTAATTTAGCAGTTTTGGTGTATAGATCACACCACTGCAGTCTCACTGCTCAATTCTCTACCATTTACAGGGAGTGCAGAATTATTAGGCAAGTTGTATTTTTGAGGATTAATTTTATTATTGAACAACAACCATGTTCTCAATGAACCCAAAAAACTCATTAATATCAAAGCTGAATATTTTTGGAAGTAGTTTTTAGTTTGTTTTTAGTTTTAGCTATGTTAGGGGGATATCTGTGTGTGCAGGTGACTATTACTGTGCATAATTATTAGGCAACTTAACAAAAAACAAATATATACCCATTTCAATTATTTATTATTACCAGTGAAACCAATATAACATCTCAGCATTCACAAATATACATTTCTGACATTCAAAAACAAAACAAAAACAAATCAGTGACCAATATAGCCACCTTTCTTTGCAAGGACACTCAAAAGCCTGCCATCCATGAATTCTGTCAGTGTTTTGATCTGTTCACCATCAACATTGCGTGCAGCAGCAACCACAGCCTCCCAGACACTGTTCAGAGAGGTGTACTGTTTTCCCTCCTTGTAAATCTCACATTTGATGATGGACCACAGGTTCTCAATGGGGTTCAGATCAGGTGAACAAGGAGGCCATGTCATTAGATTTTCTTCTTTTATACCCTTTCTTGCCAGCCACGCTGTGGAGTACTTGGACGCGTGTGATGGAGCATTGTCCTGCATGAAAATCATGTTTTTCTTGAAGGATGCAGACTTCTTCCTGTACCACTGCTTGAAGAAGGTGTCTTCCAGGAACTGGCAGTAGGACTGGGAGTTGAGCTTGACTCCATCCTCAACCCGAAAAGGCCCCACAAGCTCATCTTTGATGATACCAGCCCAAACCAGTACTCCACCTCCACCTTGCTGGCGTCTGAGTCGGACTGGAGCTCTCTGCCCTTTACCAATCCAGCCACGGGCCCATCCATCTGGCCCATCAAGACTCACTTTCATTTCATCAGTCCATAAAACCTTAGAAAAATCAGTCTTGAGATATTTCTTGGCCCAGTCTTGACGTTTCAGCTTGTGTGTCTTGTTCAGTGGTAGTCGTCTTTCAGCCTTGCTTTCCTTGGCCATGTCTCTGAGTATTGCACACCTTGTGCTTTTGGGCACTCCAGTGATGTTGCAGCTCTGAAATATGGCCAAACTGGTGGCAAGTGGCATCGTGGCAGCTGCACGCTTGACTTTTCTCAGTTCATGGGCAGTTATTTTGCGCCTTGGTTTTTCCACACGCTTCTTGCGACCCTGTTGACTATTTTGAATGAAACGCTTGATTGTTCGATGATCACGCTTCAGAAGCTTTGCAATTTTAAGAGTGCTGCATCCCTCTGCAAGATATCTCACTATTTTTGACTTTTCTGAGCCTGTCAAGTCCTTCTTTTGACCCATTTTGCCAAAGGAAAGGAAGTTGCCTAATAATTATGCACACCTGATATAGGGTGTTGATGTCATTAGACCACACCCCTTCTCATTACAGAGATGCACATCACCTAATATGCTTAATTGGTAGTAGGCTTTCGAGCCTATACAGCTTGGAGTAAGACAACATGCATAAAGAGGATGATGTGGTCAAAATACTAATTTGCCTAATAATTCTGCACTCCCTGTAGAAGTTAAATCACTTTTGTTTTGGTTTATGCAGCTCTAGTCACACCTCCCCAGGCTGTGACTTACACAGCCAACATGAAAGAAATGGTTTCATTTACAATCAGATGTTACCTTGCTTTAGAAGTTTCTCTCTTTCTCTGTAAATAGAAATGAAATGAAAATTGTTTTGGTACCTATAGTGTCCCTTTAAATGTAATACTACTAAATAAAAAATAATGCATAACTTTAATTTTTTGAGTCTAATATAACTGTACTTTTAGTAACAGCATATCATTAGGAGTGCAAATGTGTATTTCCAAAAATAGAGTGCATTAGTCACCTTTAGTTCATTGGCCTCTGCCTGCAGACAGAGAAAAAATATTTTACGTACCGTTTCTCCCTCACATCATCGGTCTGTGGAGTTCTGCTCCTCCTCGTTGGTTGACTTTATTGAGATCAATGTTCTCAGACAATTCAGTGCTTTCCCATAGGAAAGCTGTGGGAGACTATTGCACATGCGCGGCAAAACACTGTGCCAATCAGATGGTCTCTCTGAGATCTTCTGATTTAAATAGGGTTATTTTACTCCGCTATTTTGCGGACACTCCTCTAGTTGCTTTTATACTGACAGCACCTAGAGGCAGGTTAACACAGAAATGAAAACATTACCATTCCTGCAGAACGGCAATGTTTTCAGCTGGAGGGTTAAAATGAGGGGACATGGCACCAAAACCACTTCATTGAAACGAAGTGGTCTGGATGCCTATAGAGTCCCTTTTGAAGAAGCAAACTGTTTTCCCTTATATATTACTTTATATTTAGCTAAAAAACATAAATAGTATCCATGAGTGCATTGGGCATGATTTTTTTTATATCCTCTGTATTTTGGCCTGTGCAGGTCTGGGGTATAGGATATGAGGACCGAGCAGTTTATTTTCGTCAGGGTGTGACCCCAAATGAACTTAGTGGAAAAACATGGAAAGCAATTGTGGTACCCATAAAAAATGAAAGGTCAAACTCTGGAAGCGCTTCCAGTCTTCTCAGGTAATTATGAACTTTGTTATCAATCACATTAACCAGAGGGCTACACAAGGCAAAGTGTATGTAAGTAAGCAAAAATCAAAAATCGTAACCACTTGTCCTTCGGTTAGTCCCCACGCAGATCTCAAACAAGTTTTTGCTAACATATGTAAAGCCTCTTTAATATCACACTGATCCCATCCACAAGGGCGATTTAGACGTGAAATGCTGTTAAGTACCCCCTGCATTAGAGATACAGCAACCCCAGATAATCATTTCAGTCATTGTCTTGGAAATAAAGTATTTTGTGCATCACATCAATTTAAAAGTGAAATAAATTGGTGAAGCTAAGTATTAGATTTCAAGATGAGCTAATTTTTAAAGAAGAGCCAAGACTGGATAATTATTAGGCCCCCCTCCATGGAATTATAAACGTAATTTAACAAATCGGATTACTATTACATAGTTATTTATGACTGGAAGGGAAAGTATTTGAGCATCAAATTTGATCTTTTACAAATCTGTTTCTGCTGCTAATTTAATAAAGGCAAAAAAAAGAAATGATTCCATGTAAAGGTCCCCAGAGATCCCAGTTGGACTTCAGGACTTCAGGGTCTCCTGATAGCAGTGAGTAAGCATATCCTAGAGGGGGTATTCAGTCTGACCACAGGTGCTCCATTACAGTAAATATATACTTTTCTTTGCTGAAGACTGAATTTCTTTGAGTATAATTGAACGGTCTCTTGTCCTTTGAGAAGTACAGTTAACGAAAAGGTTACGCGGGCTGAAAAGAACAAAAATTGAATGATAGTTGTACACCCAATATACAGTAGATCTTCTAAAATAACGTTATTCAACTATACATTCATTAGACATTAATCCCGGGCCTAGAAACATGTAAAAGTGTATTTACAAGTCAGGCTAGGGTAGCTACTTGTATTGAACAATATAATGTTTCACCTCCTGGTAGTATACTAAGATGACAATATATCCTTATAGCTTATGCTTCAGAACAATGAATTGCTGTATCAATGCAGGTCATGTCTCCTAGTAATTGACAGAAATACTAAGATGGGGAGTTCATCCCCCATGCTGTCCTCACAGCTTGCATATAGGGTGCAAGGCCAGAAAGCTCTTTATATATGTGCACAATGTTACAATATTCCCTTTGAGACACTTTTTATAAAATAAAATAAAAAAAATTCTATAAAATAATGTTTAGAGCAGAGGTGGACAAAAGACAGATCCCCAGATTTTTAGAGCTGCAAATTACCATAATGCTTTGCCACTCTAAGAGCTGGCAAAACGTCAAAGCCAGCTCCTAGATAGAACATCTGTGAGTTTATCCCAGAGCTTCAAAGTCCTGAAACTAGTAACAGTCACAGTAACTTGTTGGTGAAGTGTAGAAGTGCGTTGCAGAGCTCAGTTGAAATCTAAATATAATATTGACTTTTTTATTTCTTTGTATTTTAGTGCAGGTTGTTTTTTTGGTGATGAAGTGAAGGAACAATCCGATTCACCATTCCATTCTGACATAGACAGTTCATCAGAGTCTGAACATCCATTCATGAGAGATGTCTCCAGTGCGTCTTCGTCAGTAAACGTTCTAGTGGGCGAGAACTCAGAGACTGAGACTGACAAACCAAATGTAACACTGGACCTCCCAGAACAAGCCATCCCCGACCCTGGGCAGGCTTCTTATGATCCAAAAACATCCTCCATAAACACACAGAAAAAAGGACCACATTGGAGTAGTATCGACTTGGTAGAGGCTGTTAATCCATTTCAAGCATCTGATGAAATGCCACACCTCCCGCTACTTGGCCGTTTCACTGAAGGAGCAGAAGAAATATTTGGGAGCGATGCATATGCTTTGTGGTCCTGGGTGTCTGGCAATGGCTGTCTTGTTGACTCATTTAGCCCCCTGAAATGGTTCACTCGACAGACAGGTATATTTTAACAAAAAAAATGTGAAGCCTTTATTGAACGCAATTAACATAGCGAGAATCATATTTTTGAGTTTAAAGGGACTCTCCAAAAAATGCAGTGCGTGTATGTACACAGTCAACTCGAACTGCCTTGGACTAGCTCTGTATCTGTTTAAGCAGCGTTTTTATTAATATTTATCTGCTAAATGGGACTGCTCCCAGAGCTGAGTTACCTTGTGATCCACTCCTGGGCATGATAATTAGAAAACCAAGATTGTCTGAGAGATTACACCCTTTTCCTACTTTGGGCACAGCTCCTGTGGATTTGCAGCAGGCACAGACACTTTGAAGTCAAGTATTTATTTGATAGACATATAATGCATTAAAAATCTTGGTCAGCTCCAGCTTGGAGGATTACTTTAAGTGGGCTCATATGTGTTTTCTGAACAGTATATGCTTTTAGATGTAAAATTTAAAAGGGAATTACACTGATCATCCATAACATTAAAACCATCACCTGCTGAAGTGAATAAGATTGATTATATCATTACAGTGGCACTTGTCAATGGGTTGAATATATTGGGCAGCAAGTGTACCTGCAGACTTGCCAGAGTACCCATTATGACCCCTGTCCACCAATAAAAAAGCTTTCAATTTGGACATGAACATTAGAACAGGACCATGGAGTAATGGAAGAAGGTGGCCTGGTCTGATGAATTACGTTTTCTTTTAGATCAGGTGGATGGCCAGGTGCATGTGCGTTGTTTACCTCGGGAAGTGATGGCAGAAGGATGCACTATTTTAAGAAGGCAGGCTGGCGGAGGCAGTGTTATGCTCTGGCAATGTTTTGCTGGGAAACCTTGGGTCCTGGCATTAATGTGGTGGTTACATACCACCTACCTAGAGATTGCTGAAGGTTACGTACACCACCCTATGGCAATGGTGTTCCCTGGCAGGGGCCTCTTTCAGCAGGATAATGCACACTGCAAAAAGTGTTCAGGAATGGTTTGAGAAACATGACAAAGAGTTTAAGGTGTTGCCTTGGCCTCTGAATTGTCCAGATCTTAATCCAATTGAGCATCTGTGGGATGTGCTAGTACGGCAAATCTGAGGCTCCACCTCACAACTTGCAGGAACTGCTGCTTATATCTTGGTGCCAGATACCAAAGGACAAATTTAAAGGTCTTGTGGACAGGGCCATCTTTAATGTGGGGCAAAAGTGGTAGTTGCCATACAATTACTCAAAACTTTCACCAATGGGAATACAGAACAGGTCACAGAGAAAGAACTACAATGCAACAAAGTGATTCCTTACACTAGTTACCACCTCCCTCTGTGCCAACACACCCTGACAATAAAAGGTTATCTCGGTTGGACCCCCTGTCCCTTCAGAGCAATCTCTGGTTATATCAACACAGCCCTTTGCTGTAGTAGATAGACTTGTTGGCTCCCACAGCAGGTGGTCACACACCAGTGCAGTATTTAACTTGATTAACACACAGAATACATTTCACACCTAACTATAGTTTATAGAGCTGCTGCCCCCACCTCCCCCTGCTTGTCTAGTCCATGCCTCAACACATCAGAGCATTTTTGGCACTATTAGGGGGACTTGCATGATATTAGGCAGGTGGTTTTAATGTTGTGGCTACTCAGTATATATTGCATTGTAAATATTGTAAGTTAGTTTCAGCAGAACACATCTAAACAGCATATATTCTACCAAAGTAATTTGGTAGCCTT
This sequence comes from Pelobates cultripes, assembly GCA_933207985.1. Taxonomy (NCBI): domain Eukaryota; kingdom Metazoa; phylum Chordata; class Amphibia; order Anura; family Pelobatidae; genus Pelobates; species Pelobates cultripes. The sequence goes on along the minus strand of OW240918.1, from coordinate 119,142,920 downwards.
AAATTAACCTCCTGACTATATCGAAAGACCCTACCAGTGGTTCTTGCCGAAGTGCCCATTTTTGTTACAAACTCTCTATAGACGTGTGTTCATGATAAGTCTTTTTTTTCTCACTTTTCTGCTCTTCCTGTAGGTTTGCTAGCATCAATGCAATCAATGTCTTTATCCATTACTCCGGCTCACACAGCAGTCTGGCGGAAACAGATATATGAACAACTCAGCGAACGCTCCAGACGTGAGCTTGAAAGCTTCCGGCACTATGAACAAGCTGTAGAGCAGGTACGAGGAAAAATTATGTCCAGATTTTTTCTTAAAAATGTTACCAAAGTTGTAAGTGCACATTAAACATTTGGAATTTCATGCAAGGTATTTGAGTTAAATCTGCATTATCGCCATTGTTTCTGGTTGTTTACAGTCTAAAAGAAAAAACATAATGTCTAACAACTAGTAATTAGAAGCTGCTAAAACTTTTAATGCTTCAATTTAATAAAGCCTGCTTTTTTAGGAGTACGTTTTGAAGTTGACAGTGTGTGTCAGTTCTGCTTTAACAAAAGATTGATATAACATGATTGGGACACAGTAATTCAGTTGCAAAATTGTGACATTCATTTAAACAACACAAAATCTGTTACTTGTTGGTCACAACAAATCTTTCTTAGTTTATTTTATTCCTTAAAGGAACAGCCTGCAATAGTGTTTATGGTACCAAGAGTGCCCTGGCACCATTACTCGGTAAGTAGTCAAACTGTTTTACTTTCTGGTCCACAGCCATAGCTTTCACTCTTCTCTTTTAGGAGAATCTATCCATCAATCATCCATGCAGGACTGAGTTCATTGGTTCGGAGTGCCAGCTAAGCTCTCTCAGCCAATGAGCGGATCGGCCAGACTTAACTATGCAGTGACCGGATGCGGAGAGGGAGAGCAGGACCATTCTAAAACTGTTTGACTGCTTTCCATGGGATGGTACGAGGGCACTTCTGCCACCATAACCACTACAGTGGACTACAGTTGTTATGGTATATTGGGGGTGAAGTCCAACACCAATTTACTAAGTGGAGTGCTAAAAATGTATTCTAGTTTGAGTATTAATTGGTAGCATCATCAACATAGGGGGGAAAAAGAGGGGGGAAAAAAAACTAATTGTGTAGTATAAAACCACAATTAAGTTGTATATATAAAAATAGACACACTCACAAAAATAGAGCCACAATGAAACTGGCACAGATCACATGCATCTTGGTGTATTATGGTCACACATTACGTCTTCTTTTTATATATTCCTCTTGGAAAACTAAAAACTAAAACACATATAGAATTCCCTAGTGTAATATGTACATAAAATATTGTAGAATAAGTGAGATGAAACCTGCTCAGCATAGAAAGAGCCAATTGGACCTGGCTCTTGGATAAAAGGCTGTTAACCAACTAAAGGGGAGGTAATCCTTCTTTATGAGGTAAATGGAAGCACCACTCGCCCGTACGACTTGAAAAATCCAGTAAGATGAATTTATTAAAGGAACACTATAGTCACCCAAATTACTTTAGCTAAATAAAGCAGTTTTAGTGTATAGATCATTCTCCTGCAATTTCTCTGCTCAATTCACTGTCATTTAGGAGTTAATCACTTTGTTTCTGTTTGTGCAGCCCTAGCCACACCTCCCCTGGCTATGATTGACAGAGCCTGCATGAAAAAAAAAAACTGGTTTCACTTTCAAACATATGTAATTTACCTTAAATAATTGTATCTCAATCTCTAAATTGAACTTTAATCACATACAGGAGGCTCTTGCAGGGTCTAGCAAGCTATTAACATAGCAGGGGATAAGAAAATCTTAATTAAACAGAACTTGCAATAAAGAAAGCCTAAATAGGGCTCTCTTTACAGGAAGTGTTTATGGAAGGCTGTGCAAGTCACATGCAGGGAGGTGTGACTAGGGTTCATAAACAAAGGGATTTAACTCCTAAATGGCAGAGGACTGAGCAGTGAGGCTGCAGGGGCATGTTCTATACACCAAAACTGCTTCATTAAGCTAAAGTTGTTCAGGTGACTATAGTGTCCCTTTAATGCCAAATAAAACAAAACAAAAAGTAAATACTTAAAAAATGTCCTTAGTCGCATGACAATCTGCTCCAAGACGCGTTTTGCCCTGTCCATGGGCTTTTTCAATCGGAGTTATTGTTCCTCGTTCCATTTCCTCTTTTAAATCCAGTTCGCTCTTATAATTGTTTCCACCGTCCATGCTACAGCCAGTCACGCCAGTGTTCCTTCTGAAGCTCACCAAGTCAGTGCAGAGTAGTTCAGTCGTTTCCTTTCATCAGGTGGCCATTTTCCATAAGGGAATCCACCCATCTTACCCTTACATGGGTTAAGTTCAATTGTCGCCTCCATAGGATACCGAAAGTTCTTTTGCCGCCATGTTATGTGAGGGAGAAAACTGAGAATTTGCGCTGACAAGCAGTATGCATTCTCTGTGTATATGTTGAAAGACACAATTAAATAGACAAAAATCAGTATTTTGAATTTTGGATTATCATAAATAGAGGAAAAGAGTGATCATCTGAGCTCTATATACAACTGAACATATATAAAATTGATAAATTACATCATCTTAAATAAGATTTAAAAAAATTACACTATAGATCTTAAAGAGCTCTGATTCTTCACCATCTCCTTGCAACATCAATATACAAAAATTAAAAGAAGGGGGATCAAGAAATGTCCATACAGAATAAAATGAAGAAATATACTTCATTAACAAAGGAATTAAAAATATTTATAAAATTCATAAAAAGTGAAAAACCTCAAAATCACTAAGACCATAAGTTAAAAGAGAGTTTAAATTAAAAAAATCCACCTTATTTCCGCTTTGACCATTGCATTAAAGGACCACTCTAGGCACCCAGACCACTTCAGCTTAATGAAGTGGTCTGGGTGCCAGGTCCTTCTAGTGTTAACCCATTTTTTTTTTTTTATAAACATAGCAGTTTCAGAGAAACTGCTATGTTTATCAATGGGTTAAGCCTTCCCCCAAAGCCTCTAGCGGCTGTCTCATTGACAGCCGTTAGAGGCGCTTTGCTTCTCACTGTGATTTTCACAGTGAGAGCACGCCAGTCCATAGGAAAGCATTGTAAATGCTTTCCTATGTGACGCTGAATGCACGCTGCAATGCGCATTCAGCCCAGGAGGGGAGGAGGAGGAGGAGAGCTTCCCGCCCAGCGCTGGAAAAAGGTAAGTTTTACCCCTTTCCCCCTTCCAGAGCCGGGCGGGAGGGGGACCCTGAGGGTGGGGGCACCCTCAGGGCACTATAGTGCCAGGAAAACGAGTATGTTTTCCTGGCACTATAGTGGTCCTTTAATTAGATCCTCTCCTCTCCAATTAATTTCTATTTTTTTGTATACCTTGGAATGTGAGTTGACTTGGATTTTATTATGTTTTACATTAAAGTGTTGTGACAGACTATTTTTCTCGAACCCGTTTCAAGACGTGATCATGTAAATCACCTTTTTTGTTTAACACGTGATTAATTGTTTGATGGGAAAGGTCTCTTTATCATCTCGTGGGTGTTTAAATTCCTTAATATATCTCTTTTTATTTTTGGTATTCGTACATGCACTGCATGTGCCACATCCATAGAATCCCGCTTTTCCCCCAAATAAACTCTCCATAGATGATGTTAGGTTTGTCTGGGAGTATGGAATTTAAAATTTGGTCCCTCTTTAAAATGGGCCAATATCTGTTAAAAATCTTCCTTATGTCATGACCTCTACAGTTAAAATCGCAATGCTAAAATAAAGTTGATTATCCTTTATTTGATAATGTCGTTGTTTAGGGACAAATAATTGATCTCTGTCTTTTAGAGTGGCTTCATTATATGCTTTCTGTAATAGTCTTTCTTTCTAACCTTTCTCTCTAAAATCCTTTAAAAAAAATTTGTGACTGTTGCTGAACCATTTTGTCCTCTGTACAATTACGTTTTATTCTCAGTAATTGGGATTTGGGTACTTTCAATAGCCATGGGGAAAAGTGTCAACTCCCCTCTTCCACATAGCTATTGACATCAACTAGCTAGTTTTTTTCAATCTTTCTTCCATATAATATTAAGGTCCAGAAAATTAATGTTGGTCCTGCTGAATTCACTAGTTAAAATTATTCCCCAGTCATTATTGTTTAAAAATTGCACAAGGGAAGATTCATTTCCTCTCCAGATAAAAAAATACATCATCCATGTAACGGCGATAGAGCACCAGGTTTGCATCCCATTCACGCCTATCATGGATAAAATTCTGTTCCCATAAAGACATGAATAAATCTGCATAACTAGAAGCGAACCTGGTGCCCATCGCTGTACCACACGTCTGGAGATAAGTCATTCTCAAACCAGAAATAGTTGTTGGTAAGAATCCAATTGATCCCCTCTAGAATAAAATTGATTTGAGGTTGTGATATTAATATTATATTATGTTATTATTTATATAGCGCCATCAAATTCTACAGCGCTTTACAATGGGTGGTTGAACGGATATGTAGTTGTAACCAGACAAGCTGGACACACAGGAACAGAGGGGTTGATGGCCCTGCTCAATGAGCTTACATGCTAGAGGGAGTGGGGTGATGATGGTATATGGCGAGCTTACATCCGCTGTCACAAGATATAGATCTTCTTCCTATGGTTGATCTTTCAATAAAGTCAAAGACTCAGAGTCCCTTGAATGACTTGGGCATCTTTGTACAGTGGACTGCAAGCATCGATCATATACTGGGAAAGTGTGCTGGAAATAGACCCTATCCCTGAGACTATTGGGCGGCCCGTGGGTCTTTCTTTATTTTTTTGGAACTTTGGAAGATAGTAAAACACCGGAATTCTAAGATTTAAAAAATGTAATTTTTTTTAATTTAAAATTCCCTATGATTCCTGTCTAGATTAATTCTGTGTAGCTTTTCTTCATTTCTGTAATAGGGTCTTTTGGTAATATCTTATATGTATTCCTATCCCCTAATAGTCTCAAATACTCTTCTATATAGTCCTTCTTCTTTAATACTACAATCCCCCCTTATCTGCGGTCTTAATGACTAAAGTGTAATTTTTAAAAAAAAAATCTTTTAGAGCTATTCTTTTCTCGTGGTTTAAATTATATTCCTGTTTTTTATTTTTTGCAAATCAAGCATAACCATTTTCTCAAATGTAATTTCCTCTGAAACTTCTCCTATTGGAAAAAAATTAGAGGGGTCTTTCAGATCTGTGTGTTTAAATTCAGTGCATTCTCTATGGGGATTTAACTCATTGGTATCATGTTTGCTGAAGTATTTCTTTAGACACATATGTTGTTTACCTTTATTTAAGTCCACATAGAAATTTAATTTGTCATGTGACTTTGTTGGGGCACATTTTAGGACTCTTTTTTAACAGTGTTTGTGGTTTTGTCAAAATTCTATTTGTTGAGTTGAAATTGTCACTCTGTTTTGTTGCCTGTCGTCCCTCCTTTCTTTTCTGTATATTATTTCCTCCTCTACTTCCCCTACTTCTATGCTCCTCCATCTCTTCCCTGGGGATTTGTACATATGTCCTGTCTTTTTATTTTCCCCTGGTTTGTGTCTCCCAAGAATCCTCATCCTTAGGGGATCTGTTTAAGGTTTCAAACCTATTACTCGTGGGCAATTCACTTTTTCTTCTTGATTTGTCACCATCTCTATTATGATTCCAATATTTTTCCCCTCCGCTTAAGAAATTGGTGGTGGACTTGGCCCCCAATATAACTATATTTCTTTCTGATCTATATGGTTGGATTAGGAGAGATTTCCACAACAGTGTGGTAGCTGCTGTTAATATCACATTTCTGTTATTGACTTAAGCACCTTAATATATATTTTATGCAGATGTTATGGTGCTTGGATTGCTCCTGTAAGTTTACTATAGGCTGGCAATCCACATATTGAAAAATAAAAAAGAATAACCGTAAAAGGAAATCATGACTTATGTATGCTGGTGCAGTTGTTTCTAGAACAATTTGGTATCTCCTTAATTGATGTTAACCTGTGTCTTCTTCTACTTTACCTTTGCAGTCTGTATGGGTTAAAACAGGAACCTTGCAATGGTGGAGGGACTGGAAGCCACACAAGTGGATTGATGTCCGTGTGGCGCTTGAACAGTGTACCGGGACTGATGGTTCCACGGACAGCATACTCTTTATTTACTACACACACTACGAAGAGAAGAAGGTACAATATGATAAGGAGTATTATAAATGCATGCTAACAGGGGATGTATGCATCTCTTCACTTTTGTAACCGGGGTAAGTCTGTAAAATTCTGAAAGTAAACCAGGCAACATAGCATAGTAAGAGGAGGGGAGGGAATGTATTGCAATCACAATGGAAGACAATGTGTCATGGTTAAATAGAGTGCTTTGTTGATTAAGATGGATTTGTGGAACCAATGAATATACTACATTCCTATAGCCAGTTACGGATTCTTGCATTTTTATTCCTAGCACAAAAATGAAATCATATTTGTTGTGAACAGAGATGCAATTTTAGCAAACATTTTAAATTATAATTTATCAATCTGAATGTCTGAATGGGATGCCATTGTATAGCTACTTAAGATCTTTATAGGAGATAAGTTGTGTTTCTGTGGCTTATTTGGTTATTTCAAATAATTCGTGACACATCCCAGCACATTTGGATCAGAATAGTTTGACATCTGTCATTTAAATCCTGTACTTCATTTTGCACTTGCTAGAGGAATAAGACAGTAGTTACAGCCTATGTTGCAGTCATATGACTTTAAAGGGGCACTCCATACACCAAAACCGCTTAATTTAAATAAAGTTCTTATGGTGCTAAGAGAAATATTACCTTAAGGGGTTAAACCGTTCTGGAACTCAAAGTCTTTTAGGGGTCTGGAGTTTCCCTTTAAGTGTATTGTGTGTTAGCATGTTAATGTTTCTGAGATACATTACACAAGCACACTTTTTATATACTGGTTTTGCATATCGCTGTTTATGTCCACACTGTAACTACTACTGTCAATTGTTTATTTACTAATCTCATTCTATTCCAGTACATTCACGTATTTCTTAATGAAGTTATGATTTTGGTGCCTGTACTAAGTGACAATAAACACTCCTTTGGCATCTATACCCCCGAGAGGATAAAGCAAAGATGGCCTGTTAGACTGGCAGCTTCCACCGAAGAAGAAATGAATGACTGGGTAAGTAAATAAATAAGATGGTTGCTGCCCACAGCTCTGGATATGTACTTTTAAAACACGCTCTAGATGACCCGTTAGAGGTAACAGAAAGAACATAGATATGAATATTGATGATGTAAAGATAACTTGTATTAACTATTGTACTAACTCAATGTGGTTCATAACCCCTGGATTGGGACACAAAATTGGGTACCTTAAGATTGTAACAAACACATCAGTATTGTCTGCCTAGACAACTGTTCAAAATAAATAATTTACTGTAACAGTACCACTTTCCACAGTGCACTGGAGTCTCACTGGGAAGAGAGTAATGAAGGATTTTTTAGAATTAATTTGTATGACAGTTGATGACCGGGCCACTTAACTTGTTCAAAATTTAAGAATTAGTCTTCCAACTAATCTAAATAAATATGGTCCCTGTCAAAAAAGCTTAAGAGCCACTGTACTAACTGATAACTTGGTCCAAGTATCAAAATAGATGTATTAAATGTGTTCGGTATCAACACCATTAGATTTGGCATATGTACTAATGACTGTAGCACCTAATTAAATCTTTCTACATTTTCTGTTTGCAGCTTGTCCTTTTAAGTATGTCCTGCTGCGAGAGTAGAAAAATACAGGGCTCCCCAAGTGCACAGGCAATTTGGTCTGTTACTTGCAAAGGGGATATATTTGTGAGTGAGCCAACTGCAGAATTGGAATCTCCAACTAACCATAGGTCATGTGACCAAATGTAAGTCCATTTGTTGAATGATGTCTTCTGTGTTATACAAATGTTTCCTTAGGGATGACCTTTAAACACCTTTGCATAGATGTGCTAAATGTCCCTTTCTATGCTTCCATTCCCTTCCTCTTGCATGCTGGTCTTCACCGGCAGGAGAAAGTTACTGATTACAAGGCAGGGGTATTATATATATGTATATGAGAGTAAACACCAAGGGTACACTTTTAACATTATGGATAAATATAATTATTCATAATGTTAGAATTTTCCTTTTTAATTTTCGATTTAAGCCCCCCTTTTGGGAATCTAAATAAGAAGTAAAATTCATTTTAAATCCAGCATCATGCTTGCTGTGGCCACTCCGCCTGATCGCTAGTGATGATGATCACAGGCCAATCAAATTTTTTTCATGGAGAGGCTTTGGGACCCTATGACACATGCACGGCTTCCCCAATCGGACTCTTCTCATATAAAAGCGTTATCCCAATGCTTCTCTTTGAGAAGAACTATCAGCATTCGGTGTCATCATGCCCAGTGAATGTTAAGGGCTTTGAATACGGAAGTCTGTCAAGGGAAAGTGCATCTGGTAGCTGTATAAGCATGCAGACTGACAAACGTAAACATTGCTGTTTCTTGAAAACAGCAAAGCTTACATTTGTCAAACTGCAGGGGAAGGGCATATGAATCAAAACCATTTCATTAACATGTAATGGTTTAGTGCTTAGAGTGACCATTTAAATTATTTTGCATACAATTATGCAAATTATAATTCACTTCAGCTGTTATCTTGTCCAAGTTCTTTTACAATGTTATCAAATTAAACACCGTCATAGTTACATAGTTACATAGCTGAAAAGAGACTTGCGTCCATCAAGTTCAGCCTTCTTCACATTTGTTTTTTGCTGTTGATCCAAAAGAAGGCAAAAAAATAAATAAAACAGTTTGAAGCACTTCCAATTTTGCAACAAACTAGGAAAAAAATTCCTTCTTGAACCCAGAATGGCAGATTGGATCAAGCAGTTATTACCCTACATTGAAAGATTATATCCTTGAATATTCTGTTTTTGCAAGTATGCATCTAGCAGGTATTTGAACATCTGTATGGACTCTGATAAAACCACTTCTCCAGGCAGAGAATTCCACATCCTTATTGTTCTTACAGTAAAAAAAACCTTTCCTTTGCCTTAGACAAAATCTTCTTTCTTCCAGTCTAAAGCATGGCATTGTGTCCTATGTAAAATCCAGTTTGTGAAACTACATAACTCTTATAACCCTGTGAACAGTTTCGGTAATTAGGACCTGTCATTCAGGGAGAAATACTGTATGCAGAACTGTGCCAGTTTTGGGCATGCGCTACCAATGGATCATCCTTAGAAGGTAGTTTCCTGATTCAACCAATGAGCCAAGAGCATATGAACCTACAAAATAACATGTGTGCCTACACTGCAGAACTAAGTGAGGGCCTCTATCTTATACATATGTTTTCACTACATTATCCACACATTTGCTCTATGGGGAAAAAAAACCTTACCAGTTGTTGGTGACCAGTTCATGTTAACGAAATTTGTGTTAAATTCGTGTTAAACCATAACCCTGATTTAGGCCACTCAGATGCAAAGAAAGATCTTAGCAGTGTACGAAGTGCTATTGATATTAAGAACAATATTTAGAGGATATAATGACAATATTGAGAGATTATTTTGGATCCTAGGTTTTGGTGTCAGATCGGAGGACATCTCAGAATGGTGGAAAGTAGCAGCAGTGGAGTAGTTTGGGGCATTGGCCACGATTACACTGCATGGGTTTATACTGGAGGATACGGCGGAGGATTCCAACAAGGTAATATAATTAAAGTGGTAAAAATCAGCTTACATTGACACAGAACTTGCATCACCAAGGGTAATGGGTAGAGATGTCGCGAACTTCCCGCGAACAGCTCGCCACGAACCGTTCGTGGCGAACTCCGGTCAGCTGACACATCCCGGACAATCTCCAGCAGACCCTCCCTCCCAGACCCTCCCACCTCCTGGACAGCATCCATGTTGAAGCTGCCTTCAACATTTTTTGTTTTTTGTTTTTCTTAAACACCTTAGCCACACCCAGGTAATGTCTGAACCCTGGACTGTAAGGTGTACCTTGCGGAGAGGGTTGAGGAACGCTGCACTGGAGTATGGAGAGTTTTACTACGTGCGGGAATAGATCTTGACTTTATTAGATTAATTTATTCCTCCTACATAAAAATTCACCATCACGGGTGGATGATGATCTGGCAGTAATGGACGCTAAGCTAGAACAGCTTTTGTTGTAAGTGTGACACTTGGGTGATTTTAGCTGTAGTGGCTTGTATTTGAAATTTACGCCAATTATTTATCAATTTTGGCCAATTCTTTATTTCGCCAATTTAATTATCCCTTAATTATTTGTTGTGGAATAGTTTATTACTGCCATAAATTGCGGATTTCCCATTACACCTGGTTCTATATCTTTTATTGAAATAATATCATGGGTGTAGCACTAATTTCAATTCATCCTTGTAGAATATAATAAAAGACCAACTTAAAGGGTTATTCCAAGCACCATGACCACTTCAGTGCACATAGAGAGATTAACCCCTGTTCTGCCAAAAGTGTAACTTTACCTGTGGCAGCGTTATAGGTTCATCATTAGCCAGTTTCTCATATACACAGTAAAACTTTTTTATATAATTGCTTTACAGGAATCCTGGTTAATGTGTTTAAAAAAATAAATAAAAAATATATATATATATATATATATATACCAAGCAAAAGAAAAATCAGCACTCCCAGGATTTGTAAATAAGCCAAAAAAATACTTTACTCCACAGGTCAACGTTTCAGCTCCTCTTGGGAGCTTTCATCAGGACAGCATACAAAGCATAAATGAAAAACAACACAGCTTAAATAGGGACATAAATCCAATTAAAACTCACAATCCAGGTGTGCTGATGGAGAACCTCCTCTCCTCTCGAGCGTCCGCTCAAACGCTATCAATTCCCGGCATTTCCCCACTTCCTACTCACGCCGTCACGTGATATACGTGACATCACCACGTTCGTTACGTGATGTCACGTATATCACGTGACGGCGTGAGTAGGAAGTGGGGAAATGCCGGGAATTGATAGCGTTTGAGCGGACGCTCGAGAGGAGAGGAGGTTCTCCATCAGCACACCTGGATTGTGAGTTTTAATTGGATTTATGTCCCTATTTAAGCTGTGTTGTTTTTCATTTATGCTTTGTATGCTGTCCTGATGAAAGCTCCCAAGAGGAGCTGAAACGTTGACCTGTGGAGTAAAGTATTTTTTTTGGCTTATTTACAAATCCTGGGAGTGCTGATTTTTCTTTTGCTTGGTATTTATTGTGCAATCGAGCACCGGGTTCTATTTAAAGTTTGGTAGGAGTGCAAGGCTTGTTTTGTTTTATATATATATATATATATATATATATATATATATAAAATCCAAAATCCTGTTGTCTTCCTTGCACACACACTTCAATAATTTTATGCCCGGTGCTGTCAAGCCAATGCCAAAGATATACAAAAATATAGGGAACAGAAGGCAAGCACTCACGGTCTTTTCTGGTCTCTTTAAAAGGAATTTCTTTATTTCATAGGTTAAAACTTGATTTGATCTTGATTTGATCAAATCAAGTTTTAACCTATGAAATAAAGAAATTCCTTTTAAAGAGACCAGAAAAGACCGTGAGTGCTTGCCTTCTGTTCCCTATATTTTTGTATATATATATATGTGTATATATATATATATATATATATTTATTTTATTTTTTTTTTATTTTTTTTAACTTTTGTAATTATAACAACCGATGATCAATATTATTATTATTTATATAGGGCCAACAAATTCCACAGTGCTGTACAATAATCAAATGTTTGTCTGCTCCTCAGACCAAGAGTGAGAGAGAGAGAGAGAGAGAGAGAGAGAGAGAGAGTGTGTGTGTGTGTGTTTTTTGATCATTATTAAGATGTTTTGATGTTTTTGCTCCAGGAATATCCAGCAGCACAGAAAACATATTTCCTCAGACTGATACAAAATGTGTCTATATCTATGAAAATCAGAGATGGAATCCCATCAGCGGATACAGCAGTATGTGAGTATATACACTGTATTACTCTGCAAATGTGTGAATATCGCCTAGCATACATTTTCAGTACCCCAACAATTAAAAAAATAAACAAAAATGGGATAGTCTAAGCAAGTTTATACCGAAATCATGGGATATGATACAATGGTTGAGAGAAAAAAACATATTGGGCTCTTTCAGCAAAATGATTACACAAAACACATGTGAAATAGGGTCAGTTTTCTGTTTTAATCATACAAAGACAAAACCAGCAGAGGGGGCACAAGAGCAGCAGAGACTGAAATAAATTAAAAAGAGCACGTATAAAAAAAAGAAAATTATTGCATTAGGAGTGAAAAACTAAACAAATATATATTTGTTAATAAAAAATTAAAATAAAAAATGAAAAACATTGCCTAAAAAATGTACATGAAAATAAAATGAATCAAAAAAAAAGAAAGAAAAAATCACAGGTGGTGTAGAAAAAATTGCATATACCAAAACATGTGAAATTAGATCCTGGGGAGAAGGAGGTGCAATGGCCTGGCTGAAATAAAGGACAAAATGAAGAATCGGATCAGCAGGAGGCATCATGGAAATAGCAATATGGTGTGTCTCCATCTGTCACTGTGTATCACTATGTCCTCCAGTAATAATGGTGCATCTTGCAATGTAGGGGTGTACTTTTTATTACTAGAAGACCTCATCATAATTAGTGAAAGTCAGGACGCAAACTTAGATTTTGAGTGGGTGGGATAGGGGCAGCGAGTGGGCAAGACTGTGTTGCAGTTAGCCCACTGAGCCCACTAATACAGGGAATGGCACTGTACAGTGACTGTTTCAACAGCTGTCACAAAGGGCTTCATATATTCCTTGTGTTTTATAAGTGTTGGTGCACAAGTGTAATAATAACATCAAATTAAATATGCTATGAAAGTAACCATATTTGCTGCATGTATTACTATGGTGCTTTGTGTGTATCAATCCACTTGCTCTGAAAGGGTTGGCAGATCTAATGTAAATTGATCGTTTACAGATACTGTTTTCATTTTGCAGAGAAACCTAGACCGGGGTAGAGAACCCACAAGGCCGAGGTTGATCTTTTGAGTTTTAGTGTGATAAGAGAGGTCGAGGGTGGCATGTTGATTGCCTGGATATGATCATTTAGTTTATCAGCTCTAACTTAGTAAGGAATAGATATTAATGACTGTTAGTGCATATTACTAAACGTACCCTTTTTTTGTCCAGATTTTTTTGTCACACGGTATATATATCTGATCATGGTTTTTATTGCAGTGGACTGTTAACAGACAGATATATGTGGAGTGATGCAACTGGATTACAAGAGTGTACAAAAGTCGGCACGAAGCCACCGTCCCCACAGTGGTCATGGGTAAGACACCATTTTGAATCATCTCCATGTCTGTGAGAGCTGTAAACTATACAGTTGCATTGTGGTATGTCTCAAAATTAGTGGAACACAATTAGCACCGAACCATTGTAGCTTATTTTAATCATGTGAGTAGTTTTATTATTTGTGAAAAGGTAAAACTACATCCAAATGCTCTCTACACCAAAACCACTGCTATAAGCTTTAGTGTTCATAGTGTTTAGCAAAAGCAAAAAAAGAACTACTAGGTATTGTTAGAAGTTTATTTGTAAAGCAATATTGTCTTGGAGTGCGCATTTTATTGTTTATGTGCTGTTTATTTTTATTGGTTAGCCTACGTCACTTGCTTAACACTGAAATGGAGCGAGGACAGCAGTATGTGCTAAGCTCTGATACTGCAGTGCACAGTCACCATTACTCCACCAAGGGAATAATATGGTTTGTGGGTTATCAGAGAGACAATTTATGGGGTAAATGACATGGATGCTATTGTGAAATATTGAGTTATGGGATGAAAATGATCTGAACTGAGATGTTTATATGTATGGGTATGTGTTTTTTGAATATCTGTATTTGTGTGTGTGCTTGTGTCTGTATTTGCATGTGTGTATGTGTAAAAGAATGTATGTGCCTGTTTGTATGCATTGTGGCATTGACTAGTTGTATATGGATGTATATGAGTATTAGTGATTTGACTAATGGTATGTATGTAATATATATAAATTTGTGCATGACTAGTTTTGTTAATTTCTATATACAGAAGCTCAATAAAGGGATACTCTAAACACCAATACAACTTTAGCTTTATTAAGATGTTTTTGTTTATAGGTCATGCCCCCAGCAGCACAGCTCAATTCCCTGCCATTTAGGAGTTAAATCACTTGTGTTTCTGTTTAGGCAGCCCTACCGACACAGATTTACACAGCCTACATGAAAAAAATGGTAAATCTTCAATCAGATCTTACAGCACAGTTTGTTTACTTTACAAGTTTATTTAGCTCCTGTTCTGTCACTTGAACTTTAATCACACACAAGAAGATCCTGTAGATATTAAATTCTAAATTAAACAAACTTTGCAATAAAGGTTTTAGTTTAAACATGATATCTCTCTTTATAAGAGATGTGTAGGCCACATGCAGAAGGATGTGTTTCAATCCAAGCTAAATTTTCCAAAATAAAAGGCTGCTTCCCCAACAAAATTAAAATAAACTCAAATATACATTTAAAAAAAAAAAATCCAACAAACAAAACTCACTTGCAGGTGACTGTTTTGCTTAGGGTTGTTCGGTGCTGGTAATGGTATTCCACAAGGCGCTTGATACAAGCGAAAGATAACACACAAAAAAAACAAAATGAATGGGAACAATTTCTTACTATGCTCATTTAGTATGTAGAAGAATTGATACAGAATGCAGTGTGTGCTAATAAACATGTACAGATATAAGATCTGAACATTAAAAAACAAACAAACAAAAGCCTGAACGCTTTTTACACCTACTATCCAACGTTTCTTCAGCACTTGATCTTGTTTGTGGGAATCTTCATGAGTGAGGTACCTTTTGTTTGTATCAAGTGCAGATGATGTGTGCCTAAGACTGCATAAAATATTGATTTAATTTATAAATGGCAGAGGAATGTGCAGTAAGACTGCAGCGGCTTTATCTGTATACCAAAACCACTACATTACAGGGACACTATAGTCACCAGAACAACTGCAGCTTAATGTAGTTGTTGTGGCAAGTATTGCCTCTCCCTGCTGACCTTTTCATGTAAACACTGCCTTTTCAGAGAAAATTCAGTGCTTACATTGCTGCCTAGCAACACCTCTGGATGCAGTCACTCAAACGGACATTACAGGTGCTTCATATTTCCATGCTGCATTGTGTGCAGCACTTGCGTTCTGTGTCTCCATGATCTGCATGGGGACACTGAACTTTCCCCATAGAGATGCATTGATTCAATGCATCTCTATGGGGAGATGCTGATTGGCCAGCACAACCTTTTATTTTACACGTTTGTGTTCATGACCCTACAGTGTTCCTTTAAAGGACCACTATAGTGCCAGGAAAACATACTTGTTTACTGGCACTATAGTGCCCTGAGGGTGCCCCCACCCTCAGGGACCCCCTCTCGCCCGGCTCTGGAAAGGGGGCTGGGCGGAGAGCTCTCCTTCTCTCCTCCTCCGTTCCGCCCCGTCGGCTGAATACGCACGCGTGGCAAGAGCTGCGCGCGCATTCAGCCGGTCGCATAGGAAAGCATTTACAATGCTTTCCTATGGACGCTGGCGTGCTCTCACTGTGAAAATCACAGTGAGAAGCACGCAAGCGCCTCTAGTGGCTGTCAATGAGACAGCCACTAGAGGCTTTGGGGGAAGGCTTAACCCATTAATAAACTGCTATGTTAAAAAATGGGTTAACCCTAGCTGGACCTGGCACCCAGACCACTTCATTAAGCTGAAGTGGTCTGGGTGCCTAGAGTGATCCTTTAAAGTGACACTGTAGGCACCCAGACCACTTCAGCTAGTTGAAGAGGTCTGGGTGCTGTGTCCCTATTGCAATTAGTGCTGCAATGTAAAACAATGTAATTGCCTAACAGACAGCCCCTGGGGGCACTTCCGGATTGGTAACAGACTTTTGGTCCGTTATCTGACACTGGACATCCTCACGGACCTCCAGCGTCAGATTTCCCCCATGGGATTGAATAATGATTTCCTATGGAGAGGTCTCCCCCGTCGACGTCAGCCGGAGCATGGGCAGAGCCTGATCCAGCGCCGAAGGACATCAGCTCTGGATTCAGGCAAGTAGCTGAAGGGGTTTTGGAGACTATAATTGGCTGAGAGTGTCATCTGACTGCTTTCAGCCTATCACAGTACCCATTGCTGGTATGGATAGGTATTGCTAAAAGGAAGTGTGCAATCCATGCCTTGGTTGGAGAAGGGGGAAGGCTGTGGGTGGCCAAGGACCTCATTCTGTTTGAAACTGCTTAATACTGGTTTAACATTGAATGGAGGGACTGTGCCAGGGGTCTCCAATCACTATAACCAATTTAATGTCCCTAAAACATTTAAAGATATAAAAAAAATATATCTCTTACATTCCAGCTTTGCAGTGAGCTAAGGGGTATTATTTTATTTTCTTGTAAAATTTGCTCTTGAAGTAACCCGTGGGGCAAAAAGGTGGATCCCCAAATGTTTTAAAACTACAGTTTCCATGATGCTTTGCGTTCTAAAAGCACTCGAAAACCATGCAAAACATTATGGAAGTTGTAGTTCAACAACATCTGGGGATCACTGTAGACCCCGTAGGTGTAGAAGTTCAATGGAGTATAAAGTGAAATTACCTCCCCCTTCGTTTACAAAACACAGTATAATTTCAAATCTGCGAGAGAAAAGCTGTAACCTGACCTTTTATAATCACTTATACAAACAAGGTTATGTTAACAATTATGCAAGGCTTCCTCTGTCTGTTTAATCTAAACTTTGGAAAATTAACAAGCACTACACTGTAGGATTGCTGCTTTTAACCATTAGGTATAGAGCAAAGGTCTAACAAGCAGTATCAAAATGTATCAATTTTCCAAGTTTATTTGCAGTATTCTTTTAATGTCTTGTCTTGGAAGTTTGAGCACAATACTTGTTTTTGTGTATTTGTATTTACTTTTTTATCGCATTGTCATGGTACAATGCTGCCGACCAGCCCATGTGTTCCCTATTAAGGGTTAATAAGTATGTAGGGGTTTAGAAAAATACCCCTCTCTGTCTCATTAGAGATTTTGTTTGCCTGAAGCTGAAGGAAGCAAGGTGAATTGTTAGTTTAGGACCCACCTGAGCGGTTTATTTTGACGTGGCAGATGGGCCATTGGGGCAACTAAATAACCTCCATTTGTCTAAATATGTATAGGGATTTGAGATAATGTGCAGGTAACTTGTTTCTTAGTGCGCAGGTAACTCTTTTCTTTGGTTTTATTGTATGTTTCGGGGTAGTGCACAGGTAACTTGTTTCTTTGTTTTTTATTGTATGTTTTGGGGTAGTGCGCAGGTAACTCTTTTCTTTGTTTTTTATTGTATGTTTTGGGGTAGTGCGCAGGTAACTCTTTTCTTTGTTTTTTATTGTATGTTTTGGGGTAGGGCGCAGGTAACTCTTTTCTTTGTTTTTTATTGTATGTTTTGGGGTAGGGCGCAGGTAACTCTTTTCTTTGTTTTTTATTGTATGTTTTGGGGTAGGGCGCAGGTAACTCTTTTTTCTTTGATTTTTATTGTATGTTTTGGGGTAGTGCGCAGGTAACTCTTTTCTTTGGTTTTATTGTATGTTTCGGGGTAATGCACAGGTAACTCTTTTCTTTGTTTTTTAATATTAATATGTATGTATGTTTATTTTATAATTTTTTTTATTTTGTTTATATGCCGTCTGTAGTAAAATGAATCAGCACAGAAATCACCAAAATAATTCACCTTATGATATTTACATGTTGTAAACCTCCTTATGTGAGAACTTTTTCGTTTGAAACAGCTGTCCGTGCTGTGATAAACATGTCAGTAAGACTAGAAGTAGTATGCAGGTCATTTATGGTTCTTAAAGAAAATGTCTTTTGTTGAGGTGAATTAGTTCAAAACATTTTGTTTATTTAAAGCATCCATACAGATATTGAAATGCAAACAATATAGGAGATGGTATGAGAGTATATAACAGCGACAGTACTCCAACCAAATATAAAATGTTTTTTATAAACTTTGTTTGTTTTACTTTTGTGAGAAAGTAATCATGGGATAACACCACGGTAGCCTTGGCATACACAGCTGTCAGAAGCAGACCTATCGAGAGTATTCTTAAAAAGATTGTGTAATGTACGGAAATTATTTCATTTATGTAAAAGTTTGTAAACTCGAGTGGTTTTTTTTTGTTGTTGTTTTTTTTTTTTTTTTTTTTTACCTTTAGCATTTAATCCCTTAATGATGGATGACGGACCAGGTCTGTCATGCTGGGGAAGCACTTAACGCCGGATGTTGGACCCGGTCCGTCATGTGCTAAAGTTAACCCCAGATCGCCGCGGTGCGGTGGATCGCAGGGCTAATGCTGTTGCTGGGTGCCGAGTCAGGGGCAGACCAGCAACAGCAAATCGCGATGTCTCAGCCCCACATGATTGCTGTGACAGCCAGTCACAGCGTTCACAATGCTGCTGGGATATTAGATCCGCCTCCCTCCACCTCCTTGAAGGTTTTTGAAGTGGAGAGAGACTGATCGTTGTTACATTGTGTCCTTGAAGTGAATAAATTATCTAAGATGTTCCAAATCCCCTTTACCTTGTTCTTTTAAAACGAAAAATAACCCTTTCCCTGCTGATTGATCACTGCCAGTACTGTGATCTAGTTTTTTTTTTTTTTTTTACCCTCAGGGTTTACATTTGTATTTTTAGTAACCTTAAGGGGTTAAATTTTAATATTTTATTTTATTAATTTGTGATTTAGTTAGTTGTGGTGGGTGGAATTTAGTGGGAAATGGGGAATTTAGTGATAAGCTAGTTAGGAAAAAAAACATTTAAAAAAAATTAAAGTTTAGTTATTTAGTTACAGTTTATTACTGTAGTACACAATGCTTAGGAAGTATAGTGCAGAGGAAGCTTATGCCCTGTTAGCGGCCGACTCAGAGGCGACCGACACTTCCTCAGAGAGTGACGCAGGGGACAGGGACTATGTGCCAGATACTGCTGGACCATCAGGAGAAATTGCTGATTCCCCTGATGCTGAACATGGTGTAGATGACTGGGTACCCCTTAATAATTTTTCACCTGACATCCCAGAGTTCACTGCCAATCCTGGCAAACAGGCTGACCTGTCTGGCTTTAATGCGCTGGATTGTATGCAGCTGTTCTTGGGGGATGATAGTTTTGGGGAGATAGTCACCCAGACTAATCTGTACGCTTAGCAGTATCTGGCACACAATCAAGAGCCTCTTATCGCCAGGAAAGAGAGATGGAAGCCAACCAGTGTGCCAGAATTGAAACAATTCTGGGCACTGCCAATACTAATGGGGATAATTAAAAAGCCCACCATTAGAATGTATTGTTCTAAAAACCCCATTTGCAATACCCCCATTTTTAGGGACAGATATGAAGACATTTATGCATTTATGCGATTTATGCACTTTAGTGACAATACAAAGTGCCCCCCAAATGGTCATCCGTAGTATGATCTTCTATATAAAATACGCCCTCTAATTGCCCACTTTAACTAAAAATATGCCACTATTTACACCCCTCATAAACATATTTCTATTGACGAATCTCTCATGAAGTTTAAGGGAAGACTTACAGTACATCCCATACAAATTTTATAAATTGTGTGAAAGTGGCAGTGGCTACGTGTATACGAAGGAAAGGATAGCCAATTTGATCCCCCAGGCTGCCCAGATACAGTAGGGACAAGTGGGGGAATTGTTTGGGACCTAATCATGCCGTTACTAAACAAGGGATATCACTTATATTGATAATTTTTACAACAGTATCCCACTTCTAAAAATGCTGTACTGCTTTGAGACCCTGGCCTGTGGCACTATTCGGAAGAGTCGCAAAGGTTTCCTAAAGGCTCTAGCAGAAAAAAATAAATAAAAAGGGGGGAAACAGCAGCTCTCTGCCAGAATGAACTGGCAGTAAAGTACCGCGATAAAAAGGAGGTGTTCATCCTAACCACCATCCATGGTGAACGCACTCGCAAGGTCGCCAGCCTTCATAACACATTACAATATGGGGCATATGGGGGGAGTTGACCTGTCTGATCAACTGATGCAGCCATACTTGATCATGCTAAAGACCAGGGCATGGTATAAAAAAGTGGGCCTATATATAATGCAGACGGCAATCCACAATGCCTTTTGTAATTTTTAAAAAGGCAAATACTGAGCTGAAATGCACGTTGCATCATTTCAGTTTCAGGTTATTTCTGGGCTGCTTGAGTGCCACAGAGGGGGACCATCAGTGGAGCCTAGCAGAAGAATGGAGGATTCCATCAACTTCCAAAAAGATAAACCCCCAGAAAAGGTTCAGGGTGTGTTACAAGAGGGGCGTAAGAGCTGAGACCAGTTATTACTGCCCTGATGTGCCCCTCTCAGCCCCGCCTATGCATTGGTCACTGTTTTAAAATTTCCAAACCCAGACCGAATAAGTAGACTGGTTTTGGGGTGGGATTTTAGTCATCGGTCTGATTGTTTAGTCACCGAATCTTGGCTTTGTCTCCCGTTTATCCTGTGTTCTCTGATCCTTGAACTCAGTTTGTCCTATCGTTGTTCCATTTCTCTTTACTCCTTGTAACTTGACTATTCTCTGCTTGTAAAGCCCGGCCATTCTAAGGACCGGTATCACAAGTTTCTCTCTCTGTGTTCTCTCTCTTTGTGGTCTGTATGTGTTTTGGTTCCGGAATCCGTGACGCAGATGACTGAGTACTACCCCCTGATAAGTTTACACCAAATATTCCCCCTTTCACAGCAAATAGTATGCATTTGTTCATAATTTGAAATGGATGACCTGCTTATATTTAAAAATAAATGTGGCATTTGAGCTGCTAAAATGAGACCTAGGCCCATCATCCACTTTTGAAAAATATGAAATTGATGTGTCTCAAATGTGCCCCTTCAACATCCACATATCCCTGAAAAAGGTACATATGGGGGTATTGTTGTACTAAGACGACATAGCTGAGCAACATATTAGGTGTTATACTGCCGTAGCACACATAAGAATTGCAAAATATACAGTAACATCTCCGAGTGTGTGTCAAAAAGGCAGAAAAAATGCTAATTGCTACTAGACTTGGTACAAACCATTAAAAAAATGATCCTACGCTAGGGTTTAAAATATGCCATTTGAAATACCCTGGGGTGTCTGCTTTAAGAAATGGTAGGCCTTTGTGGGGTTTTTTTTAACAGTCATACTGCTATAACGCCCCAAATTGAAAGATGGGCCCATCAAATCCGTCTCTCAAAATTCTACTGTAAATACTGAAATGGACAGGTCTCCTATATGGCACTATAGCTTCACGAAATAGCGCCAAAGGCATTCATTGGGGGTATCATTTTACTCAAGACTTTGCTGAGCATAATGTTGGGACTTTGATCTTAGTGGCACATATCAAATATACAAAATGCCCAGCAAAAATGTAATCCATATGTAAAAAAAATGCCAAAAATTATTTTTTACCACATACTTTGACATATATTGGTGACAAATAGGGGGCATGTTAATGCACAATATGCACCATCTGAGATACCCTGGAGTGTCTAATTTTACAAATGGTTTTTGAACAGTCAAACTGCTATAATACCCCAAATTGAAACATAGGCCCATCAAATCAGTCTCTAAAAATGCTATAGTAAATATATATAATATATGGCACTGTAGCTTCACGAAATAGTGCCAAAGACATATAATGGGGGGATCGTTGTACTCAAAAGATGTAGCTGAACACAAAATAAGGTTTTGTACAGGAATAGCACACACCAACTTTACGAAATACACATGAGAAGATCTTTGTTATAAGTTTGTGTGTCAAAAACCAAAAAAAAACACAATTTTACTCCAATATTTAGCAGAGATTGGCAGGGAAATGGCTACATAAAAAGTGTCAAAATAACCTTAGGTAAATAGCCTGTGATGTCTACTTTATATAAATATATACTTTTGTGTGGCAATTTTGTTTTCTTTTATGGCTATTAAAGGGACACTATAGTCACCTGAACAACTTTAGCTTAATGAAGCAGTTTTGGTGTATAGAACATGCCCCTGCAGCCTCACTGCTCAATCCTCTGCCATTTAGGAGTTAAATCCCTTTGTTTATGAACCCTAGTCACACCTCCCTGCATGTGACTTGCACAGCCTTCCATAAACACTTCCTGTAAAGAGAGCCCTATTTAGGCTTTCTTTATTGCAAGTTCTGTTTAATTAAGATTTTCTTATCCCCTGCTATGTTAATAGCTTGCTAGACCCTGCAAGAGCCTCCTGTATGTGATTAAAGTTCAATTTAGAGATTGAGATACAATTATTTAAGGTAAATTACATATGTTTGAAAGTGAAACCAGTTTTTTTTTCATGCAGGCTCTGTCAATCATAGCCAGGGGAGGTGTGGCTAGGGCTGCATAAACAGAAACAAAGTGATTTAACTCCTAAATGACAGTGAATTGATCAGTGAAATTGCAGGGGAATGATCTATACACTAAGACTGCTTTATTTAGCTAAAGTAATTTAGGTGACTATCGTGTTCCTTTAAGGTACAAAACAAACATACCAAATTCTAAAAATGCTCCACATTAAAAGTTTATTTTACTCCTTGTGTTTTATGTCCTGTAACTACCAAAAAAAAACTTAAAATCCTAGACACATTATGTATTCTGTAAATCAGAACAACTAAATTAATGTATTTTTAATTACTTTCCTTAACCTGCACTAATTATGCACACATTATTATTGCAAAAACTGTAAAAGAAACAATATTTTTCCTTTTTTTATATATATATAATAAATTAGCATTTATATATGTATATGTTACATCAAATTAAAGCCCTTTTTGTCCTTTTAAAAAAACGGTATATAATATGTGTTGGTGCAATAAATTCGTAAAATGCAAATTGCAGTTGAAAGCAAACCGCAAAAAAATGTAAAAATTGCTTGTGTCCTTAAGTGCAATCTTTTGAAGCTGTGTCCTTAAGGGGTTAAAGTGCTAATTTTAGGAGTCATCTTTTTATATGTTTACCGTCAGCTGACGTTTCCTAGTATTTTTTTTCCCAGCCAGCCACTGATGTAGATATTTTTTTTTTTTTTTTTTTTTTTGTTTGTTTGTTTTTTTAAATGTAATACAATAGGGGGTTGTTTGGTGCCAGATATACTTTATACTTATACTTTATGTCTTGAGTTATCTGTAAGATCAGGACATCTGAGCTTACATGTAATATTTTTGCCATTGGTTTTTGTCCTATGTTGTCGACTAAAATTAAGAGTTTGCGTTCCAATGTGAATGCTTATCAGCAGAACCAATATAAAAATATATTTAATTATTTTTTGTGGGAGTGTACAACTATTTAAAATCAAGGGAATATTCTGTAATTAAGCAGTTATGGTAAACTGACTTTAAAAATTAGTCAAAGTACCGAAGCTCGAAAAGGAAATCTAAATCTGGCTCCATCCAATTTGAGAATTCATTTTGTCCTAAACCTTAGAACTGATCATGTAACTGAAAGAGGTTTACATTGCAAAGTCTAAATGTGTCCCTTTTTTTGCATAATGTATATTAAACAGTGCATTTCTGTTTGATTTTAGGTCTCAGACTGGTATATAGATTTTAATATTGCCAATGGAACAGATCGAGAAGGGTGGCAATATGCAGCAGACTTCCCAGCGTAAGACAACTCTCATCTGTTTAAATGTTTTGTAATATATTTTGTATGTTATCCACAGTGTAATTTTTTAAATAGATCTTTACGTGAAGAAAGGGTGATATGAAAGGAATCTTATGTTTCCAAATAGCTTAGCTACAGTAATGTCTGGTCAGCCATTTCTCTAATAGACAGGTGATACAGTTGCAAGAAAAAGTATGTGAACCCTTTGGAATGATATGGATTTCTGCACAAATTGGTCATAAAATGTGATCTGATCATCATCTAAGTCACAACAATAGACAATCACAGTCTGCTTAAACTAATAACACACAAAGAATGAAATGTTGCCATGTTTTTATTGAACACACCATGTAAACATTCACAGTGCAGATGGAAAAAGTATGTGAACCCTTGGATTTAATAACTGGTTGAACCTCCTTTGGCAGCAATAACTTCAACCAAACGTTTCCTGTAGTTGCAGATCAGACTTGCACAACGGTCAGGAGTAATTCTTGACCATTCCTCTTTACAGAACTGTTTCAGTTCAGCAATATTCTTGGGATGTCTGGTGTGAATCGCTTTCTTGAGGTCATGCCACAGCATCTCAATCGGGTTGAGGTCAGGACTCTGACTGGGCCACTTCAGAAGGCGTATTTTCTTCTGTTTAAGCCATTCTGTTGTTGATTTACTTCTATGCTTTGGGTCATTGTCCTGTTGCAACACCCATCTTCTGTTGAGCTTCAGCTGGTAGACAGATGGCCTTAAGTTCTCCTGCAAAATGTCTTGATAAACTTGGGAATTAATTTTTCCTTCGATGATAGCAATCCGTCCAGGCCCTGACGCAGCAAAGCAGCCCCAAACCATACTTCACAGTTGGGATGATGTTTTGATGTTGGTTTGCTGTGCCTTTTTTTCGTCACACATAGTGTTGTGTGTTTCTTCCAAACAACTCTACTTTGGTTTCATCTGTCCACAGAATATTTTGCCAGTACTGCTGTGTAACATCCAGGTGCTCTTGTGCAAACTGTAAACGTGCAGCAATGTTTTGTTTGGACAGCAGTGGCTTCCTCTGTGGGATCCTCCCATGAAATCCATTCTTGTTTAGTGTTTTACGTATTGTAGATTCGCTAACAGGGATGTTAGCATTTGCCAGTGACTTTTGTAAGTCTTTAGCTGACACTCTAGGATTCTTCTTCACCTCATTGAGCAGTCTGTGCTGTGCTCTTGCAGTCATCTTTACAGGACAGCCACTCCTAGGGAGAGTAGCAGCAGTGCTGAACTTTCTCCATTTATAAACAATTTGTCTTACCGTGGACTGATGAACAGCAAGGCTTTTGGAGATACTTTTATAACCCTTTCCAGCTTTATGCAAGTCAACAATTCTTAATCGTAGGTCTTCTGAGAGCTCTTTTGTGCGAGGCATCATTCACATCAGGCAATGCTTCTTGTAAAAAGCAAACCTAGAACTGGTGTGTGTTTTTTATAGGGCAGTGTAGCTGTAACCAACACCTCCAATCTCATCTCATTGATTGGACTCCAGTTGGCTGACATCTCACTCCAATTAGCTCTTGGAGATGTTATTAGTCTATGGGTTCACATACCTTTTCCACCTGCACTGTGAATGTTGACATGGTGTGTTCAATAAAAACATGGCAACATTTCATTCTTTGTGTTATTAGTTTAAGCAGACTGTGATTGTCTATTGTTGTGACTTAGATGATGATCAGATCACATTTTATGACCAATTTGTGCAGAAATCCATATCATTCCAAAGGGTTCACATACTTTTTCTTGCAACTGTATTTCTAGATTCTCTGACGTTGCTCTTAAAAAATGCTGCCCGTCGGTATATAGAATGTGTAAGCTGCCAGAGTAAATTTGATGAATTAAGTAGTTGCTAACATAGAAACCACCCAGAGTTTATTCTGAGAGCATATACATTCTAATTAGTCAGCACTTGTCATGTACCAGAAATGTTATGGTATTCATTTAATGATTTATTTTTGAGTTGGAGCCATACGGTTGGCAATCTACTTGGAGTGTTTTTTGTTTTTGTTTTGTCAATGTATCTAGTTATTTTATCAATTAAATGTTTGGAATAAGAGTAACTATTATGCCACTCCAATGAGCCGCATACAGTATATCACAGACGTGAGTACACCCCTCACATTTTTGTAAATATTTTATTAAATCTTTTCATGTGACAACACTGAAGAAATGACTTTCTGCTACAATGTCAAGTAGTAAGTGTACAGCCTGTATAACAGTGTAAATTAGCTGTCCCCTCAAAATAACTCAACCCACAGCCGTTAATGTCTAAACCGTTGGCCACAAACGTGAGTACATTGTATCAATGGGGGAACTGTTTCTGGTTAAAACGTTATACTTTATATGGGTTCATGGTACATTCCATAAAGATTAAAGCCACAGTAACTCTACTGGTAACATTCTCCAAATCAGCCATGTTTGCAGCTCAGTCCGTGATTTATTGAGTAAATGAATGCTCACACAGCAGCTCTCTACAGCAGGTGATTACCTGCCTTAGATTTGCAGCAGCAGAAACTGAAAATATGAGTATATTCTTATTTTCATATTTTTAATACATTAAAAGAAAAAAGAACATTATGGGTCACTTCCTCTGGAGTGTAACTTTAATACACATTCACTAGGTCTCTGGTTTTAGAAGAAATACTCAGTAAAACCATTTAACAATTGACTTAGTACATCAATTTGCAGCGTCCCTAACTTAAAAACCGCCCGTAACTTGTGTCAGTAGGTTTAAAGGTTCTTGATAAAAATGCAAATAAAAACTTCCAATGATACGATAACATAAGGGACACTCTACTACCCGAATACTAATCAAAATAAAAATGTTAAACTCACTTATTAGTAGATATACCCCAATAAAAATGCATGCATTTAATTATATATGTGTTCTTTGGGATTATATCTGAAAGCAGCTTGCAAAACTGCAGATCTCTTGTCTGCAGCCTTTGAACACCATACATTTCTTCCTCAGCCCAGACTTTCTGTGGCTGTCCAATCACTGATTTTCCAAATGAGCTCAATGAGAAGTCTTTGCAAGGCTTTGTGTAGTTACCTGCTTCTTGAGTTTAGCTCATCTGAGCTAAACAAACCAGGAAGTAATAGAACCTGTTGTCTGATTGACAGCCAGGGGCTATAACCAGGTTAATTTGTAAACATGCCCGTTTCTATTGAAATGTACACTTTTTGTGAAATGAAAAAAGACGACACACTGAGCAATGCTTTAGGAGTCTGGAGTGTCATTTAAACATTAAAGTCAGTGTGACAAGCCTAGCCACTTGTAATATTCAGGACTGTGCACATAAAAAGGTTGCCTGTAGTATTCCTGTAATGTCTTGTATAACCTGGCTGTACAATGTATGTTAATGTATGTGTACTTTGAATTCGTATGCTGGCTGCCGAAAGCCGCTAGCATTCATGTGCTTCGTTTCACGAACAGCAACTTTACCGGCTGTTCGTGAACCGAATGAGCTACCCCCTAAAAGCCCACACACTGTAATTAGAGGCTTTCCTAGGTGGCCGTCGTTCGGCTACCGACCACCCAGCGGGCGGCCATCTTGGATCCTTTGTCTCCCCAGCGGTGTTTGGTCGTCGAGCGTGTGGAACTGAAAACGGCTACTCGATGGCGCAAACACCGCTGGACTTCCAGGCCGTTCGGGAGCTCCGGTCTTTCGCTATTAGGGTTCCCCCATCGGTGTTCGGTATTTTGGGGCGAACTCTATGGCAAAGTGTATTTCGTGCGGCATTCGGTTGTTTTAGCTGGGATCTGAGCGGTATTCTCACGAACTGTGCACTCAGACCCCAGCTATCTACCGAACGTCCATTCGTTTAAATAAACTAAATATTGTTAAAGTTATAGATTTAAATGTAAAATGCCGGTTCTGCTGCACGGAGGGATAATCCACTTAACGGTATATTCCAGTGGGAGTATCCCTCTCGTCCAGTAGTGCCTGATGGAAGAAATGCCCAGAATGTTAAGTCCCCCATGTAGTCCCCTACTGTATTACCCCTGCAATGTCAGTAGGGAAACCCCTTGCATGGGGACTTGCATAAATACTGGATGCTGTGAATAAAAACCTCAGTTGACTCCCAGAACTGTGTTTCATCCGGTTACTGGGGGATTTGGGATATTGCCTTACTTTTCAGCGCTGACTGTGGATTACCTTCTTTACCAGCAGAGATCGTGGGATTTAATATTGCCGCTTGTTACGACCCGTACCGTCGGGTAGATGAAGCCGCCGTTTAGTCAATAATCCCCTTCTCCAGAAATGCAGTTTAAATCCAGCCGACCGCCAAACTCCCGAACGAAGTCCACGAATACGGCAACTCCCGATCAGCAAAACAGTCGAACGCCTTCCACAGCTAAAAATAACGAAAGCGCTGTCCCAGTAATAATTCCCCCACAAACGAGACCAAGCTCCGTCTTGAGGGTCAAATGAAGATCTGTTTAATGGGGGCTACCTGCCCGGTATTTATGCAGGTCTCCACAAGGTGGACACTCCCCGAGGGGACCTTGTGGAAGACTGTAAAACATATTGGACAGTAGCCAATCGCAGTGGCTTCAATAATAGCCCTTCCCATCTTGCCCATAATTCCGTCTTCTCTACCCCGGAGATAATTAGGAAGAAACCTAATTATCTCCCAAGGTAGAGACAATCGCCATTTTAACTTACAGTAATAAAAATACATTAAAATACATAATTGCAGAAATACCGAATACATATAGTTCGTGTAACGTATCCCCAGACAGCCTGGATCTGAGTGCATGTTTTCACCGAATAGCGCTCAGATCTGATGTATCTAGTCGAATCGCCATGGAGTCAAAGTCTTTCACCAGTCCTTCGGTATACGAATGACTCCATGGGATGGCTGTCTGGGTGAAAGTCCATATGAATGAATAAAAACTCCCGAACGACCGACGTTCGCATGCCTTGTCGAAATGGAAGGTAGGTAGCAGCTTCCAGCGGTGTTCGGTAGTTTAAGTGTCCGTTTTTAGTTCCATACAGTTTGTACCGAACACCGCTATGCGTTCGTATGTCCCAAAATGGCCGCTGCCTCGTGGTCGACATGCGAACGACGACCACCCGTACGAATGGAATGGAGAGGTGTCTGCGGTTAACCACAACGTTCTAATTGGGGCCAACAGGTTAACCAGCAGCACACTCCTCTCCTGGGTGGTCGTTCATTCGGTAGTTTCAATCGGTAGTTTGCAAATTATATGAACAGGCAATTTAGCGAACAAAGGGAAACAGACGAACCAGCAATACAGATGAATCTGTCACACGGCTCCCCCCTTGTGGGACACTCCGGCAGACCCAGCTTGACCCTTTAGCAGGTCAACGTGGGGATGACCGGACTAAGATGGGGTGAGGATGTCGGTTTGCCTGGACAATCCATCTGCATTCCCATTCTGCTTACCGGGTCGATAAGTGATGGTGAAGTTATATGGCTGTAGTGCTAAACTCCACCTCAGCAGTCTGCCATTGTCTCCTGAGACCCGGTTAAGCCAGACAAGGGGATTGTGGTCCGTCACCAGGGAAAATTCCTGTCCATATAAATACGGGCTTAACTTTTTCAATGCCCACACCAGGGCCAAACACTCCTTCTCCACTGCCGCATAACTCACTTCTCTGGGTAACAGCTTCCTACTGAGATATGCGACAGGGTGCTCTCCTCCATCTTCCCCGACCTGGCTCAGCACAGCCCCCAGTCCATACATGGAAGCATCTGTATGGACGAGAAAACGTTTGTTAGGGACTGGGGCAGCCAGGACAGGGGCATTAACAAGAGATTGTTTGAGGGCTTGGAACGCAGCTTCACAAGCTGGAGACCACAGGACCTGCTTAGGGAGATTTTTCTTTGTCAGGTCAGTCAGGGGTTTAGCAATAGTGCTGTAGTCGGGGACAAAGCGTCTATAGTACCCTGCTGTCCCTAGGAAGGCTAACACCTGGGTCTTGGTGATAGGTGTGGGCCAGTTAGCTACTGCCTCTATCTTGGCTGGCTCTGGCCTCTGGCTCCCACACCCTACTCTGTGACCCAGGTACTGCACTTCAGCCATGCCTAAATGGCACTTCTCTGGCTTCAATGTCAGGCCAGCGGCCCGAATCTTGTCCAGTACTACCCCTACATGTACTAGGTGTTCTTCCCAGGACTCACTGTAGATCGCAATGTCGTCCAGGTATGCACAAGCAAATTCCTGGAATCCATCAAGAAGTCTATCCACCATACGCTGGAAGGTAGCCGGTGCATTCTTCATCCCAAATGGCATGACCTTAAATTGGTACAGGCCAAATGGGGTGACGAAGGCCGACTTGGGGATAGCATCCTCGGCCAGGGGAATCTGCCAGTAGCCTTTGCACAGGTCTATGGTGGTCAGATAGCGTCCCCTGGCAATGCGATCTAACAATTCATCTACCCGGGGCATCGGGTAGGCGTCAGTGGTGGTCCGCTCATTGAGACGCCTGTAGTCCACACAGAACCGGGTGGTCCCATCCTTCTTGGGCACCAGGACTACAGGCGAGGCCCAAGGGCTATCGGAGTGTTCGATGACCCCCAGCTGGGTCATCTCCTGTATCTCCTTCCGCATTCCTTCCCGGACTGCTTCAGGGATACGGTAAGGGGGTTGTCGCAGAGGGTTCTGTCCAGGGGTTTCTACCTTGTGTACAGCTAGGGTAGTGTAACCAGGTTCTTGGGAGGTCGCCTGCTTTTCCCACAGGAGCTGTCTTGTCTGGCCCTTCTCGGTGGAGCTCAGTCTGTCCCCTAGCTGTACCAGGCTAGTAAGATCCGTCTGGGGGTCCCTCTCTAACAGATCTGGCAAGGGTAAACTTTCTGTATCATCTGCAGCAGGGGCACATACTGCAGCGACATTCTCTGGTCTCTCTTGATACTCCTTTAGCATGTTCACATGGAAGGATCGCTGGATCCTTTCATCTGAACAGCTGGCTATAAGGTAGGTAGTATCACATATCTGCGCTAACACCTTATACGGGCCCTGCCAAGATGCCTGCATCTTGTTCGCCTTCACAGGTTTGAGTACTAACACTTTCTGCCCAACCTGGAAGACTCGCTGTCGGGCACCCTGATCGTACCACCTCTTCTGTCTCCCCTGAGCCACCTGGAGATTCTCCCTTACCATTAGGGACAGTTTCTCCATGCGGTCCCGGAGTTCCAGAACATACGGTACTATGGGGGTCACTTCCTGCTCTGTCTCCCCCTCCCAGTGGCCTCTAATGAGATCTAGGGGTCCGCGGACCCTTCTCCCATATAGCAACTCAAAGGGGGAGAACCCAGTAGATTCCTGAGGCACCTCTCTGTAGGCAAACAACAGATGAGGCAGGAATCGCTCCCAGTCTCTGCAAGTGTCAGAAAAGGTCCTCAGCATCTGTTTGAGGGTACCGTTAAATCGCTCGCAGAGACCGTTAGTCTGTGGATGGTAAGGTGAGCTAAGCAGCGGTTTAATACCGCACACCTTCCACAGTTGCTGGGTGAGCACAGCGGTGAATTGGGTTCCCTGGTCAGAGAGAATCTCTTGAGGGAACCCGACTCTGGTAAAAATCCTAACCAGGGCATCAGCAACTGTCTCTGCCTCTATATTAGACAGCGCTACTGCCTCTGGATAGCGAGTGGCATAATCCACCACGGTGAGAATATATTTCTTACCGGATGGACTAGCCCTGGCCAGTGGACCCACAATGTCAACGGCTATGCGGGCAAAGGGCTCCCCAATGATAGGCATAGACATAAGCCTAGCTCTTGGGTGGTCCCCCCGCTTTCCTATCCGTTGACATGTGTCACACGTACTGCAGTATGTCCGAACAGCCTGATTAAAGTTTGGCCAAAAGAAGTTCTGCATGATCCTATAGGCTGTGCGGCGGGAACCTAGATGTCCAGCTAGGGGAACATCATGCCCTATCCGCAGAATCTCCTGCCGGTATTTTGCGGGCACCACCAGCTGTCGATTCGGCGGAGGGGCAACACTTTTCGGGGAAAGCTTGGGGATTCTATACAACCTGTCCCCCACCCACTCATACCGTTCCCCATCTAATCCTTCCTCTCCAGTATCTGCTCTGTCCCTATACTTCTGGAGGGTCGAATCTGTCTGAGTTTCCCTCCCAAACTCCTCTGGGGAATCCCAGCTAATAAAAGTCTGTTCTAGGGTACCAGTCGGGGACACGGTTCTTACCTGGGTCTCAGCAGCAGGTGGGCTGGTTCCAGCAGCACGGGTCTGGGCACGGGTAGTCACTGGGTTGATATCGGCAGGTCCCATTGGAGCATAAGCGAACACCAAAGGGGCCAAGTCATTCCCAAGCAAAACATCAGCCGGTAAGTCTTTCATGACCCCCACATTCACGTGTCCAGAGCCCACCCCCCAATCCAAGTGAACCCGGGCAACTGGTAAACGGAACACTGCACCTCCCGCCACCCTCACTGCCACAGTATTTCCAGTGTGCTGGTTTTCGGAAACAAGGTTCTTTTGGAGCAAAGTCATAGTGGCTCCGGTGTCTCTCAGACCCGTCACTGCTTTGCCATTCAGTTTAACGGTCTGTCTATGCTGTTGACGGTTATCCTGCTGCGCTGCTTGAGCCGGATCCGCCTCATGTAGTATACCCCAAAATTCCTCCTGCTCAAGACAGTGAGCGGAAGGTTGGGGTGGTTGCTGATTCCCGCCGGCTGGTCTTCTCCACGACTGGGCTTGGCTGGAATTGTTTAATGGGCACTCGGGTCGCTTGTGCCCCAACTGCTTACACCCATAGCAACGGATAGGCTGTGAGTAATCCCGGGCGTTGAACCGGGCTGGCTGAACATAATTGTTCGCTGTTGGCATGGTGGGGGTGCGTTGTGCTGGGTGTTGATACACTGCAGTGGCTGGAGGGGCTGCTGGTTTGTACTCCACTCGGGTAGGGACCTTGGCTGCTGTCTGGTCCAGTTTCCTGGCATCAGTGTACTCATCAGCCAGACGAGCAGCTTTGGGTAAGGTAGCGGGTTTGCGGTCCCTAACCCACTCTCTGACTCCTGCAGGTAAGCGGTCAAAACAGTGCTCCAACAAAAATACTTGCAGCACTTCTTCCCCAGTTACCGCTTGGCACCCTGCCATCCAGTGGGCGGCGGTGCGGTGTACTCGGCATGCCCACTCAACATAAGAATCGCCAGCCTGTTTGTTAGTGTCCCGGAATCGCCGCCGGTATGCCTCAGGGGTCACAGCGTATCTGGCCAAAAGGGCATCTTTCACTGCCCTGTAGCTGGTAAGTTCCTCCTCTGGGATGGCCCGAAACGCCTCACTGGCCCGGCCGGATAACTTCCCAGAGAGGATGGTGACCCATTCTCCTGCGGGTACCTGGTGTAAGGCACATTGCCTTTCAAAATCAGCCAGGAACCCATCAATTTCTCCTTCGGCTTCTACAAAATTCCGAAATGCAGCAAAAGGTACTTTTCTCCTTCCATTATTATTGTACAGTACCTCAGCTGCTGCAGCGCCTCTTCCTTGAAGCGCCTGTTGTGCTGCTACTGCTGCTTGCACTTGAACCACAATGTCTGCTGCAGGGTTGGGGCCAAAATGTGCCAGCCTGATCTGAACTGCCCGGTTAAATTGTATCTCCTCGGGTGTTAACTCCAGTATGCCAGGCACATCAGCTCTTCCCGTTCCCTGTGCTGCATCCATTTCCAATAGTATAGCAATAATCTCTCTTTTCTTGAGATTACTCGCTGATCGTCCTCTGCGTTCTAATATATCTTTAAGGGTAGCACGCCTTAACTCTTCATACTGCATTTCCAACCTGGGATGTGTAGCTGGCCTTCTGGGCGGTAGGATTCATCCCGTCGCTTGCCACCAATTGTTACGACACGTACCGTCGGGTAGATGAAGCCGCCGTTTAGTCAATAATCCCCTTCTCCAGAAATGCAGTTTAAATCCAGCCGACCGCCAAACTCCCGAACGAAGTCCACGAATACGGCAACTCCCGATCAGCAAAACAGTCGAACGCCTTCCACAGCTAAAAATAACGAAAGCGCTGTCCCAGTAATAATTCCCCCACAAACGAGACCAAGCTCCGTCTTGAGGGTCAAATGAAGATCTGTTTAATGGGGGCTACCTGCCCGGTATTTATGCAGGTCTCCACAAGGTGGACACTCCCCGAGGGGACCTTGTGGAAGACTGTAAAACATATTGGACAGTAGCCAATCGCAGTGGCTTCAATAATAGCCCTTCCCATCTTGCCCATAATTCCATCTTCTCTACCCTGGAGATAATTAG
Source organism: Pelobates cultripes (assembly GCA_933207985.1). Taxonomy (NCBI): domain Eukaryota; kingdom Metazoa; phylum Chordata; class Amphibia; order Anura; family Pelobatidae; genus Pelobates; species Pelobates cultripes. Next base: position 119,108,844 of record OW240918.1, on the reverse strand, counting down.
GAAGAAACCTAATTATCTCCCAAGGTAGAGACAATCGCCATTTTAACTTACAGTAATAAAAATACATTAAAATACATAATTGCAGAAATACCGAATACATATAGTTCGTGTAACGTATCCCCAGACAGCCTGGATCTGAGTGCATGTTTTCACCGAATAGCGCTCAGATCCGATGTATCTAGTCGAATCGCCATGGAGTCAAAGTCTTTCACCAGTCCTTCGGTATACGAATGACTCCATGGGATGGCTGTCTGGGTGAAAGTCCATATGAATGAATAAAAACTCCCGAACGACCGACGTTCGCATGCCTTGTCGAAATGGAAGGTAGGCAGCAGCTTCCAGCGGTGTTCGGTAGTTTAAGTGTCCGTTTTTAGTTCCATACAGTTTGTACCGAACACCGCTATGCGTTCGTATGTCCCAAAATGGCCGCTGCCTCGTGGTCGACATGCGAACGACGACCACCCGTACGAATGGAATGGAGAGGTGTCTGCGGTTAACCACAACGTTCTAATTGGGGCCAAGAGGTTAACCAGCAGCACACTCCTCTCCTGGGTGGTCGTTCATTCGGTAGTTTCAATCGGTAGTTTGCAAATTATACGAATACGGGTATATGAACAGGCAATTTAGCGAACAAAGGGAAACAGACGAACCAGCAATACAGATGAATCTGTCACACCGCTCCGCTACAGTCAGTCATGTCCTAGATGCAGAGAGATCATGCTGATTTCATTTGTCGTAGTCCAGAAGAACATTTCTGTGAAAGTGTTTTTAGAATTTTATCCAAAAAGGAACTACTTGGGAGTAAAACCAATATAGTGATACATCGTTACATAGCTGAAAAGAGACTTGCGTCCATCAAGTTCAGCCTTCCTCACAATATGAATTTTGATATAGTGAATGGACGCCAATATAAGCCTACATAAGGTCACCAGCCACACTTATCAAATCTTGTTTGCTAGTTATCCCACTTGCAGTAGAGGAGTTTTATCAAAGTTTAAATCTCATAAATGTGAATGTCATTGGAGAGTACAAGGCGTTTGTTGAAATTGGCATAAGAAAGATTAAAGAAACAATAAGTCGGTCAACACAAGTAACACAATAATGGCGAGGTCAGCGTGAAAAACAGACTGCCTGTGTTCTTTTCTTTTCAGGTCCTATCACGGGTACAAGACCATGAAGGATTTTGTTCGACGAAGACGGTGGGCAAGGTAAAAGATTGATTCAAGTGTGATAATTTTAATTTATAGAAGGCAAAAGTACCTAACATTTGACAAGTATCAGCATCAACTGTTCAAATCCTTCTGCCATGTTCCACCTGCCATCCCTTTCAGTGCAGGGTTGATTCTAGACAGGGTCACTGGTGCATATATTTATAGGGGAATACAAAATATGATTAAGATAATATATTGATTATCTAGCTATTATTTTCACGGGCTGTTGGTATATTAAATTCCTGCACTGCAGTTTATTATCAAACAATACGTTTAGATTAAAAAAACAGCACAATCCCCAGTTTATATGGCACTGTGCAGTGCGGGGCAATTTCCAGCCTGGCCAAGATTAGTGGGAGTTATACTAATTCCTGGAGTGTAACTCTCACCAGTTATGGGCAGACAAGAACATATAAGGTAAAAAGAACCTTATCCCTAGAAGAACCCATTCATACGCCACTTGAACTGTGACATTGTTGTTTATCTGTTAAGATTACACCAGGAGCTTTTGATAATATTCCCCACTAATATTTGCTTCTCTCTCACGATAATATTAATTTTTAAACCACACAATACTAATGTTTTAAATTTCGGAACAGTTCAGAGATCAATATTTGGTGTAATAACCCTGATTTTCAATCACTGCTTTAATGCATCTTGGCAAGCTCTCAATCTGTTTTTCGCATTGCTGTTGGGTGACATAATATCATTCCTGGCGCAAAAAGTCATGCAGCTCAGCTTTGTTTGATGGATTGTGACCAACCTTCTTCCTCTTGATTGCATTCAATAGGTTTTTCAATGGGATTCAGGTCTGGAGATTGGGCTGGCCATGACAGATTCTTGACCTGGTGATCCACCAACCACACCTTAATTGACCTAGCTGTGTGGCATGGAGCATTGTCTTGCTTGAAAAAAACAATTCTCAGAGTTGTAAAACATTGTCAGAGCACAAGGATACTGGTTTTCTTCCAACCTTGTACGTGGCTTGATTCATGCATCCTTCAGAAAGATGAATCTTCCTAATTCAAATCTTGCTGAAGCACACTTAGATCATCCCAGACCAAATTTCACAGTGGATTCGAGACATTTAGTAGACCTCTCCATGTCTGTATTCAGGCATCTGATGACTAGGTATTGGGCAAAGCTGAAAATTGGATGATCAGAGACAACTAACTGACTCCCATCCTCTATGGCCTAATCCTTATGGACTTTTGCAAACCTCAGCCTAGCTCATCTTTGCTTTTCGTTGATGAATGGCTTTTTCTAGCTTTGCACAACTTCAGCCCTTCCCCTAGAAGCCTGTATCGAACTGTCCTCACTGTGCAACTTACCCCAGCTGCCATTTACAATTTGTTTTGTAGGTCACTTGATGTCATCCACAGTTATTGAGTGACAGTTGAATCAGTTGATGGTCATTCCGATCAATTGGGAGTTGTAATTGCTCTCTGCTTTTGTGTAGCTTTGTTGTCCCTTATGTCTGCTGCTTAACCTTGGTCTTATGAATTGCCATCTTTGAAATTCTAAGGATGGAACAACCTGACGGTCACTGTATCGCTCTCCAAGTAAATAGAAGAAACCCACAGCACACCATTTCATGGAAAAAAATATTTATTCAATTAGATACAATCATGTCATAAGTATCCATGTATATCATGTCATAAGTATACAATCAAAAGTGCAATAAAGATAAAGTGCAAAGTATCTACACGTTAATCCACATAAATAATTGCAACAAGGTTACCTACATTAACTGTATACTGACCTAGGGCTGGAGACAAAAATACCCCAACGTTTCGGCACTGCCTTGATCACAGGAGTCTAGCTCTTCAAATAAAGCCAGAAGTGAACGCTCTTCAGAATTAATATTCTTTTCAACTCCAATGACTTGGTCAATAATAATTTTTTTTTTTTTTATTCCAATTACTTTTGAGGTACTATTAGCACTGTTTTTGCCATCCAGTTGGTCCTATTATAAGAGGATAATGCTTACTTTTTATACTTCTATTCATTAAATAAAATTTGGTCCAGGTAATAACATGATCAATACCTCATTCAGTAGAATGTGATGTGCATGTATTGGAATTCAACAGCCACTAAAATGGAATGGCTGCCATATGCTGATTAAAGAAAAAAATTGGAGTGGTCTTATACCACTGGTAGTCAACCTTTTTCTTCACTAATGCATCTTTCTTGATGGAAAAATTTCCTTACCGCCACCAGTTTTTGCGCAAGTGCAGAATATTTTTTAGAAAGGAGGGCATTTAAAAAAATAAATAAATGTACGTACATTTATCTTTTTATTTCTACTTAATGCATGTTTATAATGTTTTTGACTTTATAAAGTTTAATGAGAAAACAATAAAGCAAATTGAAATTACGTTTACTAGTGATTAATGAGATCCTTGAGGTTGATGCTGCGAGACTAAATATTTGATATCTGGTTCGATTTTCATAAGGAACAAACGAAGGTCTCCTCTTTCGGTGATATTCAGACGACTTCTCTGTTTGCGCATAATATGATTTCTCATCTGTGCATCAGCTCCTCTCTTCTCCCTCCTCAATTCCCCTCCCCACCTTTTTTTTTTTCTTCCTTTTTTCTATTTTTTAACCTTACTTATAGCAGTGCCCAGTAGGAAGGCTGAGCTAGGTAGCCCACTATAACAGACAGGCACACACACATAGAAACATACAAAGACACATACATACAAACAGACAGACACATACATACAGACACACAGACAGGCACACACACAGACACAAGACACACACAACACATACATACAAAGACAAGACACACACAACACATACATACAAAGACAAGACACACATACATACACACAAGGCACACATACAAAGACATACATAAGACACACATACATATAAAGACACATACACACACATACAGACACACACAAGACATACATACAAAGACACATACACACAAACAAACACACACATTATATTTAAGTCACCCTCCTGTTTCCTACCTTTAAGGTGCAGTAGGGTGACTTTCCCTGGGGTCCAGTGGTGGCTCCCGCGTGGCTCTCAGTGTTAGCTGGCGCTTTAACAGGGCGACCGGGCCCCCTCACAATCCACATCCATCGGGTGGCCCTGACAGCATGGGCCACCCGATGGACCCCTTGGACGGCGGCCCCGGCGGTTTGCTGTCGGGCCGCAAATGGTGATGGCGGTAAACAGTCGCAGGGGTACCGCCGGCTCGCACACCCAATCTCTCCAAATTAGGAAATCCCTGCCACCCACCTGGAATCCTGAAAAGCCCACAATGGGGCGGTAGGGACCAGGTTGACGACCCATGTCTTAGACAATATGCTAAGTAATGTAGCAAGTTTGTGCTTTTCACTATAGCCAGTCACAAGAAATATACCATATATGCAGTGAAAAGAGTTCCGACATACCAAAAACATGGTACTAGTTATGAAACAGCTAGCAACATAAATGAAGGAGGTGCAAGAATTTGATATACAATATTGTAATAGAAGAAGACCCTCACCATTCATTGTTCCAATTTGTCAAACCTGTTGAATTTGCTTGTATATCATGTGCGCCCAGTGTTTGTATGTTAATTCCACCTATTAAAATGAAACCTTGTTTGATAAATCATATGCTAAGTTACATATTCAGAGTTGCTTTGTGTCAAATCCTATTAGCTGGGACTCACAGCAATATAGAATCTTCCATTGTTATTTTTTGGAAATGCATTTATTGTTTGATTAAAGCATTTCTTGCTCTGTCTCACCAGAAAATGCAAAATTGTTACAACTGGACCTTGGTGTGAAGTTCCTCCCATCTCCTTGTGGGATGTCTCTATATTATCAAGCAGAGGAACAGCTGATGACGAATCGATAGCTCTGTGGGCAATAAGCAATAAGGGAGACGTTTTATGCAGAGTTGGCGTCACAAAAAAGTGCCATGAGGTAGGAATAATATTCTTCAGCAGTCTATAATGATTTACCATTCAGAATCACTTTAGGATCACATTTATCTCCTCTCTGTCAAAAACGGTTAGATCTCAGGTATATCTCTGCATTCCCAGTTCACACAATGTATACTAATGCCATTGAATGTAATTAAGCTATTGTCCTCTTAATGCCTGATACAAGAGGACCCAATGTTCTTCTTTGAGTTGATTGTAGGGTTCCACAGTCCTGTCTTGGCATGTCTGAGTGATTGGACTTGTAATGTCTCTGCTCCCCACAAATGTAAAACATCTAAAATGAACTGGTGTATTTGGTGATGTGTTAAAGGAGCACTAAACTAGACTAGAACACTATCGCGTTATAGTGTCCCTTTAAAAAACTCTACAGAAGTTTGTGTGTTAACAAACATTGGAGGAACAGTGCCTTTTGTATGCTGTTTAGTTAAGCGACTTAGGAGCGGTTCGGCAGAACATTTATTCCATTGTATATTTGTTTTTCCTCTTCTAATGATGTGCGAGATAGGAGATAATGCATCACTCATTGCTAACCTTGAGTTTAGTTCTGAAATTATGCCACCTTAAAGGGGGCTTCTCATAAACCTAAATTAATAAATGCTCGTTATACTGTTTTTTTTTTGTTTTGGTTTTTTTTGTTTTTTTGTTTTTGCTACCGCTGTAAGGATGAGTTTTATTTCCACCAATATTTTTCTTTGAATAACACTTGCACACTTCACAACATCACCTGAACCTCCTGTCTTCAATGGTAAATAGATACAGTAATGGCTTTTGCCTTCTAATGACACTGGGATTTGTTAGAGTATTTAATTCTAACACATGATCACTATCTTCACACTTCCTCTCTATATGTATGTCTTCTTCTGATTAAAGGTGACTGTGTGTTTTTCATTTTGTTGTAGCCCTGATGTGTATGTTCATTTGGAAAAAAAAACACTGTTTCATGACAGTCAATTAATACTTTTGAATCTGTGTTTTAACAGGGTTCCTCGTGGCTCCACGTTGGCACAGACCAACCATTCATTTCCATTTCAATAGGAGGGTGTCACCAGGTGTGGGCCATAGCCAGGGATGGATCTGCATTCTACCGGGGTTCTGTGTCCACCGATCACCCTGCTGGTAAAGACTCGATATTTATATTTATATGGGGCAGTGCATTAACCTAACTATGTTACAGCTGGGCCCTGTATGGTTACGTAAAAAAGGAGGCTTGCGTGTTGAAGGGACACTGTAGGCACTCTAACTGATTAATCTTATTTAAATGTTTATAGTGTCTGGAGTTCAATGGTGTTTTAATACCTTACAAGAGCCCCCAGCAGTCCATCCTCTCTGTGCTGCTTGGTCTAATGAGGAAGCATTAACCCGAGTAGCAGTGGTGGTGGTGATTGGGTGAGAGTGTCAGCTGACTGCTTTCAGCCAATGACCGCACCAGTAGCTGGTATGAATTGCTATAGCTAGAAGAAGTATGTAATCTCTGACATATCTTAGCCATACCTCCACTAGGGGCAGTGGGTGTCAGTTTACCCTTATTTACTGTTAAACTGCTCCATAAATTATTTAACACTTTATGGAGGGACAGCACCATGTGACCTCAAGCACTGTAACTTATTCATTGAGATGAAATGGTCATATTGCCCCTTCAATCTGAGGTTCAACTTTCTGGCATTTGTTCTTAGAACCCTAACAGTACTTCAGTGTTCTGTAGCATGCATCTGTGTGTAGTATGTTATGTAGAGGGTTAGCAAATGAAACTTTCTCTAGAGCACAGCTTTTGCAGCATTACAACTCCCAAAATAATCTGCCGACTTTAAGCAGAGAATAAACTAGAAGTGGAGTTTGGAGAGACAAATTATTTTCGATTGCAATTCCTGAATTAGTATTCACATTTGGAGCAGAGAGAGCTTGTGATAGGGCTACAGGAATACAGAGAAAATAAAGCAAACCTGAGAAAAACCATGTAAAAAGATACAAAAGAGCAAAATCATACGTGATGAAGAAAGTAGACCTATATGTGACAGAGAGAGTGCCACGTGCATAAAAATGCAAGGAACAAAACTCCATACAGGGAAAGTGGGTCAAGGGAGGGAGCAAGCAGAAGGAATATATGTAGATTTAATAAAAGGAAGTTACATGGGTAGAGTTTGAGACAACACATAACTCACACAGAGACAGGTGAGAATCCTAACTAGGTAAGTGGAAAAAAAAAACCACATAAATTGGCAAATTGAAATTCACGGAAATGTGACCAGATGCGTGAGGAGGCAACGTCCTGGTTTATTTTGCAATAAATAATAAGGTCTAACATCAAACACAATGATGGGGAACATAAATGTCACGCACAAAGTAATGCCAACTTTATTCTTTGCATTGCGGATGCCCTGGAGCGGTTTTGTCATCATGTGACCCAATATGTACGGTACATTATTAGGCAATAAGCAAATAGCAGCTGTATATCAGAGGTGACCTTCTCTCAGACTTAATAGGAAGGTAAATATGTATATGTGACAATGGTAAACAATCAGAGAGGGATATTCTAGAAACACTTTGAAACTGATAATGTTGGTGTAAAAATAAAACTAGATAAATGCTGTTTTTTCGTATCTGATTTGGCTTTGTTTGGGCGTTTTGATCTTGTTTATCTGCAGAAAAGTATGACCACGTGCCTCTCACCAGTTGGATTTCAACTCCTTTCACCCTCAGCTAGATAAAAGTTATCTCTTGGCAAATATTAAAACGTCTTAATCATTAACCCCATAACTTCATTAACATAAAAATAATAAGATTGAGTCGCCAATGATTAAATCCTGGGAAACACTTTGCAAGATACATACTTTTTGCATTCAACATCTAATTTAGATAAGGGCATTTGTTGACAGAGTGGGCACACACATTTAATCAATCAAGGGATACTATCAAAATGGGCTACTGACAATTGGCTTCTTTCACTGTAAGAGATTGGGGTAATCTATTTTGTATTTATGTGAAAACAAGGTTTTTCTTGTCACTGTGGATCAGTCTGCGTGGTTCAGATTGATAGACAAAATGACATGCACCATTTAGAACATACTTTCCATAATATTGGTGATGCGTAATGCTGTGTCTTGTTCAGAGCACACAAAAAATGCTAAAATCCCCATATTTATATTTTAGATTGAAACATGCAGGTTCTGACAGAAGGAAAAGAGCTTAAAAACTACATGCCAGTTTTGAGATTTTTAGAATGGAATGTATGGTCTTCTGTAAAGTTGATGAATGAACACACAGTTTGAATACATCTTCACCAAAATTGCACTTGAGAATTGAATTTAGATCCTTCTGTAAAGTTGATGAATTAACACACAGTTTGAATACATCTTCAGCAAAATTGCACTTGAGAATTAAATTTAGATCCTTTTCGCTAGCTGCATTATGTATTCTTCTGGTTTTTATTAAACTTCACATGCCAACATACTGATAATCCCTAATCTCAATGAAGTGGTCTGGGTGCCACGTCCACTCTGTTTTAACCCTACAGCTGAAAATATTGCTGTTCTGCAGAATTGCAATGTTGTTCAATGCATGGTTGTCACTCAGACCGCCACTAGAATTGCTTCTGATAAAATAGCAGAGTAAAACTGTGCTATTACTCATAGAGACCATCTGATTGGCAAAGCGCAGTATTTTGACACACTTGCCCACTAGCCTCCCAATGCTGTCCTATGCAAAAGCATTCTATTGGTTGAGATTACTGATGTCGATGATTTCAGCCAAGGAAATGGGGCTTCCCCACGGAGACCAGCACTGCGAGTGAGAAAAGGTAAGTAAAATACCTTTTTTTTAGTCCTTGCAGCTAGGGGACGGGGACCTAAATGGCCAACAGGGTCCTATAGTGTAATGAATACACATTTGTTTTCTGTTTTAACCAGGTAAAACTGTTACTGGCTTAGAGTTGTCAGTCTATGATCACTGTACCAAAGCCATTCAGATTTAGCCTGAGAAAAACACTGGATAACTGGTGAGTAGCATATAGATTGTGGTTGTCAAACTCTAACCCTGTTGCTTAGGTTGGAATTTGACATCCAAAAAGTGTCAGAGATCTCTAGCCCAACTACGTCTTAAAAGAATTCAGCTTAACAGCCTGGAGCAGTATCTGTTCCTTGCGCAAGGTCAACATGTTCTGTTCATTTACAGTAATGTTGGGTGAAAGCTTGTGTATTTAAGGAGGGCTTATTCTTAAGCGATCCTACTGAAATTATCATGTTTATTCCTAAAACACGAGTTTGAGGCTAAAATGGCTGATCAGGAAACATACTTCCGCTCTAGTCACAGCTTGGCTATTTTGCAATCCATATTTAATGTAATGGAAAAATAAACTTTCCTTAAATGCTCCCATATAATGAAATACATCACAAAGGTACATGATGTATTTAATATAAAATATAGAGATTTACTCACCTCTCCTCTGTTCCAGGGGCACTTCTGGGCTGTCCTCCACTCCTCTGCTGATGAATCCCCAAGCAGGGCAAACCTACTCCGTAACGCTGGCACGCTAGCTTCGTTGCCAGTGTTCCGGTGTCTGAACGGAGTGACATCATTATACTTCCTAGTCAGTGCTAGATGAGTTTGCAGACCATGCGCTGTGGCTGCTACACTTGATAGAAGAGAAGGGCCTCCTGTGGGAGGTATTTTCTACTCCTCCATGTCAGTTTATACCTTGGCATTAGGTGTCTGCCATGGCGTTGACTGAAAATTATTTTTTAACAGATTTTTCTCCCAATGTATACATTTATGTGTTTTATTCTGCTTGTCTGTATGTGCTAGAGTAAACCATGCTGTGTGTTTGTGTCTCGTAATTATTATTATTTTTTATTTTATATTTATGTAGGTGATTGCTGGTACCATATTCCTTCACCCAAAAAACAGAAGCTACGGCAGGTCTCCGTAGGGCAAACATCAGTGTTTGCTGTGGATGAAAACAGTAAGTGTAGAAATAAAAGTTCAATTGCATACAGAGGTTTATGCGTGATACGTTCTTTGTTATCTCGAGTGGAACAGACTATTGCTCTCCCATGAAACTAAATTACCTTTCATAAATTTAAATATGAAATTAGCTAAATCAGTGATTCTCTAACATAGAGTCTCAACATTTATGGATTAACATTCTGTTCCAATTTGGTTACTGATAAATAGAATGGATGGATCATTGACAAACCAAAATAAACGAGGCTTGTTAATTGCTCAACTAGTCTAGCTTGTCCTTCGTTTCTCTTTTATGCTTCCCCATAAAAGCATTATACCCAGGGCCGGCCTTAGGTAATCAGGCGCCCTGTGCGAACCCAACACGTGGTGCCCCCCCTGCAGCAAAACCCTTGCCCCTTCAACAATAGCCCTGTTCCGCCTACTACAAAACCCTTCCACAAAACCCCTGCCCCCCTTTCTACAAAAACTCTGCCTCCCTTTAATAAAACCCCTGCCCCTTCTACAAAACCCCTGCCCACCGTTCTACAAAATTCCTTCTCCTCCTTTAACAAAACACATGCTGTCATTATATATATCTACTATACAGTAATGTACACATATCACTAAAAACCTTCCCCTCCACCAAAACCACTGCCACCCTCTACAAAAGCCCTGCACTCATTCTACATAAACCTCTGCTCTCCTTCTACATAAACCTCTGCTCCCCTTATACTAAACCCCTGCTCCCCTTCTACATAAGCCTCTGCTCCCTTATACTAAACCCCTGCTCCCCTTCTATATAAACCTCTGCTCCCCTTATACTAAACCCCTGCTCCTTTATACTAAACCCCTGCTCCCCTTATACTAAACCCCTGCGCCCTTCTACAAAACCTCTGCTCCCCTTATACTAAACCCCTGCCCCCCTTATACTAAACTTCTGCCCACTTATACTAAACTCCTGCCTCCCTTATACTAAACTCCTGCCCCCTCTACAAACCCCCTGCCCCCTCTTGAACAAAACCCATGCCCCCTCCACAAAATCCTTTCCTCTGCCACTTCACCAGAAATGCTTGCCCCCTCTTCTACAAAACCTCTCCCCTACACCAAACCCCTAACCCCTTCTATAAAACCTCTGCTCCTCCCTAAACCAAAACCCCTGTCCCAAAATCCCAGCTAGAAAACCTCTGCTCCCCCTTCTGCAAACCCCCCCACACACAAAAACACCTGCCACCCTTAAAAAAACAAAAAAAAATCTATTTAATAAAAAAATGCAATAGTTATAACAAGAATGAGCAGACTCACATTGAAGCTTGCTGCTCCCTGGACCCTCCTGACAGTGTCCCAGTTTGCCGACCTTGATACCAAAGCACTGACCACCTCCCTCAAACTGACTGTGCGGATCCTTCCGCGAATGACTGTGGAGGCGGAGCACGCTCTTCCTCCGTGCTCCTGACCTACTTTCTCTCCCGGCCGCTCATAATTTGCAAGTCAATTGCACAGCATTATGCACTTGACTTGCTCTGTACATGACTCAGACTGAACTGTGAGTGACTGAGTGCGAGCTGTGTCAGCCGCCCGGCGCCCCTGTTGCCATGGCGCTCTGTGCGGCCGCACAGCTCGCACACCCCTAAGGCCGGCCCTGATTATACCATTAATATAGTACTATCACCACTTCATGACAAACGACTCACCAGACAGGCATCTATTAAGGGGGTCTGTTCTACTCTTGCCATTAATTATTAATTCAGTTTGTGGGTTAAACCGCCATTGTATTTTTACATCTCCTATTTGCTGCTGCAAACTAACACTATTATAAACTGTCCAAAATGCCTCCAGTCAAACATTAAAACCCTGCTATGCAAAAGTATCTGAATTCTAGTATACCAATTACATGCTTACTTGGACATTATTTTAAATAGTTCAAACATCTATTTTTTAGATAACTTATGGTTTCGACAAGGGATTACTCCAAGCTACCCTCAAGGATCTTCCTGGGAGCATGTCTCCAACAATGTCCGTAAGGTGTCAGTAGGACCCCTTGATCAGGTAGGCACTGTGTTTGGATCAATGAGCTTTTAATGCATAAGTTTAGTAATGTCTGGGTCATATAGCTAGCAAGCTCACAAATGGTGAATGAAGATGGAGAGTGTTTGTATCTTCATGTGTTTTTAATGCCTCTTGTATATTTCAGGTTTGGGTAATTGCTGACAAAGTTCAAGGCAGCCATAGTCTGAGCTGTGGGACGGTCTGTCACCGCTTAGGGGTACAGCCAATGGAACCAAGGGGACATTCATGGGACTATGGCATTGGGGTGAGTAGCAGGCAGTCATCAGGTAGAATTCATCTTGCTTGTGCTATCTATCCGTCTATATTTCTAGGCATTATCCATGTGGGTAACTCGTTTTTGTAGAAATGAAAATATCTATAGTATGAAATGTTGCGTGCTATTTTAACACATCTTATTTCACAGTCTGGTTCTGATTTCTTTTAATTTTGCGACCATTGTACTATTTTTGTATCCAGAGAGATTTATGATTGATTACCTTTAATAACGTATTCCTGATCTTTTGTACTGCATCATTGCTTGTTATTGTTGAAGAGGCAACATAAACCAGCCAGGCGTGCCTATGCAACCCTCTTTTTTTGACCTCCTGTTAGAAAGAGTGATCTTTCCTATTAAGGACAAAGATTTCTGACTTTGGTCTCGCTCACTCAGCTTTTTGTAAAATAGAGAAAAAGAGATCTATGCCTTTAATGTCTTGCTCCTCCACTGATCTTGTATTCCACCTAGATCAACGATTATCAGAGCCATTTTTCTGCCTAAATCTATTATGGCAGTGATGGCTAACCTTGACACCAGAGTCTAAAAGCTAGCTGAGCATCATGGGAAATGTAGTCCAGAAACAATTTATGGTGTCAATTTATGGTGACATCACTGTCTTATGGCATCACCAAGGTCAGGTTCTTAGGTATGTTAAAAGATAAACAAAAAAGCAGATAGATCGTGAGGCCAGTTGCAGCTAGACCGACGCATCGACGGAGAAAAGGCAAGGCAACTCGCCTTTTAACTCCTCAGAGAGGGGGGCTGGTCGCCTAAATATCTATTCCAGCACTATAGTGTTAAGAATACATGTCCGCCTATTTAAACCCACTCCTTTAAGAATTGCTATCATCTACCGCCCCCCTGGTTATCCTAGACTATTCATTGAGCACTTTTCTTCCTGGCTTCCTCTCATCTAGCACTCCTTCCCTTATACTTGGGGATTTCAATATCCCAATCAATAACCCATACAGCGGGAAACACTCTTGATCTTGCCTTCACCAACCTCTGTACTGCCTCTAATCTCTCCAATATTCATTTTCCTCTATCTGACCACCATCTGCCGACTTTTGACATTGGCATACCTAAGACCCAATTGACACCACCGTCTGAACATCACTCTCACAGAAACCTCCAATGTCTTGACCTAGAGCATTTCTCCACTAATCTCCAAACTCTCCTTTTACCTATCTCAAACCTCACCTGTCCTAGTTCTGCAACCTCTTTCTACAATTCCACCCTCTCCTCTCAATTAGACATCATGGCACCTTGTACATTTAAACGCCGCAGGCCCCCCCAACAACAACCCTGGCACACCAAGCTCACTCGATACCTCCAGAAATGCTCCAGAACTGCTGAACGCTGTTGGAGAAAGTCTCACTGTGCATCAGACTTTCTCCACTATAAATTTATGCTGAGCTCATACAGCTTGGCTCTTTCCTCTGCAAAAGTTAATTACTTTAATACCCTCATAACCACACTCTCCCGCGAACCCAAACAACCTTTTTCACACATTTAACTCTCTTCTTCGCCCTGCTGTTCCTCCTCCACCTACTAACTTGACCGCCTCAGACTTTGCAACTCACTTCACTGACAAGATCTCTACAATCAGAGAAGAGATCTCTCATCTTTCTTCTTCCCCTAACATCACTCCCTCTGCTGTTCTACGTTCATTCGCACCCGCTACATTGGAAGAGGTTTTTGCTCTGCTCCAGTCCTCCCACCCCACCACCTGCTCCCTAGATCCAATTCCCTCGCATCTCATCCGTACGGTCTTCTTCTCTTTCTCCACCTCTCACTAAAATTCTCAATCTCTCTCTCTCCTCTGGTATATTTCCATTGCCCTTCAAACATGCAACTGTAACCCCAATTCTAAAGAAGCCCAATCTTGACCCTAACTCCCCATCCAACTATCGTCCTATCTCGCTACTGCCTTTTGCATCCAAGATCCTTGAAAAAAATTTGTGTATGCGAGATTGACAGACTTCCTCGAGTCCAACTCTCTGCTAGACCCGCTTCAGTCTGGTTTCCGCGCTAAGCACTCTGTGGAAACCGCACTGACCAAACTATCCAATGATCTACTAGCTGCAAAATCTCGTGGTCACTACTCTATCCTAATTCTCCTTGACCTGTCTGCGGCTTTTGACACTGTTGATCATCAACCGCTTCTTCTCATCCTCCGCCATATCGGTCTACTAGATATTGCTCTCTCCTGGTGCTCCTCCTACCTCTCTCAGCGCTCTTTCAGTGTTTCTTTCTCTGGCTCTGCTTCTTCTCCCCAACTCCTCTCTGTTGGTGTCCCCCAAGGTTCAGTCCTTGGTCCCCTACTGTTCTCCATCTATACTGCCTCCCTTGGTAAACTCATTAGCTCCTTTGGCTTCCAATATCATTTCTATGCAGATGACATGCAAATCTACCTGTCCTCTCCTGATCTCTCCCAGTCCCTCTTGACTAGTGTCTCTGACTGCCTCTCTGGTGTTTCTAACTGGATGGCTGCCCACTTCCTTAAACTAAACTTGACCAAAACTGAAATTCTGGTTCCTCCCTCAAGTGTTGTTACTCCTGTGTCTGTCTCCCTCCAAGTCAACTGTGCTACCATCAGCTCCACCGCGCAGGCTCGCTGCCTAGGTGTTCTCTTTGACTCCGACCTCTCCTTCAAGCCTCATGTTCAATCTATCGCCAAATCCTGTCATTTCCATTTTAAAAACATTGCGCGCATCCGCCAGATGCGACTAAGGTCCATTCCACTGTCCTTTGACTACTGTAATCCGCTTCTCAGTGGTCTTACGTGCTCCCAACTAGCGCCATTACAGTCCATAATGAATGCGGCGACGAGGCTCATCTTCCTGTCCGCCCGCACCTCCCATGCCTCACCCTTCTGTCAGTCCCTACATTGGCTTCCTATAAAATATAGAGCTTAATTTAAAATTCTGGTTCTTACTTTCATATCTCTACATAATGCTGCTCCCACCTATCTATCCTCCCTTATACACAAGTATGTCCCGTCTAGGCCCTTACGATCTGCTGAAGACTTACGTCTATCTTCTGTCAGTACTCCCACCTCTGATGCTCGCCTTCAAGATTTTGCGAGGGCTGCACCGTTCCTGTGGAACTCACTTCCCTCCTCCGTTAGATTCTCACCCAGTCTCCACTCCTTCAAAAAATCGTTAAAAACGCACTTCTTTATAAAAGCGGGTCAATTAAACTGTTAATAGCTCCTGACTTATTCCTCATCTGCAACTGTCACTAGTCTAATACTATCCTTACATTTTTGTGTCATTTTACCCCACTCCCTCTAGCATGTAAGCTCATTGAGCAGGGCCCTCAACCCCTCTGTTCCTGTGTGTCCAACTTGTCTGGTTACAACTACATGTCTGTTCGTCCACCCATTGTAAAGCGCTGCGGAATTTGACAGCGCTCTATAAATATCATAATAATAATAATAATGTCTGTATTGCTAACACTATAGAGTTCCTTTAAGATACAGTGATCACATGAAAAAAAACAAAAAAAATGACAGGCTCGCTTAAAGCAACCTCAATATGTAAAATGTCTCTGATGATGTCATTATTCTCTTTTCAGGGAGGCTGGGAACATGTCAGCGTAAGAGGAAACATGACTTGTAATAGCACACAGCCTGAAAAACACACCACTCAATCTGTGAATCCAGTTGAAGAAAACCATGAAGGAAGTCCCTTCATGTCTGCAGCAACCTGCTAAAAATTCGCCATTTAGATGTTTGGATATACAATGGTGAGACATTTGTAGTCCTTGGCTAGCAATGGCAGACATCTTCATTATTTTTTTTGACTACTGCATCTACAAAATCAGAACAGGTCTATTTTGTAGTCTTTTAAAGTTGTAAACTGTGAATTCCTAATTTTTCTTTTACCGTATGAATTTTGATAAATTTTACCTCGTATAATTCCTGTTAGGCTTCTTTCTTAAATCTGGAAACTTTTCTAGAGTGAATGGGTTGCCATATTGTTTCCAGATCATTCAGGAGGCAGTAGATACCACATTTTCCTCCGAAACAGTTGTGTAAACACTTGGCCCTCTACAAGGTTTTCATCTTTGGGTTCTTTTTCTGTACTCTTGTGCAGTGACAAAGGAGGAACACATTTCTCTTCCAAATGTCATAAACTAGCTCTCTTTTCTAGCATAACACTATACATCAAGTTTTCTTAAATGCACCTTATTCCGATTTCCCACTCACCAGAGAAAGTATTTTGATGATTTCAAAGCCAGAGGTGTATCCTTGTATATATGAGAGTAACGGCTGCATTATTACATCATTAAATACCAGTATATTAATGTACCCATTGTAGTATCCACTGGAGTTTGTTAGTACATCATTATAAAAATTATGATTACAAATGTAAATACTTGTAAGTTGGCCCCTGCATGACCTACAAACATTATTTCATGACCATCCTGACAGATCGTCTGATGACATATTCCTTCTGATTAAAATGGCAACTTTTAAATCTCTCTCATCCATTGCATTTTCTTTCTGGTCCCTATAAACCAAATTACTTCACGAATGGCTCATCTTATTAGTTCCCTATATAAATGGGCTTCGTATAGTTCTATTCGCTTCGCATGATCTTGACCTGTAGTAATTTATAGGAAACTGTGCCCAGCTTGCACCGAAATAAGTCGTTATGATGCTCAACCGATAGCTAGTTTTTGCTTACGCTATGAAAATAATGAGTAGATGGATTACATTAGCATGTCCTATTTAGCATGTAAAAAGCTTTTTCGTTACCCTCATAGAACAGTATGACGTAATAAGGATGTAGTACACTATGTGTACAAATAATATGTCAAGTAATGCTCATTAATAAAACACACTTTTAGAGAGCCAAATTAATTGTATCTTAATTATGATAGAGAAGATAGGAGTATATTTTATGGTGCTTATCTTTTTGTTAGATTGAACACTGTGTTTTTTTTTTTTTTAAAGAGTTTGTTTTACAGGTGTGCAATATGATGAGTTATAATATATGACTGAATTGATTAATTTATTTTATGAAATACATTGGGATCATCAAATTATTTATTTCATAAAATATGCCATTGATGTGAAACGCGTTGAACTAACAACTTCACTGCAAAGAGTTCACTCCATTCAAAATGTACATAATTTTAATAGTGAATTCATATATTTATATATTTTACTTTTGATGTTTTTTTTTTCCTGTTTAATATATAAAAGTAATGCGATATAGTTAGGTAATACAACTGACAGTGTATAGTGCAAAATTATATTTTGTTTGTAAAATTATCTACATAGTTTCTTGGTGTATTCACTGCTTTGTAAAAGTCTACAAAACCAGAATGATGTTATATCTTAGAAGCATCAATTTAACCATACCAATAGAAAATGGCTCATTAACATTATCATGCACTCAAAATGTAGTTCCGAAGCACTAAATATTCAAACATTTGAACAAATTCACCTAATAACCTTAATACAGACCAATAAAACATTTATGATTATTTTATTAGAAAACTGTCGTAAGCGCCGTATCAAATTTGCATTACTGCAAAGGTTATGGTGCAGAAAGCACCCTGCCTCCCCAACTAGAGTAGTCTGTACATTAATTCCCAAAAGTTGACAGTCCTCATATAGCAGCTACCCCCTGGCAACTTCCAACCTCTGACCAACATTTCTGTGTGGTTATGTCATCCTGTGGCCTCAGACATGTGCTGTCAGTGTCTCAGAAGATCCCTGCAAACCACCTGTTACAAAAACTGTGAAACTGGCTGTGAATAAATTGACGACACCATCATTCAGAAGGTACAATCACCCTGTGTGATGCGTTTGATCTGTTACTGTGGATTTTACTATATATTCCATAGACCCTGCAGTACAGGCATCTATGGGACAGGTTGACAGTCCATCCAACAGAATTAGAAGCTTCTGGTTAGTGAGCCTCTTCTTGATATGCCTATGCAATACTGCAATCTTAGCATTAAACATCTGATAATCTTGTTTTCTTTGTAAGTATTATTGAAACAGTGATTAGGTAAAATGGAGAGTCCTCACTATTATAATGTTTATAAATGTTGAGATCAGATTACTCTGCATGGCAACCATTATAAAGTTATCCAGTGTCAGATATTTGGGCTTGTGGACCAGTAATTTCAGTTAGAATCTTTGTTTTAGATTTTGGCATCTAAAGGGCTTTTTCACTAAAAGTTAAATTACTCAAATACATAAGAACCATTGAGAATTGTTACGTAACAATTGTAATTTATAATGAGTCTTTATTGTATTCTGTTTCTTTTGAATTTGGTGCCTAAACATCTGGTCTAAGTGAATAAACCACAAATAAAAAAAATGAGTTGGCATCTGTTCACATATATATCTCTGGTAGTTTCCCACTGTGGCTACCAAGGTGCAGACCAGGAATGGCTAGCTTTGATGCTGCAAATGTTTGCCTACACTTCCCATAACACTCAGCCAGTAGATGAGATTCTCTATGCATCATGGGAGATGTACTTGAAGTGCCAAGCTTTGCAATCATTGTCAAAGATTGCCAGGAAGATTCTATTCCGGGATTCGATTAGAACAAAAAGTACATCTGCCATAGTGTATATCCCATATTGTGTAGTATAAGATTCACACTCCAATGATCACTGCCCTCTTAGACATGTTACACATAAGCAGAACAGTGGTTAACTGATGAGCTAATGGGGCATTTGTACCTTTCAGTTGATTTCAAGGAGAAAATAAGCATGTATTAAGACCACACGTTTATTTGTCCTTGATTAATCGCTAGTTACTGCTCCCCTGGCTGCAAGGCTGCATGTGCTTCACATTTACCTTTACTACTGAAATAATCTTTTAACCCCGTAAGGACCAAACTTCTGGAATAAAAAGGAATCATGACATGTCACACGTTATGTGTCCTTAAGGGGTTAATTGAGTGCCTGCACTTGTGCAGTAAATACAAAATTATAATTTACAAAGCGGCAATGAATTTGGCAGGAGTTGATAAATAGAAACAATATTTGAGTAAATGAATAAGGTGATGTGTGATAAATATGTGCTTAATATATGTACAGAAAATGAACAAAGGCTGCCGCCACACTAATGTAGGTTCTTCCCCAACTCTACATACTAACCTGTTCAAAACTAAAGCAACTGGGTTGCAAACCAAGGCCAATACCAGTGATATAGTGTGGCTCTAAATGTATAAACTTACTCCTATAAGTGATGAGGGTATACGATCCTAAATGCTTAAAAATTAAAACATTAAAATCTAGTGTAGTATGTTGATGGTAATAAGGAGTTCAGAGAAATAAAAAGGCAACACTCACACAGAACAGAGCCTCACAGGGATAGCCTCAAATCGCTCGGGTAGATGTGTTCTATGGTGACACTATCCCTGTTCAATCTACCAGCCAGAAAACATGTAGTCTAAATAGTGTAATAAATCTGATATTAATTGACTTAGACCAGGAAACTAAAAATGCTTACCTTAAAAAGAGTTTTCTACAACCTGGCTCTAGATGCAAAAATATATGCGTCTCTAAAAGTTTATGTAAACCCTCCTTAAATCCAGGACCACGGGATCAATACAGGATGCCACAGGACCAATTATTGAATTATAAAATTATTAGTTATGGTTCTTAATTTGAGCTTCCATAAGGGGTTATAAAAGAGATAGAAAATAGTTAAAAGGCATCATTTTGGGTTTTTTGTTTGTTTGTTGTTTTTTAGATCTCGTTTTTTCATAGCACTTTTGATCAAACATGGTTTATGGGTCTTTATTTTATTTAAATAAACTTTTTTTAAATGTGAGTTAAGTTTTAACACTGGTTATAATTATTATCTTTATTGGTAATCATGCGTGTTGGTCTTATGAGTTTTGTTTTGTTGTGTTTTATTGAGTTTTGCAAGTTGCATTTCACTCTTCTTCTCGTACCTCTGGGCAACTTTAATTCTGTTACACATTGTTGTGCAAATGTATGATGCGAGCCCTTACTTTTCCATTAAAATTTGTATGTTTACATGTATTAACATTTGTGTTTTCACTGTTAAATGTAATTAAAAGCAACATCTACATTGCAAAAATAAAGAGGATACTCATTGCACTCTGTTACTCATTATTTGTAGTACATGCACTGTGTTAATGAAATTGTCTCAGATTATGGTCATCCAGATAGTGAATGTTTAGAAGGCTTGGCTTGTACATAATTAACACATACAGCAATCCTTACAATACAATAATGTGTGGAGCAAAGATACATATACAGGAAAGCTTAAATCATTTATTTATGATACAAAAAGTAATGTAAGGAGTAGATTATGCATACCCTTCTCCTCCATCTCCTCCCTAGCCCCACCAAAAATTGTTTCAGAGACCTTGTTGGTTCTGTGATCAAAATTCAGATAAAACGGGATTTGTTTGAAACTGAATGTGAAAGTCTTGGGTTATGATGATGTACAACACAACCTCAGCAAAGTAAACCTTGTTCAAATTCTTGTATCTGGATGATCATAATTCAAGGCAATTTTATTAAACCACTTACACCTACACCAACCCACCGGCCAGACCTCTTGTCCTCCATCATGGCTTCATCCAAAACTGAATGCACAAGCCTAGTGTGCATTGATGTATAAGAAAGAATTCTTGAGATTTAGAAAAAGTCATTTGTCTTCATGAGGTAACATACAGAAAAGCAGATTTCTCCCCACCATTTTGTGTTTTTAAATCCGAGCTTTCATATCAGGTTGCCATTGGCTGCCCCTCTTTGACAGGCTATTTTTGTGCATATCTTTAAGTAGTTGACCCGTACACTTTTACTACTTGGAAGACCTGAAAGCTTTCTTATTCAGGAATGAAGCAATATTCTGCCTAATACAATGCAGAGTTTGTATGACAGCCTTCCAAATATGGAAGGTTTTCTAAGGCATTTGCAGTATTTTCTCCTCTAAAATCTGACAGAGGATATCTTGCCATGAGAGGTAAAGTGAAAATGAAACCGGATATACAATGTAACCACAAAGTATCCATACTGAAGGAACAGTGATGAGGTGGCACAGCATAAATTGACTTTCAATAAGTGACATAAGAGAAGGGCTAACAAAGAACAGTCCACAGTCCAAATTGAGTCCAAAGTTCCTGGTGGTTAAATAGCAGGCAATTCACAATGTCAAGCAACAGAAAAGTGTTTTTTCATTTTGTTGTTGTTGTTTTAATTATATAATGACCTTTTAGCAGTGAGTAATTTGTCACTTGGTGTAGTGCAGTTTTAGCAACAAGCAAAAACCAAAGTTGTAATTGAGAATGTTAAATGGCTGTCTAGACACCATATCATTGAATTGGTTATGGTGCCAAGAGGCCCCTGGTGCTGTGCCAGAGTTTAGTGTTAAACTGATCCAGGTTTCACACTGTACAAAAGTTCTTGAGCAACCGTGACCCCTTCTGCAGCTGAAACTATACCAGCTATGGGCAACAGAAATCGATTGACCCAATTTATTAATTTGAACACATCCGTCTAAGCAGCAGATCCAGAGGATCTCATTTAGTGCACAAACTGTTTAACCTTGCACTGTGAAATGGTACCAGGTACCTCCAGGCACCATAACCTATTCAGTAAGATGAAGTGTTAATGATGCCTAGAGTGTCTTTTTAATTTAAGTGTATACAAACCATTTCAGACTCTTTGAAGAGGAAGAATACATATATAGGATATTAGAAAGATACATTTTGGGTTAGTCACTAAAAGGAGAATTGTTGGAAATTCAAATTGCATTTAAAATGTATCTCTGTAGTAAATGATCCTAAATGTTGAATCAGGGGATTTTTCTTTGGTAAATGATAACTGCATGCTTGTTGTTAAGGGGATTAAATCTAAATTAAATACAGGATTAAACAAAAGCCATGGAAGTAATTTAGTAAGGTTTGAATGGATGGGCTTGAAAGACAAGTGATGGGATATTGGACAGAATACATAAACCCCAAACTGTGGGGAACAAACTTGATGTAATGGAAATTGAAGGTATAGTCTGTCTTATTAGAATTCTTTAAATTAGGTAAAAATGTGTTCGCTTTTTAAGTTCTGATATTAAAACAGGTAGCAGTTGTTATGAGGCAAAGTAGTGATCTGACACATTTGTAGGTTCTTGGTATTATTAACAAATGCAATGATGAAGGAAGTGCAGTATGTTTGCTTGGCAGAAAAGAACAATTGTCTAATTTACTGCCAGATTTCCTTGAGCGATGCTCGTACCTCAACTGTTCAGAAGCACCTTCAGAGATGGGTTGCAGTTGATGGTGTATTTTCCAAGGTAAATAGAAAGGAATTATGTAAGTAAGTAGCAAAAAAGCCAAAGGCTACTTTAGAATTATTGTAGTTGAAAACCACTAACATCTGTTTGTTTGGTTGAAATTGAGAAGGTGTATGAAAGTTATATTAAAGGGTTACTCAAAGCACCATGACCACTCAAATGATTTGAAGTGAACATGGTGCCTGGAGTCAGTATATACACTTTGCTATGAAACACTGCACCTACAGGAGTGTAACTCCACTTCCAGCAATATAATAAGGGTGTCATTAGCAAGTCCAGAGCTAGAGGTCCAGGATGGCTAAAGTCAATTCTGTGCAAAATTGACATCTAACACCAGCCCTCACAGCATATTGAAACCAGACAGCCACTGGTGGCATGCCCTCCCCTGCCTCCATGCTGCCTCTGTCTTTTTCTCAGTCCACCCTCGTTAACATCTCCCCCATTCCGGTGAGGGGGAGTGACATCATCAAGGGGAGAACTCAGTGCTGGGAAAAGGGTAAGTAAGTTATTTTGATTTATTATAGTGGTATTTTGGTTGCTCGCTTAAAACTACTTACTGTGGGCTTTTCCAAACTGTGAACATCCACTAAGACTTTATGGAAACCCATTTATAGCTTACAGAACCAGGGGCTAAATACTACAATTAGTACTATTCGTTCCAAAAAGCCAAACGAATAAAATGCCTTTTAATTTATATACAGATGAACAGTCTTTGGGTAAGTCCCAAACGGAGCGGTAAGTCTCTATTTGAATTAAAGGGACACTCCAGGCACCCAGACCACTTCTGCCCATTGGAGTTGTCTGGGTGCCAACTCCCATCATCCTTAACCCTGCAAGTGTAATTATTGCAGTTTTTATAAACCGCAATAATTACCTTGCAGGTTTAAGTTCTCCTCTAGTGGCTGTCTATCAGCACTGCAAAAATAAAGAATTTAATTTTTTTTTTTTTTTTTTTTTAAATTCAGAAGAAAAAAACCTGTTTTAAAGTCTACATAATTATTGTTAGGTGTTGTTGAAACAGTAGAAGAGACTGATCATAAAGTGGAGAATATGAAGAGAAGATGGCATGAGTGAGGTAGTCTTTTTTTAAAAAAGTGGCACTTGTGGAACCTATGATGAACAGACTTGTATAACACCATACTGTCTGCATAATTACTGTCATGTAAGACCATCATGGTTCCATGTAGTGCTTATTTCTCTGATGCGTCATGCAAAAATGAAGAATTGGGGGAAAAAATAAATATTGGCCGATTGAAAACATGGAAAGAAAATTTCAATAGAAAAAAAAATGTAAACAGAGAACGAACAAGGAACAAAAAATTTTGAAAGCTAGAATGCAGTAAAGGCAATTCACAATCTATACGAAGACATGTTAGGGGAGAGGCATATAATGCAGCGTTATG
This sequence comes from Pelobates cultripes, assembly GCA_933207985.1. Lineage (NCBI taxonomy): Eukaryota > Metazoa > Chordata > Amphibia > Anura > Pelobatidae > Pelobates > Pelobates cultripes. Next base: position 119,084,714 of record OW240918.1, on the reverse strand, counting down.
TCCATATTCCAATATCGTGTTTGGAATAAGTAGTTTATAATGGGAATAGAGACAAAGTAGCTGAAAATTCTGGTGGAATAATTTGCATTGCTTTAAGACCCTTTCTAAGTCTAAGACAACTTAGCAATCAGCTGGGTACTCTTGTAAGATGAAAACAATGGTATTTGATATTGATTGTTAATAAAGGCACTGTATTTATGGACTTTTTTTGGAAGATCATCTACAAGTAACCCAAATAAGAAACTTGGAACTGGAATCCAGTTTTCAAAATTTGTAGCTTACCAAAATAGTTAGTCATGATAATGATCATTGCATACACGAAGATTCAGTCTTTCATTAATTGGTTCCATAAAGTATATATGCTATCCTGATATACTAATAATATATATGGTCTTTTACATGGATTTAATGGACAAACTCATTAAAGTAAATGCAAGAATCTAATGCCTGATTCTTAATGAATAAAACGAGCCTTTTCCAACTAGTGAGATCCCACTAAGACAGTATAGAGACCCAATTTAAGTTTACAAAACCAGTGGTTAAGTACTAGAAATCGTACGATTCGATCAAGACAGCCCGATGAATAAAAAAGGCCTATTAAACCATATACAAACGATTACTTCATTGATTTACCTGAGGTCTTAAGAGTCCTTATGGTTAATCTCAGACGGATCGAATAGTCTGTACATGAATTAAAAGGAATTTCAGTCGCCTGTGCTACCCAGAACGAATATTTGCATGTCCATCAAGTACCACTGGTGTAGCACAGGAACACAGTCATCAATAGGAGGTCTAGTAATACCCTACATCTAACAAAAAATACAAAATTAGAAGACAAACCTGTTTCAAGTTCTGTATAATTATTCTCTGACTTGTCTTACGTTCATTCACTTCATTGTACATGAAGCTCATGTCATACCACCTTCTACCAAATGCATAAAAAAAATATTAAATTATATATATTTTACTGGTTACAAGCAACCAAAAATGTAAGCTCATCAAGGATCTGCAAACCTGTTTTCCTTGAAGTCGCTAATCCATAATATTAAACCTTTTGCTACTGTTGGATTTTTCCCCGAGGGGGTCATCATCATACGTTTACCTGATAATTATCTGATGACATGGGCAGGAAATAAATACTCATCAAACATTATTTTCCTAACAAGTAAGCCTGAAGGCAAACAGCGATTTTGTTTAATGGCAGAACTAAGCAAGCACACAAGCGAACTTCATATATATCCTTATATTTTACAGACTGTCACTTGGCAGGAAACATATGTGCAGCAATTTGTCCATGAGGAACACTACGTACTCTACCTTCTGACATTTCTCTAATTATTTGCTTAACCAGTCAGTTACCATTGGTGTTATGCAGCTTGGATTTAACTCTTAAAATGCTAGAGAAGAAAAGATGTTCTAGAAAGAGTAATTGCATACATACAGGGCTGCCCAACAGGTAGATCCCCCAGATGTTGTAGAACTACAACTCCCATGATGCTTTGCATGCCTTTAGAATGACAAAGTATCATGAGAGTTGTAGTTCTACAACATGTGGGGATCTACCTGTTGGGCAGCCCTGGGCCATACAAGAACCAACAAGCTGATTTACTCTGTCTGCATAGGCGTTGCTGGGCAGGGACTTCGGGGACTGAAGCTCCAGATGTGATGCTCTATAGCCCCATATCTCTACAATTGGTGAAGGGGACAAAATGATATTAGAGCTTATTTGTTTTGTTTTAATTTTATACCAGGCAGCTGCTGTTCAAAGCACCATTTCTTCTAAAAAGACATTTAGTGATTCCGTGCTCTGCCAGGCTACTTAGGGGGACTGTCAGAAAGGATGGTGGAAATCAAGGTTTTGCTGCACACTCCTTATTTAGCTGTGTGGTGGGATTGCATTCTATATTTTGATGAGTAGCATGTGTTCGTTTCTGACTATGTTTTAACTGAGGTCCTGGAGAGCATCCACAGCAGGCTGTATCGGTATAAAAGAAGCGATGTGGCATGATCTGTTAGTGTAGGGGCCATCAAGCCTCCTTCAGGCTGAAGCCCCAGGTGTTCATGGAACTTAGTAACACCAGTGTCTGTGTGTCTAGCATAAAATTAGTGGTAGGAGCTGCTACTGCAAAACTGGAGCTGCAGGTTCCTTTTCTGGTGACACCGATTTAGCTTTTCATCCTTCCAAGGTTATTAAAACAAATACTGTCATCAAACAAGAACTACGGTCATGAACTTTTCATTTCTCGTGCTTTAACATTTTTTTTATTTTTTTTTAAAGAATTAATATACATCATTACAAAAATCATGAAGTTACATTATATGAAATAATAAAAGAAGTACAAATGTGATGACAGTCCTTTAAGACAGTTAACAAGAAGATCAAAACCCAAGGATATACTTTGAAAGTAGTAAATCCCTTCATGGTGTACATCAAGGGTGTAACACACAGAGCCAGACAGCTGGATAGAACCCACCAGGCTTTTAATCAAAGTCTTTGGGTGTTTAGTCCAGTAGAAACAAGGATTCCACATTTCAAACTGCTTGGTCTTCCTGCTGGGTGGGCACCTGCACTATGGAAATTCAACTCCTTATTAATGACACTCTAGTGGTAGTAGGGAGATAATGATTATAGTTCTTCTGCCTCTTGGTTCACAGCTGAATTACAGGGTTATTAACTTAAGTGACGAGTCAAACTTAAGGTCATAATAGCCCAAATGGAAAACATCTCTTAAGTTAGCTTTCCTTTTTTTTTTTTTTGCCACATTTGGCCTTAAAATGTACTCCTTTAGTAGGTAATGTTAAACTATGGTAGAGGGTGTCAGAATTAGAATGGACAACACTGGGATATGAGTGACAGTGGATCCCAGTACTGTCCTTCTTAAAGGCTCTGCTATGCTACACTTAACGAAGGAGAGTTGTATAGATGTGTTTTGAATGGAGCGATACAGAAAGACAGACAAAGAAAGGTATAAACTAAAAATAGGGGAAATGAATGGGGTAGACTCAAATGGAGAAATTACAAATGAATACGGGAGACTCAGTGGGAGTGACAAACTGATAATATTGGGAAGATAAACAGACTGATACGGTTGGAACAGATGGACAAAGAGAGAAAAACATTTTTTAAAAAGGGAAAAATAATCTAAGACTGATCCAAAGAGAGACAAATCAGCTGAACAAAAAGTCCCAGTCTCTGACTCTTTTTCTTCATTGAATATTATATCTGACTTTTTGACTACTACCCATGTTCCTAATACATCACCCTCTCTCTGGATTTATCTGTATTTTTCTCCACTTTGTCTCTGGCTGGGTCTGTCTCTTTTTTTCATTATCTATTTTCAGCTCACTCTTTCCCTGTCAATCTAGAGGTCCTTCTCTGCTTTGCTACATTTTTGTTTGAGTCTGCCTTTCAAGAGACCCAAAAGACAGATAAAATGAAAGATCAGAAATGTTTGTGTTGTCTATGAATATTATTTATAAAGCACCAACAATTCAGGAGTGTTGTACAATGGGTGGACAGAGAGACATATTTGTAACAAGATGAGTTGGACACACAGGAACATAGGGGGTTGAGGGTTCTGTTAAAATGAGCTTACATGCTAGAGGGAGCTGGGTATAGTGACACAAAAGGTAAGGGTAGCATAGAAAAGTAGGTTTCTAGAATAGTATCCACTGAGGGCTTAGTGTTTTGTATTTCTTTGTAATATACTTTCACATCTTGATAGGAGTTTTGGGCAGGCAGATATTAAAGACATTTGATAATAACCAAAGTAAAATAAACTGAATAAAAAATAATAATTGAATTTAGCCTATTATTCTCTAAGCAACTTGCTACTGTTATGAAATGGCAACTGAACATAAAGATACATAAATAGTGGGATATAACTTTATTCTAAGAAAACAGAAATTCAGAAACATAGAATTACATGCAAATCAACACCTGTATGAAACAGCGTGTTAGACTGTACTACACAAGGCTGTATTTAAACTTACAGTTCATTTGACGTTGATTTAACCCTTTTCAGTGCTCCTTGTGGCTAGAACAACTGGTTCATACTTGCATGTTTATTCACTTAATATACATTAATTTTACAGGGTTCACAAATTATGACATGTATCAAAAATAAAGAGACACATTTATCCTCAATTTAATCTAGTGATGACCTGCACAGATTATAGAGGAACTGGGTGTGATATTTTTTATTTAATTCCTTCTACCAAGAATTATCAGAATAACATTTGAAGAAAATACATAACTCCCACTTGAATTATATTCTTCGACATGTAAAGTGTAATTCGTAGTAGGCTACATTATGCTTTGAGGCCCTATCAGCTCGTAAAAAAAAAAGTCCCAACATTTTTGGATATTTGGATATATCACAATGGTGTACTAAAGGTCTGCAGACTAACTGCAATAAAAAAAATAAAAAAATAGAATCACCATTTAATGCTCAAAATAACCTTTTCACCTAGTTCGTTAATCTAATCATTCGAAAGCCAGAGATGTGCCCACCGCAATGCTAAGCAAGTGTTGTTAAACTTTATTATAATTGCGAGGGTTACACTGATAAAAGTGCATAATTGTACACCAATAGGATCAGTTTAGTCACCAACATTACATTAATATTAGATATGAATTAGTGGGCACATTTAGCTATAAAACACATTTTAGTTTAAACCAAGCTTTAACTTTCTGTGCAAATAACTATTACCTCCTCTGTGCGTGCCAACACCTGCTCCTTAAATGGAATTTCTCACAGTATCTAGATTCTTTCCAGGTGTTACAGACATGGAAGGAATGGCCAACCTTGCAATTTGACTTTTACCGAGAGCCTATGATGAGCATAGAGTGAAAACATTTAAAGCTGCCACAGGGAATACATACTTCTCAACATTTCACGGACAAAGAGGGACACTATGACTTTAGGGGTGTGAGCGTCAGTGTGGCCAGGGGAAGGGCTGTTTTGAGACATTTTAGGTGATTTTACTCATCACAATTTATGCAACTAAAATATGAGTTAGAACAAGAAGAATGTATTTTATTTAACCAGACTGATTTCTAAACACATTTATTGTAGTTTAAAGACACATTACTGGAGGTATTATTGCTGTGGAGCTCTGTTATACTTTCAAACACACCAACTTTAAGGAGGCCCTAGAAAAGAGGGACATTAGGATAGAAGAGAGAGACATAGTTTTGGGGCCAGCATAGGAACTGTCCATCCTAAGTAGGGACACTTAAGAGGGATGGAACTAGACTCCCTATATATATGTAATGTTGTTCTTTAAAGTGTACAGGGGATTTCGCCTGAGAGCCCTCAATGCGGTCAAGCTGTGTCTTGCAGTGAAAAGTAAATCACGAAACATATCTTCCCAATCCTACTCATGGTTCTTATCTAACTAGGAAAGAATAGTATAAATAATTTCCAGACAATATTTTAAGGAAAGTAAGAATACCTCTGGAAAGGCGAAACAGTACCCTTGTAGTCTCCCTTCTACAAATTCACTTAAAGGAACACTCCAAATACCATAACTACTACAGCCCCACAATGCAAGTTGTCAAAGCATTTTACAATGGTTTGATTTCTTACCTGGGGTCCACCACTGCCTGACTCTGCTGTTTGGAAGCAGCCAGGTGGTGGAGGGCTTTACTCTTATCTAATGAGCCGACTCTGCACTGCAGAGAAGAATAAATGGTCTGCCTATTTATGGGTGGGGGTGCCAGGGCAATGGTTCTTGTATTTTTAGTGTTTTTTTTGTTTTGTTTTTTAATATTGAGATTATATAAGTTTGTTATGTCATGTTCTCCATTTTGTTCAGACACTATGCATAAAACAAAGAAAGAATTACTTTGTACAACAGTTGTAAGGTAAAGGAAGGTAAAACCGGCATTTCTCTTGTGTACCAAGTCAGGGAACATATGCATATTTTGTTAATAACATATACAGTCAGGTCCATAAATATTGGGCATCAACACAATTCTAATCTGTTTGGCTCTATACACCACCACATGGATTTGAAATGAAATGAACAAAATGTGCTTTAACTGCAGACTGTAATTTGAGGGTATTTACATCCAAATCAGGTTAACGGTGTAGGAATTACAACAGTTTGTATATGTGCCTCCCACTTTTCACCGGTGCGTTCTTTCTTTTTAAGGATGTTCCAAACAGTTGATTTGGCCACATCTAATGTTTTTGCTATCTCTCTGATGGGTTTGTTTTGTTTTTTCAGCCTAATGATGGCTTGCTTCACTGATAGTGACAGCTCTTTGGATCTCATATTGAGAGTTGACAGCAACAGGTTCCAAATGCAAATAGCACACTTGAAATTAACTCTGGACCTTTTATCTGCTCCCTGTAAATGGGATAATGAGGCAATAACACACACCTGGCCATGGAACAGCTGAGCAGCCAATTGTCCCATTACTTTTGGTCCTTTGAAAAGTGGGAGGCACATATACAAACTGTTGTAATTCCTACACCATTCACCTGATTTGGATGTAAATACCCTCAAATTAAAGCTGAAAGTCTGCAGTTAAAGCTCATTTTGTTCATTTCATTTCAAATCCATTGTGGTGGTGTATAGAGCCAAAAAGATTAGAATTGTGTTGATGTCCCAATATTTATGGACCTGACTGTATGTGGCTTTCTGCCCAGCTATTGTGTGCAATGCTGAGCGTCTCGAAAAAGCTTGCTTTATTTTTCTTATAAATTCAATATTAAGAAAGGGACATGCTAAGCTCCCAAACCACTGCATTTTATTATAGTGGTTTTAATACTGAGACATTGTTACTTTTCTTGGGAAATGCAAAACTGCCATTTTTGAGATGGTCTCAATTAAAAGTATTGGATTGGACAGATATCATCAAGCATGATGATCTCATCAGAGGCGGAGTGACTGCTGTGAGGGGACAGGTGAGTTTAAAGGATTTTTTTTTCTCTTATTTTTATTTAATTTTAAAAAGTTGAGGTCCTGAATATAAACCAATTAAGGAAAACTCAAAGGTTAAAAATACCTACATTACTCTCTTCCTGCCAGTTCCCAATTAAAATATTTAAATGTAAAAATACTTTTTCACAAGATGAGCATGAGCTGGGGGGAAGCATTTTTGTTCTACCCTCAAATCCTGCTCATTGCTTCCCCTTCTTTAATTGAGCACTGACAAACTGTGCCTCCAGATCTTACAAATATTAAAAAGCCTACATCTTCAATCTAAAATATTTTACATTCTGACAATACTAGATTATTTTTATATATACAATCCTCTTGAATTAAAAAAGCAATAACTGCCCTCAGATTTCTATGTAATCTTCACAATTTAATGTAATATTAATTTGCAGAATTGTTCTCCAAAACAGTGCTTCTCAAATCAGTTCTCAAAACCACCAACTGTCCACATTTTACTCATTTAGCGTTTAGAATAGAGTGGGGGTAGTCTCTAAATTATTGATTGTTATTCTATGGAAACTGGTTTGAGAAGCATATCAAATCAGCCTAATCACAATTTCCAATACGATTGTCCAACTCTAATTAACCTAAGTTATTTACATTTTCTAAAATATGCTTTACATCCAACGGCAATTTAATGTTTCACTGATTGGTAAAAACAGGAGTATAATATACATTTTTGAAGTATGTCCCTTCGTATTCATGCCCATCTCAAAGAAAAAGGAAAAAAAAAGGAAAGTCAAAACCAGGTGGTTTTATATCAGCTACCTTGTCGGAAGCTGTGAATTTGTGTAGAGTACTTTTTCAAATGTTCATCGTTGTCCTCCTCTCCATGTTGTTGCTGGTAATGCTGATAGAATTTGCCTCCAATGTCTGTGCCAGTTCCCTGAGTTGTGGGCAACGATCCACTGGTCATGTTTATTATAGTAGCCGTCAAAGTGTTTATATAATTTTTTGCCAGTGTAAGTGTTTCAATTTTGGATAATTTCTTCTCTGCTCTGACATGAGGGATGACTTCTCTTAAAGCTTGAAATGCATTATTAAGTTTGTGCATCCTCTGCCGCTCTCGTTCGTTGCTCTCTAGTCTGCGGACACTGTGCTCCTTCCCACTGGATGACTGTTTTCTCCTTTTACTTTTTACAGAATCTTGATTTTTGCTTTTGCCATTTTCCTTGTACAATAGACCAGTGTCTTCCTCACTTGACGTTTGATGGCCCTGACTTTCCTCGTCCTGGTCAGCTTCCAGTCTTCTCCTACCTGCTCTAGTTTTTGTCTTCATATTTCAACAGAAAATGTTATCCAAATTAATGTTATTCAAAGTTATCCTGATTTATCTATTAAAAATCTGAAAAACAAAAAGAACACATCAATAACGGAGATGGAAATGGTCATGCAGAATCCCATTTAGATACATTTATTGAAGGCCTGTTCTTTTCGAGATTGACCAGAGCTCATCAGCAGGATATAATACCTAGTTATCTACATTTGTCCTTCTCTTTTGGTGAAGGTAATCAAAACTAGCTAACAGGCAAGTTCCACCTTAACATATAATCTTTGACTTTGGTGGATTAATATTTTGGTAGACTGAACAAAACAAGAAATAAAGCGAAAAGTAAGGCACCAGCTTTCAGTTACAGTGCTACAAATTAAAGAAATCATTTTTTCTTTTCAAACTAAAAATAAGCATGAGACAAAAAAAAAGTATGAGATTTGGAGATATAATGTGCAAGACAACTTGTGAAATGAGAGGGTGGGGGTACTGTTATATGGAGGGAAAATGTCAGTGAACAAGTGGGGCGAATAGTCTTCAGAGCTTGATATGCAACTTGCCCGCTAAGCAGGGTTGCATTAACAGTACTGTAGAAGTACTTTTGCATGAGCAGAGCACATGAAAAAGATCCAGTGCTGCTTTGAGTACATTCATTGATACACTTAAAATTATACTCTAAGCACTAAAACTGTGATTCACACAGCTACTTGAAAACATTTTTAATCGGATGCGACAGCACAGTGTGTTTACTTGCAAGTTATCTCCTGCTCTGTTAAACGAGCAGTTAGACTGCAGGGGCATGATCTATACACCAAAACCACGCCATTAAGCTAAAATTCTTTCAGTGATTATAGTCCTTTTAAATTTCATTGTTGATTGCCTCTGGTGCCTATGAAAAGCAAAAGGAGTACGACAGGAGTATCAAAGCCAAACTGTCTCACCATATTCAAGAAACTTGTGAGGTTGGAATGCAGACACACAATGTTGGATTCCAAGTTCGATCAGCCTTTCTATGGGGATTCATGTTTTGAAAAAATAATTTTCAGCAGGGAAAAGTAACTTAAAGGACCACTATAGTGCCAGGAAAACATACTTGTTTTCCTGGCACTATAGTGCCCTGAGGGTGCCCCCACCCTCCGGGTCCCCCTCCCACCGGGCTGGATGGAGAGGAAGGGGTTAAACTTACCTCTTTCTCCAGCACCGGGCTGGGAGCTCTCCTCCTCCTCTCCGCCTCCTCTCCTCCTCTTCGGCTGAATGCGCATGCGCGGCAGCAGCTGCGCGCGCATTCAGCCAGTCTCATAATGTTTTCCTATGGACGCTTGCGTCTTCTCATTGTGATTTTCACAGTGAGAAGCACGCAAACGCCTCTAGCGGCTGTCAATGAGACAGCCACTAGAGGCTTTAGAGGCTGGATTAACCTATTCATAAACATAGCAGTTTCTCTGAAACTGCTATGTTTATAAAAAAAAAATTGTTAACCCTAGCTGGACCAGGCACCCAGACCACTTCATTAAGCTGAAGTGGTCTGGGTGCCTATAGTGGTCCTTTAAGGAAAAGAGTATAATCCACATTATATTTTTAGTTCCTTATCCCTTGTACTAAAATGTTCTTGTCTTATCTGAGATGAGCTTATATTATCCAAGGAGGATTGCTTTTCTTGTAATTTATCAAATTATTCAGCCATTGTTCATATAAAAACATTGTGCTATCGCAGTCTTTTTAAATAGGTAAAACCAGAAAGAGGGCGAGTCCACCCAAATGATTGGCAGGTCAGCCTGGCATGACTGCATGACAGGCTGCCTGTCCATCATCCAGGCTGGCCCACTGAGGGTAGGACATGCAGGAGCACAATTTCAAAGTTCTCTGGCAGGCCCTAATGCCCTGAGCATAGTAAGTGCTTGTCTAACGACTCGCTCACTCTGCGCTTGCTGAGGACAGTTACTTGGTGTAACTGGTGGAACAAAGTTGGAACCGATAATCGGCTGCCCTGAAGAAATCGGGATGTTTGGGACTTCTGGTTTTATCTATTATAAATAAGTGAATATGCTTCTTATTTGGCAATGACAGCTATACTTGACACCTTATTGGTTATATCACAGTAAAATGGATATACAGTTAGTGCACTAGACTAGTTGCAATGATGCTATGATAGGAAGTAATACAAAATTAATACATAATGATAAAGATATCAAAACAAGCAATATCTGTGGCAAATAGGTGCTTATAAGTATTGAATAGAGCTGAAATACATACCCAAAATGTACTCAACATGCAAACAGAAGTATAGCTGTGTGGCAAGGTGACAAAAATCCATACCAGCCAATTCAGTGAGCTTTAAGACAAAAAGTATGAATAAGCAATGGTACACATCTGATGGAGAAAGCAGTTATGATGGCGAAACGCGTTGGATGGGATTGCCTTAGGACTCTCTATTTAGTTTGTTTTGATTTGTTTAAAATTTGATTTTACTGTTTATTTTTTTGTAATAAATAAATATTTTACTCTGACTATACTGCATTTGGAGTCCTGTGGCCTCGTACATGAGCTGGGTCTGGTTTTCAAGGAAGGAAGTGTCTCAGTTAAGATACATGAGCCTGAATGCCTAGAGCCAGTTTAAAGAAGGCTCTATTAAAGGTTAGCAGTAAAGTACTCCTGCATTGGTAAGGGGTGTTTACCATACCTTTTGTCACAGTGTTCCAAATGGCTGGTGTGGGTTTTTGTCACCTTGCCACACAGTTATACCTCTATTTACATTATTAGGGCTGACTTCACAGCAAATTATATAATCTGGATGGGAATGGAAGTCAGATATGCCTACGAAGAGGAGAGAAAGTGCAGGCTTGTTGTTCTGTTAAAACGTAAGGTAAACCAACTTTGTTTATTAACACAATGTGACATTTAAAAGTTGTTTGAATGACATTTACATTGCAATAGAAGAGAAAGGGCAGCGATAAAAAATAATCCAGATATTGCCACAGAGGTTTGTGTAGCAATAAAATATCCATCATGGACTAACCTTTGGGAACCTACAGGCTTATAGTGCAGTATAACATATTGAATAAAGAATAGAGATAGGAGTATTGAACCAATTAAATTCGTTTTTGTATGGTACTCTACAATTGGGGATTTCATAGCTTAGGGGTGGGTGCTGTTTTAGAGGAAAGGAAAATTATTCTTGTTGAGGATGGTTTGTCATCCTAGTTGAGGATGGATTATATGGGTTGAGCACGGTCATCAGATAAACCAGTGCATAAGACAGTAACCCAGTTGTGAAAGGATAAGTGGCTATAGAAAAAATTTTGTCTTAGAGGAAGAGTAATGGAGTGCACTTGAACACCCTGGATACTATCTATCTAGGGTCCCTCTACCTAGACAACATCAAACACATACACCACAATCACTTACCCTCTCTCCCCTTGAAATTTTCCATCTCCCTCTTCTTTCTTTAATTCTTCTCTCTCTTTACCTTGCTCTTTAACTCCTTCTCCCTAATCATATCATAGAGATACTACCTGGACCCATTGCACGGGGAACCATGGCTTTACAAACCCGAGAAATGGGTATCTAAACTGACTCTGGAATTTCATTCCACAAATATAATCTAACTTGTACAATAGTTACTCAGACTCAATTTTACATCCACGCGTCAAGCGGGGAGACACTCTGTTTCCATCGTACCTCTCTTCTTGGCCAGTCTATGTTTATGTATCTTTATAAAATGGTCTTAAATAATGATTTTGGATGAGAAAAAAAAAAAAAAGAGTTATAGGGTAATTTGCACAAGAAAGAATAGAAAAGTGTTTGATAATTAATTTAGAAATGTAGTTAAAATTGGTAAAAGTTAGACATTGTGCTAGTGCCACAATTTTGTAATTTATTTACATACAAAAATCAGACAGACAAAAACTGCTTAACTGGTGTGTAAGACCACTGAAGTATCAACTTTGTGCAGGTAACACGGCATAGGAGAATGGCGAGACCTGAAAAGCTTGCATTCATTACTGTTCAGATTTACTTTGAGCAATAAGTTACCTAAACACCACTGCTGCTGTGGTGTTTCCTCCCTTATCCGGTAATTATCTCCAGGCTTTTTCCCCAGGCTGGGGTTTCTGTCAATTTACAGTAGGTCTTAAGAAAGGGAAAGTATTGGCAACAGCTTAGTTTGAATGCTGCCACAGCCGCCTGCCATTAAATTCAGTCATTCCTGGGTGTAGTTAGGGGGCTGTTCACACTACCCATTGAAAACAAGAGGCTGAAGAGAGACGCACATAATTATGGGCCAACACCCATATTGGTGCTGTGTAGAGAAGAATAGTCCTTCATTCAAGAAGGATATTATTACTCAGAAAAGCTTTTATTGCTGTTATCAGCTACCCTTCTGTTCCGACCAGTGCCAGTTCTTCCTATCTACAAATTATGTTGAATAAATACGTTCTCTTGTTATATCAGTGTTCTTGGCATCCAAAAAAAAATGTATTGTGTAATCAAACCTGCACCCACACCTACCTATTATTCCTAAATTCCTTTCAATAAGAGCATCCAGCTCACATTATCATGGTGACATCTACTCCTCGGGGCGAGTAGCTAGATACTTGTTTATCAGTGCTGGTGACACATCTTATAAGGGAAACCAGCATTATCCAAAATATTGTTGGGTACCAGGTTGTGATGCTTGTTGTTTTCACAAAAAAAAGTGCAGTAAGAATTGTTGGAGGTCATTGTATTGAAAATACATAAATATTCATATTTTCTCCGATTAAACGGACCCGATCGCTACAGCGATTAAAGGGACACTATAGGCACTCAGACCACTTCATTTCATTGATCCTTTAACACATTGATCCCCATAAATTACATGGGGGTTTAATTGAAATACCAACTCAATAAAATATATATTTTGGAATTTAATTGAAATCCCAACATATATAGAATGACAAACGGACTGTTTTCTTTTCTATACTTGTGAAGCTTCTTGCCTATGGCATATTATTGCACATTCATGAAGATATGGACACCCTGTACCCCATACGGTAGAACAGACTATCACATTTCTATAGCATTTGTTTGAGAATCCCAGTAAAGACACAATATAAGTGTTGAGACAGCTGGAAACCATGTAATAAGAGACAACTTAAGATCCTAAAGGGCCCCAAACAGGTTATCAGTTTGGGTCCTTCCCCCTTTCTTTCTTCACATATGGATAGTGAATGGGGCAAAGTCTAATCATTGGGCTCCAGGCAGGGCCGGACTGGGGATACAAAGCAGCCCTGGGAAAAAAAAAAAAATCTATGCCAGCCCCAGGAGTCATTGCGCCATATATTGTCACATGTAATATATAACATTGCGTAATATATAAACACATTATATATATATATATACACACACACACACACATATATATATATTTCTTTTTCTAATATAAAATATTGGTCCTTTCAGAGGAAAACAATTATACAGTAAGCATACTCACATGCAGACACAGACAATATCACTGACACACACAAGCTCATTGATACACAGCTAAACAATCTCACTGATATACATAAAAACACAAGCTTACAGATGCACACACATAGGCTCACTGACACACACAGACAAGCGTATTGGTAAACACACAAACACAGTACAGACAAACTACACAAGCTCACAACAGACAACAGACACACACACATGCTCACTGATACACACAAGCTCACAACAGACAAGATCACTGTCACACAAATGCTCACTACAGACAAGCTCACTGACACACACGTGCTCCCTACAGAAAAGCTTGTTGACACACGCATGCTCCCTACAGAAAAGCTCACTGACACACACGTGCTCCCTACAGAAAAGCTTGTTGACACACGCATGCTCCCTACAGAAAAGCATGCAAACATGCTCAATAAAGAAAAGCTCATTGACACACACGTTCCCCACAGGAAAGCTACTGCAGACAAGCTCACTGACACACACATGCTAGCAGGCACACACACAAGCTAACTCACTAGCAGGAAAACACACACCCACAAGCTTACTCACTAGCAGTCACACACACATCAGCTAACTCAATAGCAGGCACACACACAGAAGCTCACTCACTAACAGGCGCACACACATACACACACACAAGCTCACTCACTAGCATGCACACACAAGCTCACTCACTAACATGTACACACACACGCACAAGTTCACTCACTAGCATGTACACACACAAGATCACTCACTAGCATGTACACACACACACACACACACACACAAGCTCACTCACTAGCATACTGAGATTCTGAGCAGTTTGATATAAACATGGTCTAGATATTATGTGGCCACCCCTTACTTTTCCCTGTGAACGAGTCACTGGCACAATGCCACACCTGGAATAGATATGATGATATGCGTCTAGGTCTTGATGGTAAGGTATGTCTTTTTGCTGATGATACTAAGATATGTAGCAGGGTTGATGTTCCAGGAGGGATAAGCCAAATGGCAAATGATTTAGGTAAACTAGAAAAATGGTCAGAATTGTGGCAACTGACATTTAATGTGGATAAGTGCAAGATAATGCATCTTGGACGTAAAAACCCAAGGGCAGAGTACAGAATATTTGATAGAGTCCTAACCTCAACATTGAGGAAAGGGATTTAGGGGTGATTATTTCTGATGACTTAAAGGTAGGCAGACAATGTAATAGAGCAGCAGGAAATGCTAGCAGAATGCTTGGTTGTATAGGGAGAGGTATTAGCAGTAGAAAGAGGGAAGTGCTCATGCCATTGTACAGAACACTGGTGAGACCTAACTTGGAGTATTGTACACAGTACTGGAGACCGTATCTTCAGAAGGATATTGATACCTTAGAGAGGGTTCAGAGAAGGGCTACTAAACTGGTTCATGGATTGCGGGATAAAACTTACCAGGAAAGGTTAAAGGATCTTAACATGTATAGTTTGGAGGAAAGACGAGACAGGGGGGATATGATAGAAACATTTAAATATATAAAGGGAATCAACACAGTAAAGGAGGAGACTATATTTAAAAGAAGAAAAACTACCACAACAAGAGGACATAGTCTTAAATTAGAGGGACAAAGGTTTAAAAATAATATCAGGAAGTATTACTTTACTGAGAGGGTAGTGGATGCATGGAATAGCCTTCCAGCTGAAGTGGTAGAGGTTAACACAGTAAAGGAGTTTAAGCATGCGTGGGATAGGCATAAGGCTATCCTAACTATAAGATAAGGCTAGGGACTAATGAAAGTATTTAGAAAATTGGGCAGACTAGATGGGCCGAATGGTTCTTATCTGCCGTCACATTCTATGTTTCTATGTTTCTAAAACCTTGCGTTAGAGGAATCTGATTATATTTGCAGTGGAGAACCCCAGGCTTTATCAAACTGTTTAAAAACAATCTGAAAGAATTCATGAGCGGTATGCACCGATTAGTAGAGCTATAACCAATGACACACGTACACACACAAGCTCACTCACTAGCAGGTGCGCGCGCACACACAAGCTCACTCACTAGCAGGCACACACACACAAGCTCACTCACTAGAAGGCACACACAAACGGTCACATTTACAAGCAGGCACACAAACACCAGCTCTCTCACTAGCAGGCACACACAAACACACAAGCACTCTCACTAGCAGGCACACATACACACAAGCTCTCACTAGCAAGCACAGGAACAGACAAACACACACAAGCTTTCACTAGCAGGTGCACACACATACACACAAAAGCTCTCACTAGCAGGCGCACACACATACACACAAAAGCTCTCTCACTAGCAGGCGCGCACACACACAAAAGTTCTCTCACTAGCAGGGGCACACACACACAAGCTCTCACTAGCAGGCGCACACACACACAAGCTCGCTCACTAGCAGGCGCACACACACACAAGCTCTCTCAAACTCTCAGTAGCAGATGCACACACAAACTCTCAGTAGCAGGCACACAATAAAGGTCATGGTTGAAGCTTACCTGGCACTGTCAGGTGAAATTGCCATTTTGCCAGCAAAGTGCGTGGGAACAGGGTTTGTGTACAGGAAGCGGAACTTGCATGTGAGGGCGGGGCTTGTGGCCAAAATTGCTGTACATTTCGAAGGGAAACTGACAGGTCTCCCTCCGGCCGCACCAGCCTCTTAGCTCCTCCCTCTTTACTCCCCTCGGACTGACACATGCTGGTACAGTCAGAGAGGAAAATACTTAGATTACAGGAGCATGATAATTAAGGCTGTCGGTCAGCCCAAGGTGCAGCAGCCCACCAGGAAATTTCCCGGTAGGCCAGTCCGGCCCTGGCTCCAGGCAGCCACCTAAAGTCAGTTGGTGCTTTTCCTGCTCATGCACTGCATCCCTGAAAGGAATCCTTTTAGACCACTCTCCCCATGTCATTTTCCAGTATTGATTTTATATGAGGTATGTTAAAGAGGACAAGTAATCTTAGCTCTAGAATATACCCTCAAGGGAAGGAGGGGGAGGAAAACACGTTAATTGACTTGCCAACGGATTATTTGCTAAATGAGAGCAGTTTAAGAAGGGAGTAAAGGTAGTATTGTGTTGCCAGGAAATCATGTGAATATTAAATAAGAGCTGCTTTCCTGGAGCTGGAGCATGAGGAAATCCAATCTGATTTAATGCATCCGGTTTCTGGCATGTGCAACAAGCACCTCAACACATCAATGGAGCACAACGTTTGCTTCCACAGCATTAGTTGCGTGGGCACCTGGACAAGCAGCAATACTTTCCAGTAAGATCATACAATAGCTTTAATGGGTTCAGCATGCTGATGTGGATGTGGTTTACAAGCAGAGCAAGACTAAGGTTGCCCAGGGCCTCCAAGAGCCATTGACACTGCTTCTGTGAGCGGTGTGTGTTGAACAAGTTTTGTGTGTGAAAGTGGCCTGTACCTAGTATTGGTACAGACCACACAACCTCATTGAAGTGAGGCAGTGCAAGGCTGTGGAAGAAAATCTTTTGATATCCTTGCTGACTCAAAAGGGGCCAGCTGAGCCCGGGCCATATGCAACCACCTTGGTTACTGAATAGCTAATTAAGCTCTAGTTACAAACCAGAGAATTTACAACTCACAGATATTTTTTTGAAGGGCAGTAACACTTTGAGTCACATGCTGATTAGTGATGGGACAGCTTAGATAGATTGGAGGAAAATTCAAGTATTTTTCCACGAAAAAAAAGAAAAGCAAAAACATGTTGAAATGCATACTTTCCAAGTGTACCTATTTAAGAGAGGCAGTCCATAGGTTGGGCCCAAGTCCCCCTTATCCCTTTTCTATTTTGATGTTCCTCTTTTGTAGGAGTTACAGTAGTATAGGTATGTCTGAGCATAGGCGTGCGCAGCCTATTGCATATATATATATATATATATATACATACACACACACACACACATACACTGCTGTGTGTGCTGTTAGTGTGCTGTGTGAGGGTGCTGTGTGCTGTTAGTGTGATGTGTGTGTGAGGGTGCTGTTAGTGTGATGTGACGGTGTTTGTGTGTGTTTGTGACTGTGCTGTTTGTGTGTGAGGTTGTTTGTGTGTGTGTGTTTGTCCTGTGAGGGTGCTGTTTGTGTGAGTGTCGTGTATTTGTGAGGATGCTCTTTGTGTGTGTGTGTTTGTGAGGGTGTTGTGTTTTTTTTAAAGGTGCTGTGTATGTTTATGAGGGTGCGGTTAGTGTACTGTGTGTGTGTGAGCTGTATGTGTGTAGGTGCTGTATGTTTGGAGGGATTGTGGAGGTGGGGGCAGATTAGTAAATCCTTGCTGCCATGTGCCATCCCTGGTGGTCCAGTGGAGAGTGAGCTCTAGCCTGCGGGGCTAGAGTTAACTCTCGCGAGATCTGAGCGTTGCCACAGCAACGCTCAGATAACGCAAGAGGAACCTGGCGGAGCTTCTGTCTAGAGCTCCCTGGGTCCTCTCCTGCCTCCCTTCATGCTGCTGTGGGCCGGTGAGGTAGATATTTGGTCTCCCCGCCGGCTCTGTGTGAGCTGACAGGGGAGATCGGGATTCCCACCCCCCAAAAAAAATAATATACACGTGTGTGTGCATATATATATATATATATATATATATGCAGCGTACACACACACACACACTCACAGACACATTCAGACACACACACATACACTCACATACACACACTCACACATTCACATACACATTCACACACACAGACACACACACACACACACATACAAATTATTATATTTTAATAATAAAATGTCCACCCAGCCTCCCTACCTGGAGTGCTGGCGTGGACTTTTCCCTGGGGTCCAGTGGGGCGGGCGCCTGTCTGCATCTCAGCTGCGGCGAGGGAGCTGACTGCTCTCTGCTACCTCTCGACGCGCGGGCTGTCTACTGTAGCTGGGAGCCGGAATATGACATCAGACAGCTCCCTCGCCGCGGCTGAGATGCAGAGAGGGGGGTATCCATCACCTCTTGCCCTCCCCATGACAGGGGCAAGAGGTGAGACAGGGGGCGCTGAGTGCCTGCAGGAACAGCGTTCCTGCTCAAAAAAAAGTGCAGGAACGCTGTTCCTGCAGGACTCAAACCATAGGCACGGCACACCCGGCACACCCCGTGCGCACGCCTATGTGTCTGAGTGTATAAACTCCACAGAAACAATACCCACAGGAATGTGTCTTTAAACAAGAATATGTTTAGAAATCAGTCTGTGTAAATAATATGCATTGCTCCTGTTCCAAATGACATTTTAGTTGACATTTTATTATTAGTAAGTCACCTAACATTTCTCAGAACAGCTCGCCTATGGCTACACCCCCACTCACATTCCTAATATTATAGTGTCTTACTTTGCCCATTTCAAATGTTTGGAGGTATGGAACTATGGTAGGAAAATGCATTTGCTGGGTTATATACTGTAGTGAGAATTGTCAGGAATTCTACATTTGCAGGAGATAGTGGTGTCCACGTAGGACCGTTTCAGGTAAGTAAAAACGACTTTCATTTGCACTCACAGTCCACTGTACAGCAAGTGGACCAGTCACCATTTGGAATCTTTGCAAAATAAGCGAGCCACTTTAAGTATGTTCACGTTAAAGATATATGTAGGCGATGTAAATCACATGTTTTGCTTGCCTGCTGACAGCTTTTTAAGGTTTGGTTAAACAGAAGCAATACCTAAATGGCCATCATAATAAAGTACTTGTCAGGGTTTCTTTGCTGTTTTAAACAGCAACCCTTTCTGTGTCAGTGAAAGAGTTTTCAGCTGCAATTACTATCAGCTCCTTTTGCATGTTGCCACGGTTACTCACCTGAGAGTAGTAATCAACCCTGCTGCTAATCAGTGCTGCCTATTTAAGCAGCAAATCCCAGAACCTCCTTGCCCTTGCGTGGTTTCCTGTTCCCCAGAAGTCTCCTTGTTCCTGTGTTTCCTGTTTGCTCCTGGTTCCTGACTCCGGCCTTGTTCCTGACTCCGCTGCTCTCCGTGCTCCTGATCCTGGCTTGTCTGACTACCCGCTCTGGTGACTGACCCCTGCTTGATTCCTGGACTTTGCTTTTGTTATTTATTTGTTATTTATTAATAAAGGTGTGTTTGCATCTAGTTCTGTCTCTGTCTGGTTCCTGGTCCCTGACATTACGCAAGGGCCATGAATACAGATGGTACAGGCAAGACACCTATACCTAACCTACTTACCCGGTGGGACCAGCAGAACCACTATTTGGACCAGTATGCCCATCTGGATCCAGTACCCGGCCAGCCTGCGATTGCGGCCGTCTCTGCCTCACTTCCTGTTCTAGCACCGGTTGTAGCCCCCAAACCTGTAGCGGCTAGAGGAATGACTGGGTCTGTCCCGCTCCCTCAGTGTTTTGGGGGCAACCCAGCTCAGTGCAAAGAATTTATAAATCAGGTTAAAGGATACCTTGAAATCCTGCCCCAGGCATTTCCTACAGACAGTGACAAAGTTCACTTCATGATTTCCTTGCTGTCTGAAAAGGCCCTAGCTTGGGCAAAACCTCTCTGGGAGGCAGAGAAGCCTATTATTTACAATTACCCTGAATTTGTTGCGTCCTTTAAAAGGGTTTTTGATATTCCAGCTCGCTCCACCCCTACTGCCGAACTACTCTTGTCTAATGCTCAGGGCACAAAAACTATTGTCGAGTATGCCAGTGAATTCCGTACCATGGCAGCAGAGGGTGGCTGGAACAACGAGACTCTCGTGGCTGCCTTTGCACAGGGCCTCTCCGATGTGTTTAAAAATGAGATTGCAGCCAGAGAATTACCTAAAGATCTCGAGGAACTGATATCAGTTGTCACCCTCATTGACATCAGACTCCGAGAGAGATCCTCATCCAGGGAGCGCCTGCGGAGGCCTCCTGTATATTTGGCACCGAGCTTTTCTTGCCCACCCAAACCTCCCTCACCTCCCATGCCTCCTGGTCCTGAGTCCTCTGTCTGTGTGGAGCCAAGGCGGTTAGGCTTCTCACGCCTCTCGGTTGAGGAGAGAGCCTTTAGGAGGAGGGAGGGCCTGTGCCTATACTGCGGACACCACGGTCACATGTTAAAGTTTTGCCCGATTCGTCCGGCAAAGGGCCCGCACCCAAGATACTGTCAGGGGCAGATCTTAGGTGGTCTTTCTGCAGACCCAAAGATATATGTGGGCAAACCCTTGGTGCCTATTATCCTCTCCTGGCCTGATTCATCCATTAAAACCCGGGCATTTCTTGATTCTGGGGCCGCAGGCTTGTTTATAGATTGTGCATTTGCATCAAAGCACTCTATACCCTTACAGCCTCGCGACTTTCCACTAGCCTTCGAAGCCATCGATGGCAGACCAATACAGCCAACCCACGTGACCCAAGAAACCGTGCCCATATCTCTGGCTGTAGGGGCTCTACATCATGAGACGATCCAATTCCAGGTCATTTCCTCTCCATATTACCAGGTTGTTTTGGGATACCCTTGGTTACAGAAGCATAACCCCATAATTGATTGGCGCAAAGCTGAGATATTATCATGGTCCCAGCAATGCACATTTTCCTGTCTCCAGAAACCGGTCAAAGTTTTGGGCACATGTTCTGCCTCTTCCTTACCCGCTGAGTACCAAGAATTCCAAGATGTATTTGATAAAGGTCAAGCCAGCGTTCTGCCACCGCACCGTCCGTATGACTGTGGTATCGAACTCCAACCTGGTGCCATTCCTCCCCGTGGCCGGATTTATCCACTGTCTGTAGCAGAGAATCGAGCCATGGAGGAGTATGTTACCGATGCACTTGCTAAGGGATTTATTCGGAAGTCATCTTCTCCTGCCGGGGCCGGCTTTTTCTTTGTGAAAAAAAAAGATGGCGAGTTGAGACCCTGTATCGACTATAGGGGTCTCAATCGCATTACTATTAAGAATGCCTACCCCATTCCATTGATCACGGAGTTATTTGACCGCCTCAAGGGAGCAACGGTCTTCACTAAACTTGATCTGAGAGGGGCATATAATCTCGTCCGGATAAAAAAGGACCACGAATGGAAAACCGCATTTAACACCAGGAGCGGCCATTACGAATACCTAGTAATGCCCTTTGGTCTTTGCAATGCTCCGGCGGTTTTCCAAGAATTTATAAACGACGTCCTGCGAGATATGCTGCAGCAATGTGTGGTGGTTTATCTTGATGATATTCTTATCCATTCCACATCTCTCGAGAACCATCACGCAGACGTTTCTCGTGTTCTACAGAGACTTAGAGAAAATAATCTGTTCTGCAAATTGGAGAAATGTGAGTTTAACTGCAAACAGGTCACATTCTTGGGATATGTTATCTCAGATGCTGGATTCTCTATGGATCCAGAGAAACTTTCGGCTGTACTAAAATGGCCTCGACCTACGGGTCTTCGCTCTATACAACGTTTTCTGGGCTTCGCCAATTATTATCGGAAGTTCATACGCAACTTTTCTTCCTTGGTTAAACCTCTCACGGACATGACCAGGAGAGATGCTGATCCACAGCATTGGTCACAGGAAGCCATTACTGCCTTTGAGTCTCTCAAAGTCGCCTTTGCTGCTGCTCCTATACTGGCACACCCTAACCCTGCCTTACCATTCATTCTGGAAGTCGATGCGTCTGAGACAGGAGTAGGCGCCCTCCTGTCTCAACGTCCTAACCCTGAGAGCTCCAGGCATCCGTGCGGGTATTTCTCGAGGAAATTGAACCCGGCGGAATGCAATTACCAGATTGGTGATAGAGAACTTCTAGCCATAATTTTAGCTCTCAAAGAATGGAGGCACCTTCTTGAAGGTACTTCAGTGCCAATCCTCATCCTCACAGACCACAAGAATCTTACATATCTTTCCGAGGCTAAGCGGCTTTCCCCCCGGCAAGCTAGATGGGCTCTTTTCCTATCAAGATTCAACTATGTGGTTTCTTACTTGCCGGTACTAAAAACATTCGGGCTGATGCCTTGTCTCGACAGTTCTCCCCTCCATCCAGAGAGGAGATAACCCCTACTCCTGTGATTCCTCCGGACCATATACTGGCAACCATCCGCACTAGCCTCACATCACCCCTAGGCGAGGAGATTCTGGCTGCACAAATTAATGCTCCTCCAGAGAAACCTAATGGCCATTGTTTTGTACCGATTAACCTCCGTACTAAACTATTAAGTACATACCACGACTCCAAAGCAGCTGGACATCCAGGCAAAAACCAGTTAATTTGGTCCGTCTCCCGGCAATTTTGGTGGCCTAGTCTCCGTTCGGATGTCACCGCTTTTGTAGCTGCCTGTCCTGTGTGCGCTCAAAATAAAACCCCACGACGCCCTCCAGTGGGTCTCCTGCAAACAATACCTAATGGTGAACGACCCTGGACCCACTTGTCCATGGATTTTATCGTAGATCTTCCGGTCTCCCATGGCAATACAGTCGTTCTCATGGTTGTTGACCGATTCTCGAAGATGTCACATTGCATTCCCTTGAAAAAACTACCTACTTCCCAGGAACTTGCAACAATTTTTGCTCGGGAGGTCTTTCGTTTGCATGGGTTACCTAAAGTGATAGTCTCAGATAGGGGTAGCCAGTTCGTGTCCAGATTTTGGAGAGCCTTTTGTACACAAATGGGAATTCAGCTTTCCTTCTCCTCGGCCTACCACCCGCAATCCAATGGTGCAGCAGAACGAGCTAACCAAACACTGGAACAGTTTCTGCGTTGCTACATTTCTGACCACCAGAACAACTGGTCTGATCTGCTACCCTGGGCGGAGTTTGCCCACAATAGTGCGATTAATGCCTCTTCCCGGCTATCCCCATTCTTGGCGAACTATGGGTTTCAACCGTCCATGTTGCCTGATATGTTTTTGCCACAGGGGATACCGGCATTGGAGGAACATCTCAGGGAACTCCGTTCCACTTGGGTGCAGGTTCAGAACTCTTTGCAACGCGCAATGCAGAAATACAAACTCCAGGCCGACCGCAGACGCCTTCCTGCTCCTACCTATCAGGTCGGAGAGAGGGTCTGGCTGTCTTCTCGCAACCTATGCCTCCGTGTTCCCTCACAAAAACTGGCACCCCGATACGTTGGGCCATTTCGTATTCTTCGAAGGGTTAACCCTGTAGCTTACGCACTTGACCTCCCTGCTAACATGCGCATTTCAAATGTTTTCCATGTTTCCCTCTTGAAACCGTTGGTTTGTAATCGCTACACCACCTCAGTGCCACGTCCACGTCCTGTTCTGGTTGACAATCATGAGGAATATGAAATACGCAGCATCATTGACTCACGAGTCTTCAGAGGACAGATCCAATACTTGGTGCACTGGAAAGGATACGGTCCAGAGGAACGCTCCTGGGTTCCAGCCTCTGATGTCCATGCACCATCCCTCCTTCGTTCCTTTCATGCCCGCTTCCCCATGAAGCCCGGACCCACCAGCAGAGATGGGGGGAGTCGTTGAGGGGGAGGTACTGTCAGGGTTTCTTTGCTGTTTTAAACAGCAACCCTTTCTGTGTCAGTGAAAGAGTTTTCAGCTGCAATTACTATCAGCTCCTTTTGCATGTTGCCACGGTTACTCACCTGAGAGTAGTAATCAACCCTGCTGCTAATCAGTGCTGCCTATTTAAGCAGCAAATCCCAGAACCTCCTTGCCCTTGCGTGGTTTCCTGTTCCCCAGAAGTCTCCTTGTTCCTGTGTTTCCTGTTTGCTCCTGGTTCCTGACTCCGGCCTTGTTCCTGACTCCGCTGCTCTCCGTGCTCCTGATCCTGGCTTGTCTGACTACCCGCTCTGGTGACTGACCCCTGCTTGATTCCTGGACTTTGCTTTTGTTATTTATTTGTTATTTATTAATAAAGGTGTGTTTGCATCTAGTTCTGTCTCTGTCTGGTTCCTGGTCCCTGACAGTATTTCACTGGACTTCAAGGAAGGGAAGACACGACTGCTGCCCAGAAGTAAGAGGTTGGCTAAAGTTAAAACAATGTTGGAAAGTTTGACGGGAATAAAAAGGAGACACAAAAGAGGGGACTTACCAGTCGCCCAGAACGAGAGTAAGGGACCCTGAATCTTTCCCTCCCACCCTCCCAGAGTTTCTTTTTTTGGATGGTTGGCTTGTTTCTGGTGTGTGTTTGTGGTTCTGTTATTTCTAGTGGTCATAGCTCCGGCGCAATGGAAAGTGAAGTAAAATGAGGAGTTGGCTTGGGGAGTTGGAGCCTGCCGAGGGCTGATGGCGGTAGGCAGGCTGATATGAACTCTGGACAAGGAAGCGGGATCTATCTGTTGGGGAGAAGTCACCCAACAGCTGACAGTTTGATGGAATGCTGGTCTGTTAAAAGTTGAAAAAAGTTAATAAAGCTAAAGCCGTTGCCTTTACCCATAATTCTGGTCTCGTGTTTTGTTGGGGGCAACGGGATTTGGTGACTGGTCAGCAGTAATGAAAAAGTTTCAGGAAAAACCGCTACATTTACTGTAAATTTGCTAGATGAAAATAATAGTCTTTTGGGATTATTAAATGGCTTTCTGGAAAGAAAATAGTAGAGCACATTAATAAGCTCTTTAAACGCTATATATAGCTGGGACAGGTCTCGGAGAATTCCCATGTGTGATAATTCCAGTCTTAATGATTAATGAACAACTATTACCAAATTACCAATATTATATCATTGTAGACACCAGGATAGTCAATTAGTCAATATACCATACTGGTCTTTATAAAACATCTAAAAGATAGGCCAAATTATGAAACAGACTACATAGTTACATAGAGACTCGAGTCCATCAAGTTCAGCCTTCCTCACATTTGTTTTTTGCGGTTTATCCAAAAGAAGGCATAAAAACCCCGTTTGAAGCACTTGCAACAAACTAGGAAAAAAAAATTCTTCTTGAACCCAGAATGGCAGTCAGATTAATCCATGGATCAAGCAGCTATTACCCTACATTGAAAAATTATATCCTTGAATATTCTGTTTTTGCAAGTATGCATCTAGTGCTGTTTGAACATCTGTATGGACTCTGATAAAACCACTTCTTCAGGTAGAGAATTCCACATCCTTATTGTTCTTACAAAAAAAAAAAAAAACTTTTCTTTGCCTTAGACAAAATCTTCTTTCTTCCAATCCAAATGCATGACTAATCGTAACAAGAACACATGCTCCTCAAAAAGAGATGGCCCACCTTAAAGGACCACTCCACACACCTGGAGCACTTCAGCAAGTTATCATTTCACAAAAAGTACAGATTTCGATATTGCCACTTTCATAGATAAACCTTGTTACACTACCCTGGCTGTCAAACAGACAACCGGTCCTGTTACTTCCTGGCTTGGTTAGTTCAGTGGAGCTAAATACAATAGGCAATAATTGCTCAGAGCACCTGCTTTGCAAAGACTTCTCATTGAGCTGCATTAGGAAGTTTGTGATTGGACAGTAACAGAAAGTCTGAGTGGAGTTAGAAGGTTGCCTGCAAAGACAGCAGACAAGAGATCGGCAGCTTCTGATAGCTCGTTTTAGATATACCCCACATAAATAAGCATGATTAAATGCATGCATGTTCCCACTGAGGGTATATCTACAAAATTAATTTTTTTGGGGGGGAGGAGGGGGATGGGCAATGTAGTGTCCCTTTAATAGAAAATGGTGGCCTCGCTAGCTGAGCAACCAGGTACAGAAGAAGGTTTGTTTATCAGGGGGACACAACAATATCTGTTCATATTCAACCGGTTCCTATGTTTGTCTTAGCTTCTCATTATGAGCTATCACGGCATTTGATTAAACAAGAATAAAGCTACTATGTTTATTGTACATTTCTATGCCAAGTTCTAGCATTCCTAGAGTAGGCCAAGCTTACTGTTAATTTATCACAAACACAACTATTGCCCAGGTAAGCCAAGTAAAGCATTGTAAAATAAACTGGACTACAAAGGAACCGAGATCTCCAATATAAAAGGGTAAAAGTGTTTTAATGTCTGGATAGTTGAGTGCTATAGTTTGATGAGCGGTGAAAATTCTACTTGAACCCTTAGAAAATTCTACCTGAAACCAACATCATTCTACTATTTAAATATTTCATTCAATCAGATGGTCTAATTTTTTTCTTTTAAACTAATAGCATCAAATCTCGAATTATAGCCCACATCTTCCAACATAATCCATATCAACATATTCATGCAAATGTCTTAAAAGATGTCTTAATAGACTATGAGTAAAAAGATGTTACACAAGAGAGTAAACAGACAGTAATGAAACATTTTAATGAAACATTCCACACTACTGCCATGAAGTTTACATTATATTGTAATTTATTTGGCACACATTTCATTTACCATTCTCCACGGTGAAAACTTTCTTGCCTTAAGTTATAAAATGTTAAAGAAATACTCCACTAGAAAAAAAAAAACAATATACATTTTAACGATTTAGTTATTATACCCCCAATGAAGACATGTATGCATTTATTGCTACATTTTCCCATTGGTAGTATATCTAAAAACAGCTTGCAAAAGATGCAGATCTGAAGCCTTTGCAAGCCCTCCCCTTCTAACCCCTCCCAGACTTTTTGTGGCTGTCCAATCACAGACTTCCCAATGCAGCTCAATGACACCTGCATTTGCAAGGCAGGTGCTCTGGGCAATTCCGTGACAGCCAGGTAAGTGTAACAAGGTTAATATATAAAAGTGCAAAGTTCTATTGAAATCTGAACTTTTTATTAAATAATTTTTTTTTAAAAAGGACACCTTCACACAAAGCAATTCAGCAAGTTAAAGTGATTTAGGTATTTGGAGTATTCCTTTAAAGAAACAACACAAAACAAGCCAAGGGCAAATTGCAACCAGTGAATGAGGACATTGGAAAAAGAGTAAGTGAATTATTAACATTTCTTAAACAAAAAACTGAACAATATTTAGTATAACATAACAAATGTAAAGATGAAATGGTTTTCAGTAAATCCATTATATACAAAAACGTTCAATGGTACTTCCTTCGACCTTGGCTTAAAAATGATCAAAGCAGTAGAGGAAGTCTGTGCTATTTAAGAAGTATTTTAATATTTAACATTTTTTTGGTGAATAGGACTACATGGTGATCGAACACTGTTCAGGTGAACTTCAGAGTCTACAACGTGATAAATAAGGATAGAAAAGATAAAGAGTATAAACACCTATAGACTATTACCAAACACGGGCAAAATATATGTTTAGACAGGTGGCAATTCATTTATTCTAATCCTAAACATCTTGTACAGTTACAGTTTATCATTCTGATGCCCTTGTCATAATTGTTGGGAGTGATGCAACTTTTGTGATTGACAGCCACGGGGTGTAAAAAGGTTAATTTATAAAAGCACCAATTTCTATTGAAATCTGCACAGTTTGTAAAAAATAAAATTAAAATAAATAAAGACACAAAGCAACTCAAGGGGTCTACAAAGAACACTAGATTGGAACCACCTCATTAAGTGGATCTGCCACCAAAATAAACTTCATCTAAACTACTTCATATAGCTCCCTGATTAGCGATTACTTTTCCTTATGTATAAGTTGACAAAAATTGACAATGGGGAGAGCGTAAGCAAGATTCTGTTTCAGTTACCAATTAAATTTATCCGTCAGTAAAATCATCCCACACAAGGGCAAACAGCAGACATCAGTGGCAGAGGAGAACTAAATGGCTGCACACAGGTATCAAGGAAAACATTAATTAAGGCAAGTGACAAAGGAGGGGGTATACTCGGCTAAATACAGGAAGCGTATGGAAAGGAAAACCAAAAGAAAAAAGTGACAGATTTACTTTAAATGGGAATTTCACAATAACTAACCAGATTGAATTACAAAAGCATAGTCGACCAAGCAGTCCTGCTTTAGGCGGTACAATCCTGATTTTGAGGTCCTGGCCCACTTCACTTCCCTGGTTTCTTGCATATGGGGACATCAGGGAAATGTCCCCGGGCAGCATAGTGTGAATGCCTCATTAGATGTGCTTGCGCTGTGCAGTGGGCACTAGGACAATGCAGGGAGTGGGTCAGTAGCCTCCAGATGGGAGGCTGTCAGTGAGTGGACCCGACCCTTTTCTGTGCAAGCCTGCCCATTATGGTTTTCACCAGTGACGCAAGTTGCCCAATTGGTGATGCCTCCTAATGGCTCTGCCCACCCCTTCCAGATTCCATGCCTTCCATTGTTGGGATGTATGGAAGCACATACCTGGGGGTTACACTAGGACAAATCAGTAATTTAAGTAATTACTCAAAACACCATGACCACTTTAGTGACTTGAAGTGATCATGGTGCTTGCCCTGGAGTCTGTATGAATAGCGCTTCAATGCAGAATTTAGCATTTCAAAGAAGAGTTTCATATGGAGTTTAACCCCTCTGTTGTAACTCCACCGTCATCAGCAAGTTTGGAATTGGAATTTCCGGGCTGACTAATGTCAATTCTGGGCATATTTCTATGCACAGAAATGCATTCATTGGCTTTCAGGAAAAGAATGGTGACAGTCTCAGCATCCAACTTATGCAGCTCTGTAGAAGGCAGATGTGCGTCAGAGCAATAAGAAGGCATGGCGGGGACACAAGCAATAGGTCAAAACGGTTTACTGGTGTGTGGCCCTGGGTACTCCGCACATCATTACAAATACAGTGGGCTGTAGTAGTTATGATGCTTGCAGTAACCATTTAAATGGTTAATCCTATCTCTCTCTAAGACCAAATTTACAGCAAGTGTGCCTACGCAATAGGTTTCTCAGTACTTCTAACAATTTACTTTATAAAAAGTTAATTATACTATTGCATTTTTCCTCCATAGATTTCTGTTTCATCTCATTGTGTAAAATAAGTTTATCCTGATAAAAACTTACAAATTGGATTTTTGTATAAGGAATCAAAGTGAGGTTTTATAACAAAGTACCAATTATGTTATGTAAAAAGCTTCCTCATCCATTTCAAATCTCCATAACTAATAATCTGTGCTTTAAAAAAAAGTTAAAAGCTAGGGAAAAAAACAACATGTTTTGCGGACACTAATTATTGCTGTGGTCACACTGAACAAGAATTACGTTATACCTATCCTTAATGAAAGAGGTCACATTTTTTCTGTCTAGAATCTTGTTTTGAATTAAAACTGTTTACTAGTTGCGTTCAACGTAATTCTGAAAGTTATTAGATGAGTCTTCAGAAGGTGATCTGAAACTAAGCAGGAGGTTAATTTGCATCAACCTCTTCTAATGTATCAACAAATATTTGTAACAAGTATAATAAAAAAAAAAAAAAAACATTCAGATTGGGTTTAAAGAGAATTTATATAAATGTTTTAAATTTTCTAAAACGATATTATGACAGGTAAATCTTAATAGAAGGAATGCTGCTTTGTAAAACTAAGGGGACACTAACGTCACCAAGACCAAATTATTTCAATGACGTGGTGTTTTAGATGGTGTGGCCCTGTTCTTTTAACCCTGTAATGTAACATTGGACTGTCATGGAGGAGGTCATGCTTCCTCGATGATTTTGGGGGTGGCGGAGAGGTGAGTAGCGCCAATGGAGTGTGTAAGGAGGGGGAGGGGGAGTTGTGTTTAATTTGTACAGGGGCATTATAGTGTTAAGAATACAGATTTGCATTCCTAATGCTATAGTGCTCCTTTAAAAATCTAAAAGGGACATATTTCATTTTTTTTTTTATATATTGCAATGCTATGATGTTACGTATGCGAAGACACATACACATTTGACACAAGTGTTTACCATAACAAAAACATTTCCACAAATATAATATGAAATCACATTAGTGAAGAAAAATATCATTTTGATTGGCCATGAACTAATACAGAACATGCGCAGCTTCCAGTTATCATTAACGGCTAAAGAGATGTAACCGTCATTTACCATCAGCTGTCAGAGATGATTCATTTAAGTCTTTCTATCCTTAGACATTCAGACCATCTCGAAAGCTCAAGAAGAAATTTTTTACGAAATAAAATCCAAGTAACAGGAACATTACGTAAATTGTTTTATTATTCTTTACCATAAGGTGCTCAGCTGTAAAAATCAAATATAAAATAACAGCATAAAATAATCCTAATAATTTGATGTTTGATTTTTATTTGATTAAGGTCCTTAAGAAAGTCCAATTTGTTTGGGTCAAAATGCGTAGGACCATACAATATATTCTTTTTTATAATTTCTTTGCCCCCAGAGAATTAGAAGGGGAGATACCCTAAGGCGTTATATTATGTCTTCACACTGTAAGTGCAATCTTGAAGGAGCACTAAACTGTGTTCTAAACTGTATTACGCTATTATTGCTTTTCTCATTTTGTAGATCTACAGCTGTATCCTCTATTTTTTGCTTGCATTTCTGTTAAATTGATACTTTCTGGGATATTCTGGGAGGGAGCTGTGTACCTAAATATAGGATGTGATTTTATATCAATTCACTTGTTGGTGGGGATTGGGCTGTATTTATCCCCCCCAACCCCCTTCTTTTTTTGGTGTATATACATACTCAGCTGTAAAGACTAAATTGTAAACGGTTCACAAAGATTTTGGCACACTAGATAACATACATCATGCATATTCCCCGCAGGACAGAGCTGACTAACAGAGGCAGCTGTAGACTGAAGCTGTAGAGGCGAAAAAGAGCAAAAATTAAATGAAGTAAGGTGCTTAAGCTCTCAAAAATCCAGGTTCTGGATACTGCCACCTCCGAGGTTCTTACGGGATCAGCTCATTTAATGTTAGACCGCTCCAGTCTTGGAACAGACTAGAAGTGGCTGGACATCGAATGGAAGACCCATCGGACCACTAACAGCATACCGTGAAAGCCATTTCCCTGTTTAATAATAAGCAACTCAATTTGTTGCAGATGCTATTCCGCCATGGGAGGAAGATAAAGGGGATGTGCATCACCCTAGAATCCACCAAGGGATGTTAAACCACCCTCTCCCCCCATAAAAAATAAAATAAGTACATTATATACAAACAAACATTCATGTAGAAACTGAGACAGTGTTTTTATTTCTTGGTTACAAATAAAGGCTGTCTTTTAGAAGAAACCATCTGGGGTGTGCCTGGACATTTTCTATTTACGTTCATTGGACATTTTGGGGAACTAGTTCTCCCTGTCTGTAAAAGTATTCCCCTTCTTTTTAGTGTATGCACTCCTCTCTTTGTTTGCAAGTTTTGTATATATAGCCACAATGAAAAAATGTATACATTTAAAAATATATATATTTTTTTAAATTGGGGTTATATCTAAAAACAGCTTGCAAAAGCTTTCTTGTCTGCAGCCTTTGCTAGCACTCCACTTCTTCCGCAGCCCAAACTTCCAATGGCTTGAATGTCACCCTTGCTGCCTTGTTGTGTATATGTACCCCACCTCCTCTAGACTGTAAGCAGGGCCCTCATCTACCTATTGTTCCTGTGTCACTGTGTAATTGTCTCATTTAATGGAAAATCCCCCTTTTATAATATTGTAAAGCGCTGCAGAATTAGTTGGCGCTATATAAATACCAATAATAATAATAATAATAATGACTGTTTAATCACAGGCAATGCAGCTCGATGGCAAGTCTTTGCAAGGCAGGTGCTCAAGACAATTGCTGACTCTTGAGTTTAGCTCCACTGAGCTAAACAACCAGGAAGAAACAGAAATCCTGAAATGTAGGAACTTGTTGATATTAGCACAACAAGCCCAGACACCAGTTTGGGAGACATTGGAGGAGGCACAAGATCAATTTCCATCTCTTTAGAGATTTATTGAGTATTAGTAGGGATATAACAGTCATGTTATAAACAACAGCAAGAGTTTCACATGTTATCATCCTCCAAGCCTCGACCCTGACAGTTTGTCAGATTTGGCATTTGGCTGTTGCTTGATCCAATACCTCTTTTCTAAAGGTGTGCTCAAACTTACTGAAGATGCCAATCATCTCTATTAAATATTATATAGGGAGATTAGTAGGAATTCAGTACCATTTACTGGTTCTAGCAGCCTACATTTACTGAAGGTTTATTTTTGTTTGTTTGTTTTTTGATTTTAGGACTTTCTTGTGTTAAAAGGACACTCACTGCACCAATGCAACTTTAACGCATTTCATAGGTTTTTGCCGTCATTAATATGTTTTGTTTTTTGCATGCTCAAATCTTTATAGTTTTTGCCTAAAATAAATAAATGTTTTGCTCAAAGCTGAGCCATAAGCCAGCCTCTTTAGTTCCACCCCAGAAAAAGACTTTGGAAGCATTGCAAAAAAGATCTACCTTCTAAAACTGAAAAACATTTTCAGCTGTTAAAAAGACCAGGCCCAACAGAGAACCGCAAGTGCAGGGCAGTTCCTGAAGTCTGGGGATTCAATCCAGTGAGATGATGGCAAAGCTATGTGTGTGCGCCCTTACAAACCCAATTGCCATAGATTAAACCATGGCAACTCCAAATTGTGAAGTCATACCCATGCCAATAGGTTTGTCGACTGTTTAAACACATTTAGACACCTGGATTTTGAGAGGTTTACCTACACGGGGAGAACCAGTCCTCTCTCCAGAACTGATCTGGTGTACCCCAACCTGGAATGCCGTTTAAAGTTACAAAAAAGCATTAGTGATACCAACATATATTCCTAACACTATAGTTTTACTCTCCCTATAAGTGGCCGACCCCGCAGTAAGGGTATTAAAAGGTAAGATCCACTTAACATTACTCCCTTGCCGAGGTCACCCCATCTCCTGGGCTGAGAGTTAATCAAACATGATGATCTCAGACAATCCAATGCTTTCCCAAAAGGTAAGATGGCATAAAGAAATCTGCACATTTTATCACATCAGATGTATCATATCATACAGGAGAGAGACGTGATAGATTTAACACGCTAAACCTACACTGAAGAAGCGTTACAGAGTGAAATAAAGAGGCTAAATAACCCCTATCCACTCATGGGTACTCATCTCATCAAATGTCGAGATCCTCATCACTCTCAGCCACACATAGAGTGTTATTTACAAAAAATAAAAAGACTTCAGAGTGAATTTCAAATCTGGGATCAAAATACTAGAATTGGAAAATTCACTTTGAATTCTCACTGCAGTGAATAGATCTGACCATCAATAACAGACCACTGCATTGAGGATGCAGATGCACTCCCTTTATTGTATTTTTAAGGTAAAGGCATATTGGGGGCTTAGTTAAAAGAAATAAAAATGGAAAAGGAAAAAAAAAAACAATTTGTAAAAAAAAAAATGATATGTTTGTCCAATTTGCATACATTTCTGCTTTTCAACAAATTGGTAAATCCCTATAATTACACCTGCATCTGTACATTTGCCACAATTGGTACGTAAGCAGGCACGGGGCATTTGCATGGCTGTAAAGGTTTAAAGTCCTAATTTAGAAATAGGGTTAGCAGGAAAGCAACAGGAAATAGGCGACTTCTGATCAATGTATTCGAAAACTTGACAACAAACCGCTGGGAACTTAACGTTGCGGACTTAGAATATCAGTAATGGTTTTGTTTGATACATGTATTCTGAAAACTCATTTTTTGCAAGGTTAGCCTGCTTCTATGGAAGGAGATTACAAACAAAATATCAGATCAACCTGCCCTGTTGATATGGAGTAATGTGGGCCAAAAAAATACTTGGAATGCAAACAAGAGAACTGCAAATCTGGACTTCGGAAACACGGCTAGGTAATAGGTTACTAGGTAAATTTCTCATGGTTAAAAAATATGATATACAGTACTGTCAAAAAAGACGTTTATTAGAAATGTCAGTGAAGCTATTTAATTGACCACTATTATTATTTTTTTATTAAAGAAAGTATATTAAATATACACAGAAATACTAAATAGCAAAACAAAAATTAATACAAATTTAAAAAAAGAAAAATCCAAAACAAGTCATACAAGTCAGCATTTTGGGAGGTCTCTTTTAGAAAACATAATAACACATATTTGAATAAACTGATCAAACTGAAGATAGAGAACAAACGTAGACACAATACATTACAAACAGAACCTAAAGGTCACTTTAAAGGGGCAAAGGGTAATCCATTAAAAGCAATGCAGTTTATACACTACAGTCAAAATAGCTGAGTTGGAGAAAGAAAACAAAAACAAAAAAATCTTCAACTCAGCTCAGTGTTGCAACTTGGATATATTAGGTTTTATTTTTGATGCATCCAGTGCATACAACCCCTATTTCTTTTATTCCACATCCATCTATCCATCTATATTTAACCTCTGTATCACAACTCAGCTTTGAATTCAATGTGTTGTCTTTGCTCAGAAATGCTTCAGATTTAAGAAAGGGAGGTTCTCCCGAAAGCTTGTCATTACAAAATTCTGCTAATACACTAAAAAAAGATATTACAAGATACAAATTTGAGCTGTTATTTAACATCGGCGTCATTGGACTAATACGGCTACAATATACTTTATATATTTAAAAAACTTTTTAAACATACATGTGGCACAATTATTGGCTCCCCTATGATTTCATATGAGAAATAGAATTGAAGTATATTACTATTGATATTTAAAAACATTTTATTAAACCGTGACTTCTTGTTTCACAAGGGTGCAAATGCCCGGTGGGCCGCGATGGCCATGGGCCGAGGCCGGCATGGGAGATCGCAGGATCTCCCCTGCCAACCCCTGCAGGGACAGCGCTATTCGAGTGCCGGCCCTGCTGTGTGCCTTCATGGGCCTCACCGTCCCACAAGCACTTTACTGGGCAGCTGGGAGGTAGGAGAGAGAGGACCCGGTAGCTCTATCTAGCAGCTCCTCCTGGTCCTTCTTCTCGAGAGGTCGAAGCGGATCTCATGAGAGTAAACTCACCACCGGACCACCAGGGCTTCTCCACCGGACCACCAGGGCTGCAATCTCCCCCCTCCCTGGGTAAAAGGTCAGAAGGGAAGGGGAAATATACCTGAAAAAAATAAATACAAATGCACAGAAGTAGTCATGTATTTAAATACATTTTTTTAAATGAATAAAAAAAACACACACTGCACCCCAGACACACACAGTGCACCCTTCACTCACACACACACACACACATTACACCACACACACACACAGTGCATCCTTCACACACACTGCACCCGTCAACACACACATTATGCCTTATAAACACTACACCACTTACACCGACTACATTCCTTGTAAACACTCTGGATTCTCTACAGACATACTAGATCCCATATAGACACATACTGCACCACCTACACACACACTACATTTCTGACATACGCACTCTGGATCGCCTATGCACAGACTAGATGCTCTACACTCAAACACGCACACTACATTCCCTAAACACACACTCTCTACAATTCATACACACACTACATCACCTACACACACTTGTTACACCCCCTATACACACACTCTCACACTCTTAAGTCCCTAGCCACACATATTACACCACAAACACAACAACTGAAACCGACCTATTTACACAAAACACCATACCACAATCAGCTCACTCTACAAACACGCAATCCCACAAGCAGCCTCCAAACACATGCATTATTCATTTTCCTTGCCATTTTGTCCTCTGGTATCCTACTTATGGAGACATCAGAGACAGAACAAATACAGGGCCTTTTTCTCATGCTGGAACTCTTCAGCAGAGCTCTGCGTATGGGCTGCCCTGGAAGAGCATTGAACCAACGTGCTTTGAGAGGGGGCATGTTTATCCTTGGTGATTACAAAACACCACCTCTCTGGCCCTGCCCCCTCTGTCTTGGCCACTGTGATTCAAAAATGCCCAGGCTGAATTTTTTTCCCAGTCTTGGCCTGGGTGTAAATATTAGGTAACACATAAACCAAATTCCCTTAGTCATTCATCACAACGGGAAAGACCAAGGAATATAACTGATGTATGGGGAAAGGTTGTTGAGCTTCACAAAATGGGAAATGGCTATAAGAAAATAGGAAAAGATTAAATAAGAAGTTCCAGGCAACTGGAAATGTTATGAATCAACCTGGAAGAGGATGTGTGTCTGCATTGTCTCTCAATGCTTTGTCAAGAGAATGGTTCGAGTGGCCCCAAAAAATCTCCAAGCTTTGAAGTTTGTAGTTTTGGAGGCTTTATGACCCCAAGAAGCAACTGACTTCAATTACATCACAACAAGTTGTTTGAAAGGGTTTCAAGAAAAACCAAAAAACCTCTACTTCTCCAAAAACAAGTGTCTTCAGGTTGCCAGACACTACTGGAACATGAAATGGGATCTGATTTCATGGTAAGATGAAAGGTTGCCATGTGGAAAAGTACCTTATGCCCACAGTCAGGGCCGCCATCAGTGGGTGACAACCATGACGGTTGTCACGGGCCTAGTGGCCCTGGGGGGCCGGACCACCCGGACCCCATGTGTAGCGGTGGAACTGCCGCCGGTGCAGTTCCACTGGGGCCCACACGCTGATGGGGCCTATCGGGTGGCCCACACACTTAGGGCCACCAGATGGGCCCCATATCTTCAGGGGCCCAGTCAGCGCTGTGGCCGTGGTATAGCACGACCGGGCCCCTTTAAAAAAAAAAAAAAAAAATGCTGCCGACGCGCAAGTGCTGCTGGGAGGAAGTGGTCACTTCCTCCCAGCTCACTCCGCGCGGGAGGAGCATGCGCCCGGCAATGAAGAAG
Organism: Pelobates cultripes; assembly: GCA_933207985.1. Classification (NCBI taxonomy): domain Eukaryota; kingdom Metazoa; phylum Chordata; class Amphibia; order Anura; family Pelobatidae; genus Pelobates; species Pelobates cultripes. Next base: position 119,047,442 of record OW240918.1, on the reverse strand, counting down.
AAGAGCCAGCCGACTCCCAGTCCCATCAGCCCCAGCCACCCTCCTGCAAAGACAAGGTAAGAGACAGGAGGGTGGCTAGAAAATGAGCTGTGTGTGTATGTGAATGTATGTCTGTATGTATGTGTGTATGTATGTCTGTCTGTATGCATGTCTGCATGTCATTATGAATGTGTGTATGTATGGATGTCAGTGTCTGTATGAATGTATGTATGCCAGTATGAATGTATGTCTGTCTGCATGTATGTCTGTCTGCCTGTCTGCCTGTCTGCCTGTCTGCCTGTCTGCCTGTCTGCCTGTCTGCATGAATGTCTGTCTGCATGAATGTCTGTCTGCATGAATGTCTGTCTGCATGAATGTCTGTCTGCATGTCATTATGAATGTGTGTATGTATGGATGTCAGTGTCTGTATGAATGTATGTATGCCAGTATGAATGTATGTCTGTATGTCTGTATGCGTGTCTGTATGTCTGTATGCGTGTCTGTATGCCTGTATGTATGCATGTCATTAAGTGTGTATGAATGTCAGTGTATGTATGTCTACATGTCATTATGAATGTGTGTATGTATGTATGTATGCCAGTATGTATGTCTGTATGAATGTCTGTATGAATGTCAGTGTATGTATGTCTGCATGTCATTATGAATGTGTGTATGTATGGATGTCAGTGTCTGTATGAATGTATGTATGCCAGTATGAATGTATGTCTGTATGTATGCATGTCTGTATGTATGCATGTATGTCATTATGTGTGTATGAATGTCTGTATGAATGTATGTATGCCAGTATGAATGTATGTCTGTATGTCATTATGAATGAGTGTATGTATGGATGTCAGTGTCTGTATGAATGTATGTATGTCTGTATGCATGTCTGTATGTCTGTATACATGTCATTATGTGTGTATGAATGTCAGTGTATGTATGTCTCCATGTCATTATGAATGTGTGTATGCATGGATGTCAGTGTCTGTATGAATGTATGTATGCCAGTATGAATGTATGTCTGTACGCATGTATGTATGTTTGTATGCATATCTGTATGCATGTCATTATGTGTGTATGAATGTCTGTCTCTCTGTATGAATGTATGTATGCCAGTATGAATGTATGTCTGTATGTCATTATGAATGTGTGTATGTATGGATGTCAGTGTCTGTATGAATGTATGTCTGTATGTATGTATGTATGTCTGTATGCATGTCATTATGTGTGTATGAATGTCATTATGTGTGTCTGCATGTCATTATGAATGTGTGTATGTCTGTCTGTATGAATGTATGTATGCCAGTATGAATGTCTGTCTGTATGTCATTATGAATGTGTCTGTATGTCCTTATGCATGTGTCTGTATGTATGTTAGTATGTGTCTATCACTATGTACGCCTGTGTGTCTGTATATGTGTGTGTCTCAGTATGTGTGCCTATATGCGTATCAGTATGTGTGTCTGTTAGTATGTATCAGTGTGTGTGTATGTGTGTATCTGTGTCCTTTTGTATCAGTGAATGTGTTTGTGTCTGTATTCCTGTGGGCGGGATTTGGAGGTGGTCTCTGTCGGCAGTTTTGGAGATACCTAAACAGTACTACATGGTGTGCACCTTTCTAACTCCTAGCCTCCTTCCTCTCTACAGTGCAGTCAGTGGTGTATCCTGGTGTTGTGCTGCCCTAGGCATTGTATGCTTTCCTATAGGGTTTTAGGTCAGCCTGGATGTCGTCATTCATAGTGTGAGGACGTCTAGAGCAAGTAAGTGCCTAACCACCCTGATGTCTCTCTAGTGGCCACTATAGATGGAGTTATAATTGCAGGGTGAAGGGTACCGGGACAGTGCACCCAGACCACTTCAATGAGCTTAAGTAATTTCTTTTTAATGACTAAGTTGTTATGGGGATGGGATTGTTCCTTAAATATAGCACTGGGAACATCATCCCTTTATATGTTCAAAATCCCATTCACTGTACATAAACCATTCTGTAAAGTTAACCATAGGTAAAGACCTAATATCTAATTGAAAAAAAAAGAAAAGAAAATTCCAATTACCATACACATTCCACCCGCTGTTAAAGGGACACTCCACTGAATAAAAGAAAATTATATATAAAAATAACTGTTTAGTATCAATAACCCCAATGAAAACATTTATGTATATTTTATTGGGGGTATTTCTAAAAACAGTTTGTAAAACTGCAGATCTAACCCTGCCCAGACTTTCTGTGGCTGTCCAATCACAGACTTCCTGACGCAGTTCAATGAGAAGTCTTTGCAAGGCAGGTGCTCTGAGCAATTGCTGCCTCATAAGTTTAGCTCCACTGAGCTAAACAAACCAGGAAGTAACAGGAACAGATTGAAAGCCGGGTGGTGTAACAAGGTTAATTTATTAAAGTCTATTGCATTGACTGAACAGAGACCAAGACATGCTTGCTTAAAAGGATACTGTAGCGCCAGGAATACAAAGCTGTATTCCTGGCACTACTGATCCCTCTGCCTCCCCCCTCCCCTATTATCCATATTTATAGTTTTCTGTGCCACTTTATTTTGGTCACAGTGGTAACTTGAACATCATAATGATGGGTGCTACATTGGTTGATGCCACCAACATACTTCATAACAATTGTGCAGGGATATTAGGGACGAGGTGAGCAGGGCCACAAGGGGGCATCACCAGTGATGCATACTGCGCCACTAGCGATGCCCACAGGGGATGGGCCAGCCCACTCACTGACCAGCTTTTTGGTCAGCCCAAAGCCTTCCAGACCAAGCAAGACCACTAAGCTCTCCCTGCATGGTCATAGTGCCCGCTGCACAGTGCAAGTGCACCTTATGATCCATTTACTTTACGCTGCCTGGGAACAGTTCCCATATAAGGGACACCAAGGAACTAAACTGGAACAGAACCCCAAAATTGGAATAGTTCTACTAAAAACACACTTTTAAGAGGCCTGCTCTGAACAAGGTGCAATTTCTCTGGAGTATTCAGACATTTCCCAAGCTTAACCGTTTTGTTACTGTTGTAATGATTACATTCAGTTATGCTACGGAGAAAAGCTAGGGTTATTCACTAACGTGTGAATTGGACTTGTTTCAATTTGGCAATTTGAGGTACAATTGGAAATGCACTTTGATTTCCTGGCAATTCATATCTTAGCAAACAGAACTGTAGTAAATATTTAAATATTTTCTGAAAACACAGTTTTTGTTAAATGATTCACTTTGTGCAATGCGTAGTAAGTATTCGTACAATGCATATCTTAACAGACATCCCTGTACATATTGCTCTCACAGTGTGCATTCATATCTCTAGTAACAATGCATGATTGCACAGTAACAGATAGCCACAAACCAGAGAACCACTCAACCAGCACAATCTACAGATTCCAGCACCTACCCAAAAACACATCTTCATAAACCTTTATTTATTTATTTTGCTTTACTGCTTCATCTGGAAGGCTTCTTCGTGGATTCTTATTTTATTTTCTTGGTTCCCTATGTAGGTTTAATTAGAGTGCAGTGTCATAGCTATAAATAAGTATAAGTATACACACACACGCACATATATTGTTTTAAATTTTCCCTTTTGAGCTGCACACAAAGCAGGTTAAATATAAAGTTCTAAATATACAATAGACCATCGAGGCTTTCTTTGATACTGCCAGCCCAGACAAGCTTCTGTTTTATGTGTTTACAGAGGGATGCTTCATGAAATGGATATACCACCCTTCTGAAGACGTATTAAGAGTCCACTGCATCTGCAACACCAAAGGATGGTTGTTCTCAAACTGACGTTTGAGGGCCATAGGATGTGTGTCTCTAGGAATAGTATGCGTATATAAACAAAGTGGCTCCTGGATGCAAGTTAAAGACATTTTTAAGATACAGGCCCCCTTGGCATCTTGAGATCCGTATCCATACACAAACACTTTCTAAGAATGTCCTTGTAGTCAATGTGACATCATCCAATAATGAAATACTAGTGCCCACAGTTCCTAATTAATAATTCTATACTACCAACCTAATTAACAGATTATTTTGCTATCATTTGTAACAATGTCCATGTTTCCCCATAATCAATATAAGTAATCCAAAATCTTAAAAAAACAAAAACAAAAAAAAACAACATGATGATTGAATCTGTAAACTCAAAAAATAAATAAAAAAGGTTCAACCCTCCATCTATCTTCTTAATAACTGACTCTCCTGTGTATCTCACATGGTAGCATTTGGTTTAAAAAAAACAAAAAAGAAAACAGAACAAAAACTCGCATTTTCTCAAATTACTAAATAATACTCCAAGTATATAAATGAGATCCTAACATTATGTCTGTTTTATTAAAGTATATTAGACAAACATGGAATTTTTTCCCTGTCCTACAATAAAACCTCTAACAGAATATTAATAGATGGCACATTTCGGTCATAGTGGCTCTCAAACGTAAAAAAAAAATTTTTTAAAGAAAATTAAAAACATTTTTAAAAAGTTGATGGATACAATGTATGTACAAAAAGTTTATAACAATTGCAATGTAACCATTTGCATAAAGGATTAGGGTAGAGCAAGAAACATTGTATTGAAGAAAAAGCAAACACAGTCTGGTACTTAAGGTTTAGAATTTCTGTGAATACCTTAAAGTATATACATACTACCCACCTGAGCGCATTATAAAAGGAAGACTCAATAATCCTTGGTATGAATGAATGGTAAGGGAAGGATGGATGTGCACAGGTACTTGAAAAAGAACCCTGGCCGCTGCTTTCAGATTGAAGGCGAACAGGTGCAGCTCTGATGCAGGCTGACTTTGGATAGTACACGTAGCTTTAGTGCAGTTAGGGAAGGAGGTGGGGTCTGGCAGCATCTCACATGCAAAAACCAAACAAGCACCAGGCCTGTCAGCTGTGGCAGACTCAGGCAGACAGTTTCGTTACACTTACCCAGAACAATGACTAACAGGTTGCGGATCACATTTAGAATCTGAAACAGAGATTATGATAGCGTGCATTACTGATAGAATATCTCAACTTATACACTAAAAAAAAAAAAAAAAAACTTTCAATAAGAAGAAGAAAAAAAAAAAATAATTATAGCAAGTCACATACAACACTGAAACTCATTTAAATCTACAAATTGTATAAAAACCTTCAGGGAACTTGGAAGAAAATTTGGCATATGCATCTTTTATGTTTTCCCCCCCTAGCGTTAAAGGCAATAAATCTAGCCAATATATTCCTTTCCTTTTTGAATGTTAATACAGACTTCCGCATAATACAGTTACATTTGCCTATGTAAAGATACAAAGTAAAACGGTCTCAGGGCATTTCATGCGAAGCACGAAATATATATGTATGAATGCAAACCTTGTGACAAAACTTTTTTTAACATTCACATTCGTTAGCATGAGGAGCCTTTTCTCTATTTTTGCTCAGAGGAGAAAAGCGTCACTTACCCCTTCCATGAACATCAGATAATGGTTTTGTTTCTTATAAAAGAAAAAGAAAAAAAAATGTGTCTTCAAAAGTTACAGTGATTCAATGACAACTTGACTTGCCAAAAGGTTCAGCAAAAACTGAGGTTTAGCTATAGCAGACATAATGATATTTTACTGCAGTAGTCAGGCATACTATATAGAAGAGATGGTGGACATATCCCTCTGAGGCAAACTGATCAAAAATGTAAATACATACTCATAAATGACTAATCTATGCAGGAAACCTCTTGTAAGACCCTGGAATGAGTGTATGCCCTTAGCTTTGACATGTGACATGTCATGATTCCCTTTTATTCCAGAAGTTTGGTCCTTATGGGGTTAAGGGAAAGATGGGGGGTGGGGATAGACCATTAAGGGAAAGATGGGGGGGGAGACCACTAAGGGAAAGATTGGGGAGACATAAGGGAAAGATGGGGGAGCATAAGGGAAAGATGAGGGGGTAGACCATTAAGGGAAAGATGGGTTAAGGGGGGAGGAGAGACCACTAAGGGAAAGAATAGTGAGAAGAGACCACTAAGGAAAAGATTTGGGAGACCACTAAGGAACAAATGGGGGAGACTCTAAGGGACAGGGAGGAGGGATAGCACTGTGGGAACAGGTGGGGAGTGCAGGAGAGAGCACTAAGGGTCAGGGGGAGCAATAAGGGATAGGGGGGCAGAGGAGATCACTAAGGGACAGGACGGCAGGTGAGATCACTACAGACAGGTGGGGAGGGGAGATCATTAAGGTATAGGAGAGCACTAAGGGACAGGAAGGGAGACCTCTAAGGGACAGGAGGGGAGACCTCTATGGGACAGGAGGGGAGACATCTAAGGAACAGGAGGGGAGACATCTATGGGACAGGAGGGGAGACATCTAAGGAACAGGAGGGGAGACATCTATGGGACAGGAGGGGAGACATCTATGGGACAGGAGGGGAGACATCTAAGGGACAGGAGGGGAGACATCTAAGGGACAGGAGGGAGACATCTAAGGGACAGGAGGGGAGACATCTAAGGGACAGGAGGGGAAGTGGAGATGAAACATAGAAACATAGAATGTGACGGCAGATAAGAACCATTCGGCCCATCTAGTCTGCCCAATTTTCTAAAAACTTTCATTAGTCCCTAGCCTTATCTTATAGTTAGGATAGCCTTATGCCTATCCCATGCATGCTTAAACTCCTTTACTGTGTTAACCTCTACCACTTCAGCTGGAAGGCTATACCATGCATCCACTACCCTCTCAGTAAAGTAATACTTCCTGATATTATTTTTAAACCTTTGTCCCTCTAATTTAAGACTATGTCCTCTTGTTGTGGTAGTTTTTCTTCTTTTAAATATAGTCTCCTCCTTTACTGTGTTGATTCCCTTTATATATTTAAATGTTTCTATCATATCCCCCCTGTCTCGTCTTTCCTCCAAGCTATACATGTTAAGATCCTTTAACCTTTCCTGGTAAGTTTTATCCCGCAATCCATGAACCAGTTTAGTAGCCCTTCTCTGAACCCTCTCTAAGGTATCAATATCCTTCTGAAGATACGGTCTCCAGTACTGTGTACAATACTCCAAGTGAGGTCTCACCAGTGTTCTGTACAATGGCATGAGCACTTCCCTCTTTCTACTGCTAATACCTCTCCCTATACAACCAAGCATTCTGCTAGCATTTCCTGCTGCTCTATTACATTGTCTGCCTACCTTTAAGTCATCAGAAATAATCACCCCTAAATCCCTTTCCTCATATGTTGAGGTTAGAACTCTATCAAATATTCTGTACTCTGCCCTTGGGTTTTTACGTCCAAGATGCATTATCTTGCACTTATCCACATTAAATGTCAGTTGCCACAATTCTGACCATTTTTCTAGTTTACCTAAATCATTTGTCATTTGGCTTATCCCTCCTGGAACATCAACCCTGTTACATATCTTAGTATCATCAGCAAAAGACATACCTTACCATCAAGACCTTCTGCAATATCACTAATAAAAATATTAAAGAGAATGGGTCCAAGTACAGATCCCTGAGGTACCCCACTGGTGACAAGTCCAAGCTTGAATATATTCCATTAACTACAACCCTCTGTTGCCTGTCACTCAGCCACTGCCTTACCCATTCAACAATATTTGAATCCAAACTTAAAGATTGCAGTTTATTGATAAGCCTTCTATGTGCAACAGTGTCAAAAGCCTTACTGAAATCTAGGTAAGCAATGTCTACTGCACCACCCTGATCTATAATTTTAGTTACCCAATCAAAAAAATCAATAAGATTAGTTTGGCATGATCTCCCTGAAGTAAACCCATGTTGTCTCTGATCTTGAAATCCATGTGTTTTTAGATGTTCATCAATCCTATCCTTTAACATGGTTTCCATCACTTTCCCCACTACCACTACCAGATGAGACCACTAAGGAACATGGGAAGTGGTAGAGATCACGAAGGGACAGGAGACGTGGTAGAGATCATTAAGGGGTGAGGGGGGGTGTAAGACACACAGAGAGGCTGGGAAAGGAGTGAAAGAAACGCACAGAAGGGCTGGTAGGGGAGACAGACACACAGAGAAGCTCAGGAGGGACAGACACAGAGTCGCTTGTGAGGGAGACACACAGAGTCGCTTGTGAGGGAGACACACAGAGTCGCTTGTGAGGGAGACACACAGAGGGACCTGGGGTAAAAGACACACCAAGGAGCTGGAAAGAGTAAGACACAAAGGGGCTTGGGGTAGTAAGACACTCAAAGGGGTTTGGAGGATGGAGGAGACATACAAAGAGGTGGGGGGTAAGAGAAACACAAGAGGCTTGTAAGAGATACACTAAAGGGGGTTGTAAGACACAAAACTTAAAGAAAGAATATACAAAAGAAATATTAACAAAATAAATATAATAAAAATAAATAGCTGCTCCCCTTTCACCCCCTATCCTTCCCCACAAACCCTCTCTTTCACACTACACCCACATACACAGAAACACACAATGCATCCCTACTTACATACAAACACACCAAAACATTCAATGCATCCTACACTCACACAGTAACACTCCATGCTTCACTTACAAACACACAATGCATCCATTACACACACACACAATGCAGCCCTTGCACACATACAAAGAAGCACTCATTACACACCCACACAGCTTCTCTTAATGCATCTCTTACACACATTCAATGCACCCATTACAGACACGCACTCTGCATTACATTACATACATGGAAACACACCTTGAATCCCTTACACATACACAGATTCACACAATGCATCTCTTACACACACACACACACACACACATTACATCCTCTACAAAAACACATAACACATCTCCTACACACATACACTCCACACCTTGTAGGCATACTCACGGTCTGGCCCCGGGGGCCCATACCGTGATCTAAGGGGCCCCCAAAAAATTTAGCTGCTTCCTGTTAGTTGATTTTTGTGAGCACTGCCTCCAGAGAGCCTGTTTTAACACCAGACCAATGGAGCCAGACTGCAGCCTGAGCCCATCATCATCCTCTTGTCCTCATCTGGTGGTGTTTAGGCAATCCAGTATATTATTAGTGGCACTAATCTCTAATTTACCTCACAATAAAGTGACACTATAGTCACCAGAACCACTACAGCTTAATGTAGTGGCTCTGGTGTCTATAGCCTGTCCCTGCAGGCTTTTTAATGTAAACCCACTGCCTTTTCAGAGAAAAGACACTGTGTGCAGCATTGGCATATATGGCAGATCTTATGGGTGGGGCATTGTGATGTCACATGGTGGGCAGAGCATGGGGGGATTGAAAATTTTTGGTTGCCTAAGGCGGCAAAAATCCTTGCACTGACCCTGCCACCCACCGATATAAAAATAGGAATAAATCACACTGCAAATCAGTTGACACTACTATGATATGTAACACTATCTTACAGCCCAGCCATACTACACTTGTAACACTACTTTTTCTTATATTTCTGGTAATATCACAAGTAGACCATGTGCCTTCACTAGACTGACCATGACAATGATTAGCTTTGACCTCATTAAGGATAAGACAACAGACCCTAAAGTAAGGTGACGTAGGACAACACCACTAAACCCTCAGTGTATCTTAGACCTCCCATTACTATCCAACGTTGAGGTTATTGCTTTAGGTGCTTCCCTGTTGGGAGTCCCTGACCTGGCAGTTTATAATGGACATATGATAAATTCATAAGTAAACATTGGAAAGTTTTAAAAGGAGATACCGTACTCAGGACCATTCTAGATGAGAGACCTAAGAATGTTTCTAATGTGGAACTACTGTATCTTAAATTGGGATATGAGGACTAACATTGTATTGACCAATCTATTGGGAACAAAAAAGGGAAGAATAAACAAGGAGCCCTAATTAAGAGTCCGAAAGGGTGTGGGAAAGAGTCCTTATTTTATCAGATCCCACCCTTAAAGGAAAGCATTGAGCTCAAAATCTATATTTAGACCTATGGGTTCCAAACTCATGAGTCTAAAGATCCATTTCACCTCTATCCTATCTAGGGCTTGCTCTAGATCCCCTCCTCTCCAATGGTTGGTGACTTTCTCTATCACTAGAAACTCCAAACCTCTGGGGTCCCTCGAATGATGGATAGAAAAGTGTCTGGAGAGATTGTGTGTCCCTTTTTTATATAATGGATATGTTCCCCCAACCTTATCTTGAAAGGCCCATTTTTTTCCTTCCAATATAGTGGTTTTTGCAAGGACATATCAGGAGATAGATAACTCCAACTGTGTTGCAGCTTACATTAGTTCTTATTTTAAAACTTTCATCTCCCTTCATATTTTTAAATTCTTTAGTGATGGGTATTTGCGTTGGATTATTCTTGCAACCCATGCATTTGTTGCACTTGTGAAACCCTGCATTTAGTAACAAGTCTGTATTTTAAGTTGATACAACCATATTAATTGACCACATCATTTTGCTATTTTCATGTCCCATTAACTATATCCATTCAGTTTAGTTTGGTGAAGACTTATCATTTTGGATTCCACTTGTGTGCTAGACTCAGTTTCTATATCCTCAATTCAATTTTATCAAGAGCTTAGTCCACTTTAACCTATTCTCAGCTCTGTCACTATCCCCACTTATATTCTATCTCCACTGTATTCCTGTTTTGACTATTGATCTTTATTATAGTTACTCCTATTTGCATCTTTCTATCTATAGTTCAGGTGGTAGCAATTTTAGCAGTGAGTCAGTGGTTATAGTAGTCCATCTCAGATCTCCTACTTTGCCCTATTTTAGAAGGATATCCTCCATGTTTTTCATGTGTGGTATCCTGCTCATTAGTGTGTATATTTTTCTATATGATAAATTCAGTTTCTTGTGCCTTGGCAAAAGGCCTTAATACTACCTCTCAGGCTATTGAGGAAATGCTATTGGATGTACAGAGCAACAGACGTGCCATATTACCAAATAGGGCTGCCATAGACTATCTTTTGCTAAAACATGAGCATGGTTGTGAGGCATTTGAGGGAATGTGCTGTTTTAACTTGTCTGACCATGCTAGGCCCATACATCAAAACATTGCTGACTTAAGAAAGATAGCATCTGACCTAACCCAAGACTCAGGATTCTTTGAGGAATGGAATTTAATTTTCGGGTTTGGGTCTATTGGGAAAGAAAATATTGAGCGGAGCTATTGTGATTATTTTTATTCCAATTACTATATATGTTGTAGTTTCTTGTTGAAGATGCTTTGTTTCTGAAATCATTAAGAATACTAGAAAACCTGTTCGATATCAGTGATACTTTCATGATTTCTTCCTTCACATACAACCATCCCAGATATCTTTTCCCAGTTTCTTGCCTTCAAAAAGGGTTTTGTTACGTTCACGGACTGAGGCAATCCAGGGGAACCAAGGTGAAGATCTAACTAAAGTCCCACAACCTCGAGTAGCGTGGCTGGAAATACTCTGGATAACTTCCTCAGCCTTTTAACAAACAGAGGTGAGTTGTGAATTACAGATTTTTTTTTCCAATGATCACTGTATATAGTTTTATTAAGTAGTCATTCACAACAATAATTTGTAAAATTCCTTAAATAGTCTTGTAATAAAATATGTAGCGTAAAATCATACATAGCTGTGTGAAAACTGACATTGTGCTTTTGATGATATAAAATATGCTTATATTAAAAAATCAAAATCTCTGCATTCAAATTACCACTATTAACGGTCTGTTCTCCCACAGCATGTCAGGACACTATTATCACAAGTGCTCCAATGATCGTTCACTGTGTAGGCGCCTCTCCAATTTGCTACCCTGTTGCTTAGGAGCAGACATGTTTCATCTTTCTGCGGGAAACTCAATTCTATGCCAGGCACGCCACAGCCTGTTTATATATACATCCAATCGTCCGCTGGAAATTAAAGGATAGGTAACATCTACTAACGATCCTATATATTCTTTCAGTAAACCATAATTTGACTTGTATACTGAATACTTGTAATAGAAAATATCAAGTTGGCACAAATGACACAATATAGTTACATAAAACATAAAGGAAGACTATAATTTTAGACCACGATAGTTAAAGTGGAAAAATGCAAGCCACTTATACTTTCAGTTCACCTATTTTTGGCATCAACCTTTAAATCTTGACTATGCTTTAACTGATAATACACCGGTAAATCTGTCCGTTTCAAAATCCCGGTGTGTCTGCACACTGAATAAAGTAGGGGTTGCATAGCAGATTTCAAAGCTCTCTGTGTAAAGCATCAGTTCTGAACAGAGAATGAGTTTCTGAAACTTGTAATTCAGGTACCAGTTTCTAATTATAAATGCTGCTAGCTGAACTCCTAGAAACAACGTATATTTTCATAGAAATATGGCATTCAAGTTAGTTTTTTGCATTTTTCACACACAAACAAATATTGTGAAAAAACTGAAACTCTAACTTTTGAAAACACCATAAAACCTGTACTGTTATACTCAGGAGGCTTTGCTGAACACAAATAATAGTGTTTCAAAACCCTAAAACGTATCACAAGAATTATATCATTAATATGTCGTTTGTCATGTGAAAAATGCAAAAAAACATCACTTTCACCGATGATCTCATCGTTGTAATACATTTTACTGTTTTGAAACACTAATATTTGTATTTAGTGAAGTCTCCCGAGTAAAACAGTAACCCCCATGTACAGGTTTTATGGTGTATTGGAAAGTTACAGGGTTAAATATAGTGCTAGCAAATTAAATTCTCTGGACTTTCTGCCTGGGTTATCAGGCAGGTCCTGCAAATTGTAATTAATAAAATTACTTAATTATGTAAAAATATTACATAAATATATATGTAGAATTAAAATATATATAATATTTTAAAATTATTTTTATTTATATAGTTACATAGTTACATAGTTACATAGTTGCATAGCTGAAAAGAGACTTGCGTCCATCAAGTTCAGCCTTCCTCACATTTGTTTTTTGCTGTTGATCCAAAAGAAGGCAAAAAAACCCAGTTTGAAGCACAATTTTGCAACAAGCTAGGAAAAAAATTCCTTCTTGACCCCAGAATGGCAGTCAGATTTATCCTTGGATCAAGCAGTTATTACCCTACATTGAAAGATTATATCCTTGAATATTCTGTTCTTGCAAGTATGCATCTAGTAGCCGTTTGAACATCTGTATGGACTCTGATAAAACCACTTCCTCAGGCAGAGAATTCCACATCCTGATTGTTCTTACAGTAAAAAAACCTTTCCTTTGCCTTAGACGAAATCTTCTTTCTTCCAGTCTAAACGCATGGCCTCGTGTCCTATGTAAAGTCCGGTTTGTGAATAGATTTCCACACAATGGTTTGTATTGGCCCGAATATATTTGTATAATGTTATCATATCCCCTCTCAGGCGACGTTTTTCTAAACTAAATAGGTTTAAATTTGTTAACCTTTCTTCATAGCCGATATGTTCCATTCCTTTTATTAATTTTGTAGCCCACCTCTGCACTTTTTCTAGTGCCATAATATCCTTCTTTAGAACAGGTGCCCAAAATTGCACAGCATATTCAATATGTGGTCTTACCAGTGATTTATAAAGAGGCAAAATGATATTCTCATCCCGAGAATGAATGCCCTTTTTCATGCATGACAATACCTTACTGGCCTTGGCCACTGCTGATTGACATTGCACATTGTTGCATAGTTTGTTGTCTATAACAATTCCCAAGTCCTTTTCATGTGTTGTTATCCCTAATTCGCTTCCATTAAGGGTATACGTTGCTTGTGTATTCTTTACGCCGAAGTGCATAACTTTGCATTTTTCAACATTAAATTTCATCTGCCATTTGAGTGCCCAGTCCCCCAGTCTATCTAAATCCCTCTGCAGCAAAGTAATATCTTGCTCACATTGTATTGTTTTACAAAGTTTGGTGTCATCTACAAACACTGAAACATGACTTTCAATGCGGTCTTCAAGATCATTTATAAACATGTTAAATAGAAGGGGTCCCAGAACAGACCCCTGAGGGACACCACTTGCCACCTCTGTCCAGCTTGAAAATTTACCGTTAATGACAACTCTTTGTACTCTGTTTTTAAGCCAATGTTCTACCCAAGAACAAGCATTTTCATCTATACCGATTTCCTTGAGTTTGAACACTAATCTATTGTGTGGAACTGTATCAAATGCCTTGGCAAAATCCAAAAAGATCACATCCACAGCAACACCCTGATCTATACTTCTACTTACTTCTTCGTAGAACGCAATCAAGTTAGTTTGACATGACCTGTGCTTCATAAAACCATGCTGATTTTTGCTGATAACCATGTTCTTCTCAAGGAATTCTTGAATATTATCCCTTAATAACCTTTCAAATATTTTACCAGCCACAGAAGTTAAGCTCACAGGACTATAATTTCCAGGCAAGGATTTTGAACCCTTTTTGAATATAGGAACCACATCTGCCTTCCTCCAATCCTCCGGAACACTTCCTGAAAGAAAAGAATCTTGAAAGATTAAAAACAGAGGTTCACTTATTTCTACACTTAGTTCCTTAAGTACACGTGGATGGATACCGTCAGGCCCTGGAGCTTTGTTTATATTAACTTTCTTTAGTTGCTGCAGCACCTTGTCTTGAGTTAACCAATTACAATTATTCTGCAAGTTTTTAGTAGCAATCATTTGCACATCTATTGCCATGGGTTCTTCCTTAATATATACGGAGGAGAAATAGTTATTTAAAATTCCTGCCTTTTCCTGGTCTTCATTAATTAACACCCCCGTTTCAGTTTTTAGTGTACCTACACTTTCATTTTGTTTTTTTTTAGAATTTATGTACTTAAAAAATGCTTTGGGGTTGGTTTTGCTCTCTTCAGCTATCATTATTTCATTTTGAAGTTTAGCAAGTCTAATTGCCTTTTTGCACGCATTATTTGCATCCTTATATCTTTTATAAGATGCATCTGATTTGTCCGATTTAAATGCTTTAAATGCCCTTCTCTTAGTTGTAATCTCTTGTTTTATTTCTCTACTAAGCCATGTTGGTTTTAATTTGTTTCTTTTATATTTATTTCCCAATGGTACATACTGAGAAATGTACCTTTGTAATATTTGTTGGAAGATGATCCATTTATCCTAAGTGTTCTTTTCACTAAAGAGTTTATGCCAGTCAATATATTGTAAAGCTTCCCTTAACTTATTGAAATTGGCCTTTTTAAAATTATATGTTTTAGTATTCCCCATGTGCTTTTGTTTTTTTGAGTTTATTTCAAAGGACACTATATTGTGATCACTATTTCCCAAGTGCTCACCTACTTGAATGTTGGTCAAAAGATCAACGTTGTTTGTTAAAACCAGGCCCAGACAAGCATCCATTCTAGTTGGTGCTTGTACAAGTTGTGACATGAAGGTGTCATATATGTGTGTGTATATATATATATATATATATATATATATATATATAGTGATATATACATATACATTTATGTATATAGATATACATATTATTTCGTTTTAAGTGTATTTTGATATCAATATATATATTAATATCAAAATACAGTTAGAATGAAATTACACACACTTTTTAATAATATTTTTATTTTTCAACATTTATATTTTTTGATATATATAAAAAAATATATATTTAATTAATATCATTATATGTGTATAGTAAGTGTGTGTGTGTATATATATATATATATATATATATATATATATATATATTTCCTGGCCATATCCATGGCAGCACAACAATGGGTAGCTCCTCCCCTATCCCTAGTTAGACAGGAACCAATTAAAATAAGGGTACAAATACCCCCTCCTACCTCCTCCTCCCTCAGTCTTTTTGTTCCTGTCCTATCCCTGTAGGACCAAATTAGTCTATTTTAGGACTATAATCACTTTTCTTTTATGGCTTACCTGAGGGTTTTTACCTTCTACCCCCAAGGAAGTTCAGCCTCTCTTCCTTGGGAAGCTTCAGTATCCGGCCCTGTGCAAAGGTGTCCCCCTGAAGATACCCCCTTAGTGACCGGGGGTCCTACTTGCAGTGACCCTAGGGGTAGCAAGAGAAAATAAATGCCAAAATAATTCTGATTCCCTGCAGTGACCAAGAGGTAGCAGGAAGTGGCGAGAAGACCCTATTCTGGATGGATTTCTACATTGAAGTACAAAACCCCACATGTATGTATGTATGAAAACAGTGAGATCATCCAAACAAATACTTTCTGCATATATTCTGTTAATTACATATGTGTGGGGTTCCCCCCCCTACCTATGATTGCTTTGTACCTTTCTTCTTTAACTTTTTGCACTAGCCTTCCCGGCGTCCTGTAACTCCTGGGGCGCATGTGCGCCGTTTTCGCGCGTGCCCGCTCGTTCACGGGCACACTAGCTTCGCGTGCACGCCAGTTTCGCGTGCACGCTATGTCCTTGCGCGCGCCTGGGTTCCGGCTGCAGCAAGGGTGCCTCCTGCTAGGAGGTTGCTTCCGGGTTGGTGCCGCGCATGCGCAGTTGGCGAGCGGTGAATTCAATCGTTCTGAGCATGCGCGGATAGGCGGTGACGTCAGATATGACGTCACACGCCTATTTAAGCGCCAAAAGCGTATATAGAGTGTACCTGAGGTTCTTATTAGGACTCTAGAAGTCCTGTTTTCATACATTTTCTACTTTGAATAGCATTTCCTTTGCAAGAAATATTTGAAGGTAAGTTTTACTTCTTAAAGGTATATACACATAATTATTATTTTTTTTCCATTCTCATTTTCTTTTCTTTCTATACTAATTAAATTACTTTTCTAGACTATTTCGTAATCATCTCCACAATGGAGAAAGACAAAAGGAGATCAATGTCTTCTGGTTCGGACTCTTCTGGATATAAAAATAGGTCACACTCTAGGAGTTATAGGTAAGCCATATCATATCATTAATTTTTCTTCTGGATACATAAAGTAAAAGAGTGCTAATATGAGATATTTCCCTATCATGATAGTTCTACGGGAAAGAAAACCGTGAGATCATCCAAAGGAAAATCTCCAAAGAAAAATCAATGCGAAGCCTGTAATAAAAAACCGCTGGAGGGCAAACGGTTATGTGCAGAATGTTTATCTGAAGCAGCTGGAACATCTAATCCTTCAATGGAATTTGTACAATTCATAAAACAAGCGGTGGCTCAAGGTATCAAAGAAGCAGGGGCAAGTCACAAAAGACCCCGGTTACATGAACCTTCGGATTACCAACATCATGATTCGTCAGATGAATCCATGGATATGGAATCATACCAGGGGAATTTCTTATCTTCAGACGAAGAAGAAACTCAGGCCCCTGCAGATTTTCTAGAACCTGCTCAGATAGACCACCTCATTTACAAAGTCTGTAAATCTTTGAGCTTAAGAGAGGCAGTTGCAGAACAGTCAACCTCTTATCGTTATTTCTCAGACTTGAGAAAGAAAAGAGCAACCTTTCCAGTGCATGATACTATTAAGGAATTAATTAAAGACGAATGGTCTAATACAGATAAGAAGCTTTCAGCACAA
This sequence comes from Pelobates cultripes, assembly GCA_933207985.1. NCBI lineage: Eukaryota > Metazoa > Chordata > Amphibia > Anura > Pelobatidae > Pelobates > Pelobates cultripes. Next base: position 119,029,999 of record OW240918.1, on the reverse strand, counting down.
GGCAGAATTTCTCGCCTCTATCCTTTTGACAAGTCTGATTCATACCATTGGGATAATGCCCCTAAGGTGGATGCGGCAGTAGTTCGACTTGCAAAACATACCACATTGCCAGTAGATGATGCAGGCTCATTTAGACACCCAATGGACAAGAAGATGGATCTGCATCTCTCAAAGGCTTATGTTGCAGCAGGGACTGGTTTTCACCCTGCTATAGCTCTTACTTCAGTATCCAGGGCCTTGAAAATCTGGATCGAAAACTTGGAAGAGGATATCAGAGATGGGAGAAACAGATCTTCTCTTCTGGAAAGATTAAATGATATTAAACTGGCCGTTGACTTTACGTCAGAATCTTCGGTAGACATGGTGAAAGCCTTAGCAAGGAACATGGCTCTTTCAATTTCAGCTAGAAGAGCTTTATGGTTGAGATCCTGGTCCGCAGATTCATCATCAAAGTCTAGTCTATGCGCCCTTCCTTTTTATGGTGAGATGTTGTTTGGTAAAAACCTAGACGAGTGCATCAAAAGAGCTGCAGAAGGTAAAAAAGCCTTTCTTCCACAAGACCGGAAAACCCGTGGATCCTTTCGAGCCAGAAGATACTCTGAGTACCCCTCCTTTCGCGATACCAGATCTTATAAACCGGGAAGAGAATATGGAAGGTCTATTCCATGGAGAGGTGGACATTCATCCAACAGAGGAGGAAAGTCTAGAGGTTCCTCATTTCACAAGAAGCCTTTATGACAAACCCACTTACCATTCTGGAGGAGTAGGTGCCCGTCTACTACTTTTCCAGAATATGTGGAAAAATTCAACTCAAGACAGATGGGTGCTGGATATCATACAAAGAGGATATCTTATAGAATTCTCCACAAGGCCGCCACCTCGCTCCTTCCAGAAGACTATCTGGCCAAGAGATGTAGAAAAAAGAGATTCCCTAAAAAAGTTTATCTCATCCCTTCAAGACGATGGAGTTATCGTTCAAGTTCCAAGAGCTCAGCAAACATACGGGTTTTACTCCCATATCTTTCTCACCAGAAAATCCACAGGGGGATGGAGACCTATATTAGACCTAAGCAGACTAAACAAGTTCCTAAACATAAGGAAATTCAAGATGGAGTCTCTTCAATCCATCGTAAAAGCAGTTTTTCCAAATCAATGGCTCATGTCAATAGACCTGGCAGATGCGTATTTCCATATTCCCATAGCACCCCAGCATCAAAGATTCCTCAGATTCGCTGTGGAAGAGGGGCATTTTCAGTTCCGTGCTCTCCCCTTTGGGCTAAGCACTGCTCCACGTACTTTCTCAAAAGTTCTGGTGGTTCTCATCGCAGAACTCAGGAAGAAAGGCATTGCAGTATATCATTACCTCGACGACATCCTGATTCTGGCAGAAAACAGAGAAATATTAGAAGATCACGGCCTGATATGTATACAGTATCTTCAACAACACGGATGGAAGATCAATTTCGCCAAAAGCAACTTAAAACCATCCCAGAACATGATATATCTAGGAGCAGCATTCAACACTGCAGAAGGGTCCGTCCAACTATCCCCAGAAAGGGGTATGAAAATTCGGGAAAAGGTCAAAGACATGTTAGCATCCAGTGTTTCCTCAGCAGAGACAATCATGAGCCTCCTGGGATCAATGTCCTCCACTATAGGACTTACAAGATGGGCTCAATGGAGAATGAGGCCTTTCCAAAGGAATTTCCTTTCTCAATTCAAGGGCAATCTGTCTCAACCTATAATGATCCCTCCTCACGTACAAGAATCCCTGAAGTGGTGGACCCACAAAGAGTCTCTCTTCAGAGGTTATCCCTTAGGAAACATTCCATGGATCATCATCACCACAGATGCCAGTCAATGGGGCTGGGGAGCCCACCTTCAAGACAACTATGTTCAGGGGAAATGGGCATTTTCAACCTCCGACACCCCTTCGAATCTTCTAGAACTTCTGGCAGTTTTCAAGGCTCTAATGCACTTCCAGCAACTTTTACTTCACAAATGGGTCAAGATCAGGACAGACAATGCCACAGTTGTGGCATATATAAATCACCAAGGAGGGACAAGAAGTTGCAGAATGATGAAACTTATGAAACCTTTGATGGCCTGGGCTCAAATGAACTTGGAGAATATCTCTGCAATACATCTCCCAGGAACTCAGAACTCTGTGGCAGACTTTCTCAGCAGGGTGAAATTAGACCCGGGAGAATGGAGTCTATCAGACATAATATTTCTACAGATCGTAGAAAAATGGGGCCTTCCCCAGATAGATCTAATGGCTACAAGCAACAACAGAAAAGTCAAGAACTTCTTTTCGAGAATTCCAGATCCCCAGGCCATAGGAAGAGACGCATTGACATGCAGTTGGAACTTCGACCTGGCTTATGCCTTTCCTCCGAAACCCCTCATCTTCCCTCTGCTAAGGAGACTACGACAAGAGAAGACATCACTGATTCTAATAGCCCCTTTTTGGCCTCGCAGACCTTGGTTTCCGCTCCTACTAAGTCTGTGCAAGAAGGATCCATGGCGCCTTCCAGTGGTCCCATTCCTGTTACATCAGGGTCCAATTCACCATCCAAACCCAGCATCCCTTCGTCTGATGGCATGGTACTTGAAAGGGATGGGTTAAAGAACAAGGGATTTTCGAGATCAGTTATCGAGACACTTCTTCAAGCAAGGAAGAAGTCTACTTCATCCACTTACTACAGAATATGGGATGTATTTTCTTCATGGGCCAGTTCAAGGCCCTTTGATATGTTGAACCCTTCGACTACTGACATTCTTGATTTTTTACAATCAGGTCTAGAGAAGGGATTGAGTTATAACACTCTAAAAGTGCATGTTTCTGCCCTCTCTGCTTTAACTAATCATAGATGGGCACTGGATCCGGACATAGCTAGATTTCTGACTGCAGTCCTCAAGATCAAGCCACCCATTAAGTCTATTACTCCGCCATGGGATCTCCCTCTGGTCCTGAAGGCTCTTAAAGCAGATCCTTTTGAACCTATGACATCAATTTCCTGTCATCTTCTCACGATCAAGACAGTTCTACTAGTAGCCCTAGCCTCTGGTAGAAGGGTTTCTGATCTCCAGGCTCTTTCAGCTCGAGAACCTTTTACGATATTTCATAAGGACAGAGTCATCCTGAGAACGGTTCCAGAATTCCGCCCAAAGGTGACTTCAGAGTTCCATATGAATGAAGAGATAATCCTTCCAGCATTAAGTACAGAAGAATCTAATAACAGGGAAAACGCTGATGATGATGCTATCGACCTAGTAAGATGCCTTAAGATATATATACAGAGATCCTCAGAATGGCGCATTTCGGAAAGGCTCTTTGTTATTCCTAATGGCCCTAGGAAGGGTCTGCAAGCTTCGAAAGCCACTATCAGCAGATGGATAGTTTCGGCCATTATCCAATCTTATAGGTCATCTAAAACTAGTGTTCCTGAAGGTTTGAAGGCTCACTCTACACGTTCCCTTTCTTCATCCTGGGCAGCTGCAGCAAAGGTTTCTACAGAACTGATTTGCAAAGCAGCCACTTGGTCATCTTCTAATACATTTATTAGACATTATCGTTTAGATGTAAGAGCTGGCCAATACGATGGATTTGGCAGATCAGTTCTTTCTGCCTCATAGGACTAACTACTATTCTTTTTGTTTATCACATTGAGTTGTTTGTGACAATACACTTGCATTATTTAATAATGTGAGTTTTTCTTTCCCTCCCTTGGTTTTAGCTTGGGTATTACCCATTGTTGTGCTGCCATGGATATGGCCAGGAAAGAGATAAATTTACTCATACTTACCGTAATTTTCTTTTCCTGGTCATAGGCCATGGCAGCACAAAGGTCCCACCCAGGGATATTGCTGTTAACTAGACTGAGGGAGGAGGAGGTAGGAGGGGGTATTTGTACCCTTATTTTAATTGGTTCCTGTCTAACTAGGGATAGGGGAGGAGCTACCCATTGTTGTGCTGCCATGGCCTATGACCAGGAAAAGAAAATTACGGTAAGTATGAGTAAATTTATCTCTCTCTCTCTCTATATATATATATATATATATATATGATCTAAGCATATATTTTATTTTACACTGTTTTAAAACTTTATTAAACTTTTTTCAGGCAGCAGGGGGACTACCTGTCATTCCAGGCACTCCCCCTGCTTGCACTGCTATGGACGGCTATTCCGTCCATGTGCTCGTGAGGTCCTCACAAGGACCTCGCGAACACATGGCCCAGGAGGGCAGGATCGGCAGGAGGGGCACTTCCTGGGATATCAGGTAAGTCCCCCCATCGCGATCGCCGATGAGCAGGTAAGTGGAAAGGACGGCGTGGATGTACTATGCCACCCACCGGCGTTTAGAGTCGGGTCCTCAAGGACGGCATAGCACACCCGCCATCCTTAAGGCGTTAATGGAACACTATAGGGTCAGGAACAAAACATGACCATATAGTGTTAAAATCACCATCTAGCCCCTCCTCCCCACCCCACCTCTTTAAATATAGCAAAATCTTACCTTTATTGCAGTCTGCCATAGTTTCAATGAATCTATAAAAAGCTGTCCAAATATCAAAAACATTTGTTAGAAAACCACTGCAAAATGAACGTCTCCAATCATGTATCAAATGTACTAAAAGTAACAGGGATGGCAGGCTAACACGCATGGATGGTTCATGTGTGTCCTCCAATCGCTGGCAGTAGCAGGAGCAGCACATGAAAAACACACCTAGTAAATTGCAGTCCATCAAAGCTACAATAATAATTTCGGTCTATGCTCGACACACCTGGGAACGTATCATCTTAGTGTGTAGTAGGGGCAGTTCAAGAACCTGAATTGAGGAATTGTATTACCAGTATTTACACATACAGAATTACCAAAATAAACTTAAATTAGCAGTACTTCACAGTCATGGCTGAGCCCACCAATATTATACCCTCAATGAAAAAGAATTGTTGCTTACTCCATACATTTTTTCCTCCTACTCCCTAACCAAGGTTAAGCAACAAACTGTGTTAAAACGTTTAGTAAGAATCTTAAGAGCAATGTGATTTCCAATCCCAGTTTTCAAATATAAATCAGCTTAAATAAACAGGCCAAAAATTTTGTACGGTGGTGTTGTGTGTATTAACCTTAAAATCATCCATTAAATTCTACTTTTAATTATAGGTAAAAAAAAAAATAAACAAAAAACTATTTTTTGGAAGAAATTGATAGCTGTATTATAATGCTCCCTGCGTCATTCACTGTAATTTAGTGAAACATTGTCCATAGAAGTCTTCTGGTTGGTGGTAATTATCCATTTTAAGTCTCACTAATCAACTGGGACTGAAAAATGTCAAGTGTTCTATAATCTTTGCTCTCAGAAGTTCCCACACAACAGTCAGGTGTCAGGGTCCTTTAAGCAACATTTTTATTTTTGTATTAGAATAACCTGATTTAAAATCCAACTACTGACTTTTCCTTTGTGACGGAAATGTACAGTAAAACACTTGCCCTTTTATTACTTTGCCAAGTTTTAAATGTCTTGTGCAATTTAGTATGATAGCAGCCCCGGTAGGAGAATAACTACTATTATGAATTGGTATTAAAGCATGAAATTTAATCAAGCACATCTGCTGCAATGACCTTATCCAGCACACAACCAGAGTGATAAACGTCTTAAAATAATGATAGCATCAACTAAAGGCCAGATCTAGATACAATTCTATTTACTTGTCAAACCGGAAATCTTTTTGGAAAGAGGGAGTGAACTTATATAGACAAACAAAGTCTGTTAGCATGGATTCAGATGGTTCTGCTTGACTGCCAGGTTTGGTCCTCGATGCCAATGATATGGATACTGTAAATATTGTGGTAGAGATGGGGCATTCACATTTATATATATTTAAGCAGTAAGTTGGCCTTCAAAGACTACAGTCTATGTCTCCTCTTACTCATTATTTCACAACTTACAAACTATTATCTTTCAGGTTCAACAACTCGAACCAGGCTTCCAACATAGTACTGAACCTCCCATTACTCTAGAAGTCATTACAATTCCGAAGACCGAAAACAGCTAGAAAGCCTATTAACCCCTTAAGGACACATGACGGAAATATTCCGTCATGATTCCCTTTTATTCCAGAAGTTGTGTCCTTAAGGGGTTAAATATGTAGAGTTGCAAATTATCTTTAGGACTGTATTGTCAAACCTGCCTAGAGATTTCTATATACTTGCTGCCAGTGTCCAGACTCCTCCACCTACTTCACATTACACTTGCATACAGTACTCCACTGTTACTAGCAACATTGTGGGTTAAAATCTTTATGCATTTACATGCTGTACTCCCATTGGCAAAAGAGTGTTCCAAATTGTGTGTGTGTATATATATATATATATATATATATATATATATATATATATATATATTTATATATAAAAAAACTATTACAAACTATTACAAAGATTTGAAATCATTGTTTAGTGAAAGAGTGAGTGCACAGGATTTTGTATTTTGTCCCCAGCAGCACCCTATAATGTATGCATGTTCAGGTGAGTGCAACCCTCTAGGTTTCATATATAATATGTTTTTTTACTAATGCAGATTTCTGCTTTTTCGTCATACAGAAAATCTAGTGTGTTGTATGTACATGTATAAAACCTTTTTTCCAAAATGTTCTACCAGGCCGCGTAATTCAGCGTTTCTCAACTTACGTTAGTCAGTGTGTGTCACCACTTGAGCTAAAACAGAAAAGTTGTGTGATATGATGCCAAGAAAAGGCCACATTAATTTGATTAATCAAATTACCAGTATTAGGACAACAAATTTTTTAGTATTATAAATAATCATTTAAAGGGACACTAAGGTCAACAGAACAACTACAGCTTAATGTAGTTGTTCTGGTGAGTATAATCATTATATGTAGGGTTTTTTTTCATGCAAGCACTGCCTTTTCAAAGAAAAGGCAGTGTTTACATTGACCCTAGGGACACCTCCAAGTGGCCACTCCTCAGATGGCCACTGAAGGTGCTTCCTGGCTCAGTGCTGAATTTTCTTCATAGAGATGCATTGATTCAATGCATCTCTATGAGGAGGTGCTGATTGGCCAAAATGGTGTTTGACCTCGCCCCCATGCAGATTTAAAAAATCTGCAATTCTGATGATGTCACCAAGGGGACAGGGCCAGCAGACACGCACCGCCCTGGTAATAGGGTGATAGTTTTTTTGTACTTTTAAAGAGGGTAAAGGGGGGGGGGGGAGCAAGCCACCTTAATGGTGGGTTTAACACCATAAGGTCAGGAATAAATGTTTGTGTTCCTGACCCTATAGTGTTCCTTTAAGTTTTGAAATGAAATAGATTTTAATTTAAATGAGATAAAAATAAAAGATCAAACGCACTCAGTCACTAAACAGCAATTTCAAAGCTCACAGAGTGCAATATTTTTTTTTGTTTTTTAAACACCTAGCCTAGGTAAATATAATAGAAACATAGAATGTGACGGCAGATAAGAACCATTTGGCCCATCTACTGCCCAATTTTCTAAATACTTTCATTAGTCCCTAGCTTTATCTTATAGTTAGGATAGCCTTATGCCTATCCCACGCATGCTTAAACTCCTTTACTGTGTTAACCTCTACCACTTCAGCTGGAAGGCTATTCCATGCATCCACTACCCTCTCAGTAAAGTAATACTTCCTGATATTATTTTTAAACCTTTGTCCCTCTAATTTAAGACTATGTCCTCTTGTTGTGGTAGTTTTTCTTCTTTTAAATATAGTCTCCTCCTTTACTGTGTTGATTCCCTTTATATATTTAAATGTTTCTATCATATCCCCCCTGTCTCGTCTTTCCTCCAAGCTATACATGTTAAGATCCTTTAACCTTTCCTGGTAAATTTTATCCCGCAATCCATGAACCAGTTTAGTAGCCCTTCTCTGAACCCTCTCTAAGGTATCAATATCCTTCTGAAGATACGGTCTCCAGTATTGTGTACAATACTCCAAGTGAAGTCTCACCAGTGTTCTGTACAATGGCATGAGCACTTCCCTCTTTCTACTGCTAATACCTATCCCTATACAACCAAGCATTATGCTAGCATTTCCGGCTGCTCTATTACATGGTCTGCCTACCTTTAAGTCATCAGAAATAATCACCCCTAAATCCCTTTCCTCAGATGTTGAGGTTAGGACTCTATCAAATATTCTGTACTCCGCCCTTGGGTTTTTACGTCCAAGATGCATTATCTTGCACTTATCCACGTTAAATGTCAGTTGCCACAATTTTTTTTCTAGTTTACCTAAATCATTTGCCATTTGGCTTATCCCTCCTGGAACCTCAACCCTGTTACATATCTTAGTATCATCAGCAAAAATACATCCCTTACCATCAAGACCTTCTGCAATGTCACTAATAAAAATATTAAAGAGAATGGGTCCAAGTACAGATCCCTGAGGTACCCCACTAGTGACAAGTCCAAGCTTCGAATATATTCCATTAACTACAACCCTCTGTTGCCTGTCACTCAGCCATTGCCTTACCCATTCAACAATATTGGAATCCAAACTTAAAGATTGCAGTTTATTGATAAGCCTTCTATGTGCAACAGTGTCAAAAGCCTTACTGAAATCTAGGTAAGCAATGTCTACTGCACAACCCTGATCAATTATTTTAGTTACCCAATCAAAAAAATCAATAAGATTAGTTTGGCATGATCTCCCTGAAGTAAACCCATGTTGTCTCTGATCTTGAAATCCATGTGTTTTTAGATGTTCATCAATCCTATCCTTTAACATGGTTTCCATCACTTTCCCCACTACTGGGGGTTTAGTTACAGTATCTGATCAGATGTTGCATAAACCTAATAGAGATTATATAAAAATTGATTTTCTTACCCCTCTTGAGTGATGTATTTATTCCTCATTCTCAGGTGCTCCTGATTTTATATACACTGAGTATTGCTACATCCACTATGACTGCAGTCTTCTGGTTTGCACAGTGGTAATGTCAATGCCTTAGAACCAAATCCCCAGGTTCGAATCTTGGTCTGACTACTACATCAGTAAGTGTCCCTGGGCAAGACACCTAACAATATATGGCCTGCCCAGCCTACCTCAATAATATGAGAGGAACACGAACCAAGAGATTAATGCCGGCTCGGAAATAGCTTGGATAACAAGGTTCGCAACAGATGCTAGGGAAACAAGCAAAATACAAATTTTTACTTTCAAACTTGATTAAAAAAAATAAACATTTTGAGGACAGTTGTCCTTTAAAAGATTTAAAGCTGTAGAATTGATGCCAGATATATTGCCATTATGTCTCATGAACATATATAAAAAAAAAAAAAAACCCCAAACAATTAGCCTAATTTTCAGATATTGAAATTTTAACTAACCCCTTGAACACCAATGGCATTATATGCAACCGTAATATTCTAGAAATAAATAATATGGAGCATCGGCAGATTTAAACAGCAAGACATTTAAGGATCAAAATATTAAAGTATCTTTGATGTACCAAGGGCTACCATGTTTATAGAACTGTATTCTTTTTGAGGAATGTAAATTGAAAATATACACAAATAGGACTAATATAGCAAATTATGGATCGGTATTTTACAGAGGTAATACTTACTGATGATTTAGGCATCAGTTGCCTTCAAATGTCTTCTGAATCCAATCCTGGAGAATGACAAACATACAGATTATTTTTCTTTAAAGCACTAATTTATTTTCATAAAGTGAGATTTCAAAGTGAATTTCGAAATGGAGGCCAGTGTAACCGGCCTGAAAGCATAGTAGTCTTGGAGAATTTTTCCAGTTCTGTGATTTGAAATTCACTTTGAATTCTCACTTTATTGAATTACTCTGTAAGGGAAGGCGAGCTATAAAAATAGCTCTACAAAAGAAAGCAACAATGCAATGTTGCCTGACATTCAATATTTAACCAAGCACAATAGTGTACCTGCTCCCCCACAAGGCATTATCTGTGATCTTAATCCAGTGATGCAAGGTAAAATATCTTGCTTTAAGGTGAATTCTTAAGGCAGAAAATAAAGATTGTTCAATGCGTTCTAAGAGTGCACAGTACATTCTCATACAGCCACATGAATTAGAAAAAAGGGACACCTTGTACAAAATAGTATGGGAGACAAGTAGAACTCATTGAAGAAAAACCACAAAACAAAAAAAAAAGCACTTTGTTCATGAATCCAGAACAAGACATACAAAGTAGTTTATACACAATATGTTCTCAAATGTAATCTCTCTAGCAGTGACTTTTCATTGCAACAGACCAATACTCAATGAAAATGTAAGCCAGCTTCGTGAAGTCTCGGAATATATAAAACATCCAATTTGGGAATGCACACAGTGGCTTATAGCTTGAGCAATTTGGGAGAAATTAAAGAAAAACTCATTTTTAATTTTTTTTTTTTTTTACTGCTAAAAAGACTTGCCTTTGGGTGACTGACAAATGAGTAACTTCACAAAACAGAATCCATCCAATTTGATCACATTTTATTTAAATTTTTTTGTACATTTTTAACGCACTGTCGAGTACATTAAATATAAGAATCACATCTTGCATAATATTTTAGGAAAATGGACCTGTCACTAAAAAACAAACAAACAAAAAGGTCTTTAAATAAGCAAAAGCAGTATTGAACACTCAAGATCAACCTTTTGGACTAATATCTACTAATGCTTATTAACCTTAATAGAGGGAAAAGTAAGCATTGATTTTGTATCTGGAGCAACAAAATCATGTAAAACCAGAGAGAGTTTCCCCCTGTGAAGTCTTAGACAAGTGATTGTTTTTTTTCAACAACCCTCACAAATATAAGTGGAGACTATCTTCACAAATCTATTTACATGCATATGCCCTACAGCAGCAAAAGCAAGGTCACTCCATCAACCTTATTGTCCCTTATCAATTCTGGCATTGTTGCACTTGTCCAATATTTGTTATCGGAAAAAAAGCATAATTTACTGCCAATCCATCCTCTAGACTAGAGAAATGTCCAAGCATGTCTATAGATATAAACAGATACTACACAAATAATGAGAGAAAAAAAACATTTAAAAGGCATTCAAAATATGTCTCACATTGTGTGTTTAGTATACAACCAGTATTTGACAAACTTGCTAAAGAACAAAATGACAGTCACAAGGAGATTTAAAAAAAAAAAATTTTTTAAATAATGGAAATCGTTTTAAAAGGTTAAATCAAAATGCAGATATTTTCCCCAAGCTTGTTAAATCCTCTCCCAACCATTTCCCTTACAGAGGTTAACCTTTTAACATGTGAACATGCAGAGTAATTTTAGATTTAAAGTGACAACTACTATACAATTTAAGGCATTCAAATTTCTTACTGGAGGGGATCTTTATCATCCTTTCCTCCACCCAACCACCCCCACCCCCCCCAACAGGAATATAATTTTATTAAAATTTTAAAGTTAAATGTCAATTGGATACCATAACTCAATTTTAGTCAACAAAGACCTTCATTTTGGAAACTTCAAAATCCATTATTGCAAACATTGGGGGGGGGGGGGTTTATATGTTTTGGTTGATATATATTAGATCGATTGCTGCTGCCCAAGAGAAGAAGTAGGGGTTTCATTTTGAGTGTGCATATTTCCTTTAAGATTAAGCATTTGCTTAAAGACAAACTCAAATATACAACTTTAGATCTTTTAAAAGCTTAAAATTCTATCTATATATTATGCTAGCAAAAGTATAGATTGTGAGAAAAACCTACTTAAAAACGGGAATTCCTCCTGTATCAATTCCTCAGCAAACATTGAAAGCCGAGAAATTGAAAGAGGAGGGACCAGAAGAGATCTCCCACTGGAGGTCCCTCTGCTCTCCACCCATAGTAACCACAGAGAATGCACGATAGTTGCTATGATAATTAGCTAGCGACAGCTATGAAGTATAGGAGTATCAGCCTGTTCCGACACCGGCACGTTGAGGTCATGAAGGATGTTTGCTCTGCTTGGGGAAATGTGTTTTGGGCAAAATCGGCAAAAAAACAGAAGGAGCGTTGGTGGATTTTACAGAAAATATGTTAGGATCACAGTGGGGGAGCAGAGAGCCAGGTAAGCCATGACAGTGTCCCATTGAAGGAAAACTAAAAGGCATCCAAAGTGGTCTGTGGGTCACATTCCCACCAGTTTTAACTCTGCAGTGTAAAACATTCTGTTCTGCAATACCAGCAATGTTTTCATTGCGGGTTAACCTTTCGCTACAGGCAGCCTCCCAATGCGCCACCTATGGGGAAGCATTGGATTGGCTGACATCATCCATCTCTATGATCTCAGCCAAAGAGGCACATGGGAATGTCTAAGGCCAGTGCTACGAGGGAGAAAAGGTAAGTAAAACGCACGTATAAACCCTGCCTGCAGGGAACCGGTTACCTAAATGGTGACTAGGTCACTATAGCAATACGAACACACATTTGTCTATCTAACCCTTTAGTGTATCTTTAATATATTTGTAATAATCCATTGGAATGCGATGAATAAATATTGACACAATTGCCAATACTAACCATGATCTGTTTGCTCATTACCTTTGAGCCTGTGCTGTGTGAATAAAAGTGGAGGGTTTGGGGATGAGGAGAAAGAGAATATATATATATTCTATATATATATCTATATATATATCTATATATATTTCTATATATATATATATATATATATATATATATATATATATATATATATATATATATATATATATATATATATATATATATATATATATATTTATTTCCTGGCCATATCCATGGCAGCAGAACAATGGGTAGCTCCTCCCTATCCCTAACCAGACAGGAACCTAATAAAAAAAAAAAAAAAAAAGTTCAGCCTCTCTCCCTTGGGCAGTCTCCAGTACACGGCCCTGTGCAAAGGTGAGCCCCTGGAGAGACCCCTTTAGTGGCCGGGGGTTCTAACTTGCTGTGACCCTAGTGGTAGCAAGTTAATGCCATCACCATGATTCCTGCAGTGACCAAGGGGTAGCAGGCCAGACATGCACATATAGAGCACATGGATTGCAAGGATTACTATGACAATGACTAACATTCCATCACTGAAAGAGTTAATGTGAGATGTACTAGCATTCCATCACTGAAAGGGTTAAAGAACAACTCACTATCTTGTACTTTCCCATGGATTTACTTGCTGTGACCCTAGCGTTAGCAAGATTTTGTCATCAGCCTATTTCCTGAAGTGGAGTTGCAGGCACATACAGAGCATATATATGGATATAACCCTTTCTACCCTTCATGGGTTTCATCTAAATGGTAAGATATTCCTGCTAATCTGAATTACATTCTTATTTATAAAGGTAGTATTCCTAGTACATTGGATGATGTCTATAGATTTGCAGGATGCTTATTGCCATGTATCCTTTGCCTAACATCACTTTTATTTTTACATCTTCATGGTGAAAGATGAATGTCTGCTGTAGTCATCTTGCTCCCTCCCAGTTTAGGGTATAGCTGGGAATACAGTTCGACATGGTCCAAGGCACGGTACAGCTCTTTTCAGACTAGCATATTACCCCAGCAGACAGAGTTTTGATCCAGGTCCTCCACCATAGATCTCATAAGATGTCACAAGGGTGGAGGTTAACTTACCTATGGAAATCCTTTGGACAATGATAACTATAAATACCATCCACGGGGGTTGAGGAACTTTTCTCCAAATTCACATATGTTCAGGAAAGGGACACCCTTAACATCCAACATTTCTCTTCTGCATAGGTTGCAAGAGCCAATATCAATCATCCTGACAGTTCCATATTAATACCCAGTCCATGGTTTCCACTTCTACTTTTCTTCAGTACCGCCATGGGATCTTCCAAAATAGTTCTTACCTCTTCCATCAGGTCTAGTGCTACTTTCCTCATTCTGAAGGTTTCGATAATGTAGAAGGGATTAAATATAAGAGTTTTTGAACTACAGTAATTAATACCCTTCTGAAGGCCATGGGAAAACTTATATCCTTGGCTACCTTTACAGAGTTGAGATGCCTTTTTTCCTGGTCTATTTCTAATTAGGTGTTCATTCAAATTCATTCTTTCAAGAAGGTTCTAAGTTCTTCAATCCAGGACTTATTTAGGAATTGGCCACATCACCTCAGAGATATGTCTCAGCACTCTCTGATCTCTCTTTCGTGAAAGGACTTTAATATGGAGGTATCTAAATTTGTCAGCTGTACTTATATGATCCCACGGTTATCTATTGCTCTCTGTGGAATTCTTCCCTGTTTTTTTAGGGCTCTGAAATCTTCACCCCTTACAGTCCTGAAAGTATATCTCTCCACATTTGCTTAATATTAAGTTAGCTCTATCGGTGACATTGGCATGGACTGAAGGGTATTAGATCCTCAAGCACTATTTTGCATACAATGTAGAGTCCGTAATAAAACTTTCTCCTCCTGTCCTAGATAGATGCCTTAAGATCTATTTCTATAGATCCGCTTTCTGGATTTCTTCTGTTTATCTTTACTAATAGACCATAAAGATCTTCAAGCCTCTATATAAGCCATCAACAGATGGATAGTCTTGGCTGTTTTTTAGGCTACTAAGCCCTAGGGATTACAGTACTTAAAGGTCTGTTTGCTCTAGAGCCATTTCTCCCTCTTGAGCATCGGTGGCCAAGCTTCCCTGGAACTTGTAGGTAAATGGCTGCTTGGTCTTCAATCAATTTTCAGACATTTTATTTTTGGTACATTTGAGTTGGTCAATCTGATAATGTGCCAATAGTGGGCAATCAGTTTATCATTTCCAATGTCCTTATGAGGTGTGTGTTTTGTCAATTTGCATTCATATTTTAGAAGTCTTGTGTATTTCTTTCCCTCCCTTGGTTATTGCTTACGTATTACCCATTGTTGTGCTGCCATGGATATGGCCAGGAAAAAGGAAAGTTTATTCCTACTTACCGTAATTTACTTTTCCTGGTCATAGGCCATGGCAGCACAAAGATCCCACACTGGGATATTGCTGGAAACAAGACTGAGGGTGGGAGGGGTTACTTATACCTTCTGTTTTAATTAGGTTCCTGTCTGGTTAGGGATAGGGAGGAGCTACCCATTGTTGTGCTGACATGGCCTATGACCAGGAAAAGAAAATTACGGTAAGTAGGAATAACTTTTCATATATACATCTATATCTCTATCTATCTATAGATGTCTATATCTATCTATCTCTACATACATACATACACATTTTAGGACATTAGGGGATATTTATCCAAATGTTCTTAAAAGTGAATAAAATGTGTTCATTAATGTGGTTGTATTAAACGGATCTAAAAAAAAGTTTTCTTCATAGTAAATTATGCCAGTTTCTCAGAAACTTACATTTCAGAAGACCAACATCTTTAAAAGTCACAAAAAACAACATAATAAAATAGACAGATTTAAAGTTTCCTCTTCTCTTCCTCTCCAAGAACCTGTTCTTATCTTTCTGATTTTTCGTTAAAGCACAAGATAAAGTAGTATTTTGTGTTATATATTTTTCCTACGCTTGACTTTTTGACCAAAGGAGGAGCTTAAGTCTGTTCCATTTCCTGTGTCAAGGAGGAGGGTAATATGTGGGCAATTTTTCTCGGAAACTGGACATGGAGACTTTAGCTTCTCCTTTAGTCAGAGAAAGTCAAGTACTTCATGTTATGTTTTACAGTAAATTAGATCAGATATGTTCAGACAGATTCCAAAAGAGGAAGAGGAAATAGGAGAAAGGCAAGTTCGGAATGACAGTGCCACTTTAAGAGATTATGCCACAAATGAGAAGAAAAAAAAAAAAAAATCAAACTAAAAAAAGGTGTGACACTTTGATAAATCTTCCCCATTGTATTCTCTCATTTACTATTAAAGTAAAAAGAAAACTCTCCTTGAGAGATTCACAAAATAAAGGTATGCTCTATATGTTCAGTAATCTAATGCTTTAGTGAATGGTCCAAACGACACACACCAAAGCAAAAAGTATAATTCTTCCGTAAACTAGTGGGAATTTATAGACAAGCACTATTCTTAACCACATTTATTATGCTTTGCAACTAGGAAATGTGTATACAAACGCTCCCCCCCATCACTGTAATTTACAAAAGTATGCATTTCAATCTGATTTTATATCTTGTACAAGTTATAATTATAGTATATTGTATGAAAGAGAATGCACACCAAAATCAAAAAAATTATATAAAATTTAATAAACGCACAATTAGTCAAAAATGTACATTACAAAAAAATGACAATACAAAGGCAAATACATAACAGTAATAATTTACCAGATTTCTCACAAGCCTAATAGGGCAGAAACACAAAGCAAAAATAAACACCCTTGAAAAAGGCAGCCAGTTGGTGCCGAAACGTTGGGGGATTATTTTTGATTCGTGTTTCTGCCCTATTAGGCTTGTGAGAACTCTGGTAAATTACTGTTTATTATGTATTTGCCTTTATATTGTCATTTTTTGTAATATACATTTTTGACCAATTGTGGGTTTATTAAATAATTGTATACTTTTTTGCTATACCTTCAGTTTGGATACTCTGATCTCAAATAATGGAGGAGAATAGTTTTTCAATCAAGTCATTTATATTTCTTTTAATACACTACTATGCAAAAAAAAAAACAAACAAAAAAAAACCATCAAAAAACCAGTAATCATCAATTTATTTTTTCTGCCACTGGCAGGAATCATTATGCATAACATACACAAAACGTATCATTGCACTCCAATAGTTGTGTTGCTAAAATTGGGTTTTGAAAAACATTAACTGGAAGAGAGAAAAATAAATAAAAGTACAAGAAAGAAAATCAAGGACACACAACACAAGTTATAAATATATAACTTTTATTCTGAATATTAAATAGTGTTTTAAATTACAAGCAATTTGAATCACTATGCATGAGAATCAAATGTACAGTAAAAATTTTACAAATTAAAAAAAAATGTACACCATTTAAAGACCATTAAACCTGGAATTTCATTAAATAGGATATTGTCATACACCTCACATATTTGTATTAAATTACAAAGAAAAACCCAGCCTACAATTTCTTTTTACCCATTTACAAATGACTCATTTTACATTGCTCAATTACATAAACATACAGTCAAAAAGGGAGAAGAATTAAGTTAAAACATAATGGTTTGGTATGGTTTAATTATTTGTATATGCAGGCCGATGGCAGATTATACACAGAGTAAAAAAACAAAAACAAAAAAAATTAAATTAAATCCGAAAACAAACATCTTTTTGGGATAAATTGTAACCTTAGCTTTTTCATTTAAGGCAAGTTATAGTAAGGCTACAACTAAACACCTTCAAACCTTTATTCCCCCAAAACACACACCTATGCTACAAGGCATTATACTTATAATTAATATTCAGCACAGGAGAGTGTTTTGTAGCAAGTTACACTACTTTGTGTGTACTCTTTATCAATGTATTACACATTGATTATTACAAAGGGTTACTCCAAACACCAATGGCCACTTCTGCCTTTTGAAGTGGTCATGTTGGTAGGAGTCTGGATGTGCAGGGCATCTGCAAGTAGCACCCCATGCACATGTGAGTTAGGCAGCCCAAGTACTACGTTCCAGACTGCCAGTCAATGCTGTGCACAAAATAAGTCTGTCATCAGCGCGCACTGCACGCTACAGACTTAATTGGTTCTCCCGTGCATGCGGCGCCTACGAGGGAGAAGCTCTTGACTTCCCTCCCACACAGAAGTAAGCCCTCCCTCCTCCCAATCCCATCTACAGTTTTATTTTTTATTTTTAAAAACCACATCCTTCCTCCCTCACATTGCCAGCTTAGAGGGCGTGCATGTGCTTTGGGCCAGTAACATGATCCAATAAAAGGCTCCTCAGTAAGAAGCCTTTGACAGGACCTTGGTGCGCCTCCAGTGATGTCAGACGGAGGTGTGGCAAGTAGCTCTGTGGATCTTTGCCTGGCTCTGGATTAGGGTGAACAAAACTATATTAAAAATTCTTTAAGTTTTTTTTTGGTCAAGAAAACTGATGCCCAGTAGGGCATTATTCAAACATAAATGAAAAAGGGTTAGTAGTTTTTTTTAATAAATACTGACAGATTGTTTTTTGATTTATAGTTATGAATAACAATAAAAAAAGAAAACCAGAAAAATCTGTGGTCAGGTCAGTGCAATATAGAGCTGGTGAGCTACAAACTGAGTGCGTTGCAAACCTAGCAGTCACATCTAACTAAATGCTGTCAACTACAAACTGCTTTAGCCAAAAAACCACATATAGGTCTGCAAGTAGTTGACAAGGAATAAAGTTGGATAAAATTAGCTCACATTTGGTTGGTGGTTGGGTATTAGACACTTCCCTAAGTGCCATTAATTCTCTGACAGAGACAAGAGTTCTGTGCTATGTAACCTGTGACTTGCAACACAAATATTCAAGTTTCCTGTGTGGGGACCACAGGAGGTATTATGCACAATGTGCACATTCCCAGCGATACCATCTGTCTGCTCACATAGAAAGTTTGAGTCTTTGTATATAGTGAATGGCAAAGTCAGCTTAAATTTAAACACAGTTTTATACAGTGTTAATGACAATGCTAGCAAATGTATGTATTAATAGACTACCTAAATTTATGAATGTACTTACAAACATATCCAGCTGAAATGGATGAAAAGTACCGAGGTGTGGGAGCACGCGTACAATTGCAAGCCATCCCACACTACACTGTTCTCACCATTTTGGGTCACTGGCTTTTGCTCAGCAGCTGGACACTTTTCTAATCACATTGGTTTGTTTTCTTGTTTTCATTAAGATGGCACAAGAAAACATTGGTCTCAACCAATGCTGGCTCTATAAATTTGCTTACTATCTGGCTTACAGTACAAGAAAGAAATTACAAAAAACAAAAAAAAAAAACTTTCAAATTAGGCTTTCAGTTTATACAACATGGAAGGAAATTAGGACAACTTCATTTCATAATTTTTGTATTTCACTTTTTAGTCTAGTGCAGGGGTAGGCAACCTTTTAGCAGCACTGTGCCGATATAGGATTTTGATGTCCCTTAGCGTGCCAATCCTATTTTTTTTAAATTGAGGTATGTATGCTGCCGTATTCTGCTTGTGTTATTTTTACTGTAATTGCTTTGTATCATTGTATTTGTGCGTATATGAGCTATTATATTGTATATGTTCATTAGTAGTTTATGGTATTGTGTAGGATACATATGAATGTGGGCTGTGTATGAGGGCTGCTTGTGGAATTGTGTGTGGATGGATATGTCACATTGTGTATTTGGTAGTGTGTGGGGGCTGTTTGGGGTATTGCATGGGAGAGACTGCATGTGGGTTTGTGTGCATGTATGTGGATTGTTAGTGGTGTTGCGTTTGTGGGGTTTGTGTGTAGGCTGTTCGTATTATTTGTATGAGGGGAGGCCTTATTCTGCAGGTCTGTATATATCTAGCAGTGTGGGTGGCTTCCCTGGGTTCTAGTGGGGACCAGGCACAAGTCAAGGACAAGAGCTGCAACAGCAGCTGCAGGCTGCTCTACTACAGTGTGGATTGCCATTCACAAGTGCCGGAATAAAGTGATCTGAGATCAATTCCTCTACGTGCTGCAATGCATAAATTGAGGGTGGCCCTTCACTATCTCTTCGAATTAGCAGATATCTGAAGTTTCACTGAGACTCCTGATAGGCCAGAGCCTGTTGGGCTCTAGCAGCCTTGAGTGCCGTGGAAAGACACCTCGAGTGCCGTGCATGGCACTAGTGCCGTAGGTTGCCTACCCCTGGTCTAGTGAATGACTTAATAGCAAATATGGCTTTTTATTTGTATTTTTGAATTGTCAATTATAGTGTTCTATAAAAATATTTTTAATGCCATAATTACTTCGTAGACTGTAAAATACTGTTTTTGGCTAGAGTAACTTTCTATATCAGTGTCCCTCCCCATAATACCTAAAATTTTCCCTGTGTTCCAGCCAGCTCCCGATGCTCTTCCATGGATGTAATTACACCTCATTCGATGCGGATGTCGCCGAGAAGCGGGCTGAGGAGAGGACATGGGTGGCAAAAGTTGGACATTCTGTGCCTTACAGCGCCAGATGCCAAATAATCAGAGTAGACCATACCGACCTGGAACTCTTAAATGCTGCCAGAGGTGGAATTACACCCCAGCAGCAATGGGTTTACCCTCTGTATGTGCAGCATTTCAGTGAATTACTGTACATATAGACTTCAGGCACCCTGAACCATTTAAGTTTACTTCTTTCAGTGGGGGGTGAATTCAATCTGTATTCAGTATAAATAAATCTGATGTATGCAGCCATCAAAATCTTCCCTCCAAGCCAAATCAAAACGAGGGATTTAAACCAAGTTGGCTAAATTGCTCAAGGCATGTGCGTTGTATAGTCTTTTTGCTGATTATGGTAGTGTGGACAAAAGCACAGCTAATGAAATAAACAAATTAAAATGGACTATTCACTATTGTTGTAAATTTGTTACAGAAAAGTAAAGAGAGTTTCTCTTGACTCATTTACATTTTTGCAAAAAGGTGACAAATGTTTAATTTCACTGTTTGGGCCCATGATTAGGTAAACTAAAGCAATTTTAACTTCTAAAAGATCAACATGCTACATATTCATTAATGATTTAGTGACAGTCTACCCAATTATAAAGCCTCTGAATATTCTAAACATATCTGATGGCAAGGCAATGCGGATCAAGCATTATCAGCACAGAGCAATTTCTGAAACGGTGTACAGGCTAATGAAGAACGCACAGGAGCCAGTGTAAACTATCGCTTAACAACAAAAACAAAAAAACTGGATTAACAAGCCCATGGAACAATATTTAACTACATATAGTTAAATAGAAAACATCATACAGTGGTTAATGTGCAAAAGCCAGTGTACCTTCACCTCTATACAATTAAATATCAGACAAAAACGTCCATTACAAGCAATCGTTCCAAAGACTGAGAATCCACATTATAGCTTCAATGATCAATAACCCTGGATCATAAATTCCTTGTTCTACATATATCAAGCCCAGCCTCGTGTGTGTAGTATATATTATACAATTACACTCAATAAAGCATAGCAATACACCCATGTGCTCAAATGAATACCATGGGAGATTAGAATTAGGAGATTTCAAACAGTATCCTATACAATACAAGAGCTGAAATTAGTTCATAAATAGCTGCATAATCATTGTGCCATTGGATGTCTAGAACAAAAATAACATTTCTTTGCAAGTGACAAGAAGTCCATTATGGTACACCTTTGAAAAAAAATGTTAAAAGCACATTTGCAAATAGGAGGGACAGAGCCACAGCTTGATACATACAAGTATACTTTTTGCCATGGTTTAAAAAGAAATATCCCAAACCCGAGAACAAATACAGAAAACACCAGCCACACATTACAAACAATCAAAATTGTATAAACCATCATCATCAGGTGAAAGGAGAGGAAGAAAAAAACAAAAAAACAAAGATCAGCAGTGTTCGTTGCACCTTTGAGAGAAGGTTAACAGTTTAAAACAGAGTAAATTTCCAGGTAAAAGCTATGCATGTAGTATAGCATACAAGTTTCACAATAAAACATATAGCAGCAGAAAAATAAATAGACTGCTCCAATCATGGGAACACGTCATAGTCAAGTTCAGGAAGAATCTAGACTTAGTGTTGCATTATATGAGTGCATCAAGGAAAGAACCATATTTACAACACACTGTGCATTTGACCCTAGGAGTGCTCAGCCTCTCTTCCACTCAAAGGATTAAAACTAGGGTTTGATGTCCTATATTCATTCCGCTTTGGCATCTTCAGTCAATGCCTCTGTGGCCTTGACTATTTTGCCCCTATTTAAAACATACCAAGGCAGGTATTATTTTATTTTTATTTTTTTCGGACTAGGGCTGTATGGGTCAACGTGGACTATTTAAGTCTCAACCCTCTTCAGCAAATTTCCCCCCTCCCCTTGGTGCTGTAAACATCCACTAAGACTTTGGACATCAAATGGGTTACCACTGACAAACACACAGGAGTTCTTAATAATGGGGAAAACAATCTAGAGTAAAGTGCTAATAATTATGCTTTTTACAGAACCCCTATTGATTACGTCACATAGTGGAAAACAACATGCCTTCTCCTGGGAAACCGCACTCCCCATAACAATATTATATAGAAAAGGTCAGATTATATAGGTATAATTTGCTCTTAAACCATATCTCCCATCCATGAATTTCAATAGCAAGACATAGTATGCATTTCTGAAATGCATACTAAAACTGTGAAAAATCAAAAGGAAAAAAAAGAAAATGTTTTCCAAAATCTCTTCACCTGACAAGGAAGTGAAAACATTCAAAAAACAATGGTACAGCATATAAGAGGCTGAGATTGCAAGTCCCAGGAGCAGCTTTTGAACACCCTTTCAATGCATGGACAACCTTGTACAGTTAAAAATCATGTCAGCAGTGTTTAACCCCTTCGTCCATTATTTAAATACAAAAAAAATATCTCTGTACAGGTATAGATATGCAAGAAACATTACACAGTGCAATAGAGCAATATATATATATATAGGTTTTTTTTGTTTTTTTTTTTACAGGGAACATTACTGAAAACACTTTTCATTTAATTAGCAGACATTCACCCAAAGGGCAGTGGGGTGAAGCAACACTGGCATTGCAAACCTTTGCTCATCCCATCTGGTTCTCAGAGGGGTTAAATGGTAAATCTAAAGTTTAACTGCATTAGAGACTACTTGAAGGAAGGAGACTGGGGACAAACTGAAAAAAATCTCAACTTCTAAGATATAGCATTAATGCTTTAAATTCAGTCAAAAAAAAAAATTAACTTTTTGCCCCCTTCAAAAGAAAAGAAAATCCGAAGGGTGGTTCAAGTAGTTTAAAGCAGGAACATATAAATACATTTTGGAAAGAAGTTGACTGCACTTAAAGTACTAATAAAGAAAATTTACAACATTGATTCCTGTAAATGTTCACTTCTGTCACAGTATTCATGCTTTATGTCCTAAGATCTCTTTTCGAAAGAGTTAAAAAAAAAAAATCAAAAAAAAAATCAAGTATTTGTAGGTTTCCACAAAGCAAGTAGTCCCCAGCACCTGCTTGAAAACATAGATTCTTAGTCTTTTTCTCCGTCCTCACTGCTACCTGCAAAGCCAGAAATGAAGAAACAGATTTAAAAGCAGAAAGCAAAGAAGCAAACAGAATGATTTCTTAGCAAGTAAACTTTAAAGAAATTTAAAAATCAAAAATAATTGGTTCTTAACATATAGATCAAGACCCAGAACTGCATCATTAAGTCATTTTAGTAAGAGCCAATGGCTATTGTTAAAAAAAAAAAAAAAATCAAGGAGGGAGGGAGGGGTGGGGGGGGGCAGAACAGTTACAAACTAATCCTTCGACAATGAAGTCACCAAGCAGGATACATTTTGTCAAGTTAGATACTGCATCGAGGATATCTAATGCAATCAGTCACCATAATCTGCCAATCTAATGCATATCTGGGAGTAGCGTTAAATCTAATGCAAGGAAAGCACTGGCCATGGACATCCAACATTAGCATAGTGTGAATGCAAATACTGGACATAATTTTGTTTTACTTACAATAACTGAATATTTTTCCTTGACATCCACAGTGGCTGTATGTTTGCCCCCAAATCACTTAAATAAGATTAAATGACTAGGGTGCTTAGACTGTAATCCAATTTAGAATGGGTTACATTTTGACAGGCATTAGACAGTTTCATATTAAAGAAACATTCCAATGCACTCAAGTACTTTAGGGGAAAGTACTACATGTCGACAAGAAGCATTGGATTCAATACTTCTCTATAAGAAGCATAGCTGGTGTATAAACCATACCATCCAATGCTTCTCTGTTTATAATGCTGGAGTGTCCTATAAAAGGAAATAAATATGTTTCTTCGCTGAACATGCATTCATACTGACGAGAAACAAATCTAAAAAGAGGGAGCCTCGCAAGGCCAGGAATCACTCTTTGCAGCTTAAAATGTTAAAAAAGGGAAACTATTGCACACTGTACATTCAACCGACCGATTTATGAGAATATTTGAGCATTAAATATTAACTGCAGCAACAAGCTACACCTGTTTTTCTCTCAGACTAGCACACATCTGCTCAAATCACACATTATGGAAGATTAGCGGTGACATTGAACTATTGTAAGGCCCTGCAGAAAAATTCTACCAACGCAAACTGACAGTGGATTTTATCTTATCACTGGCTATTGCTTAATTATGGAAGTTCAAATAGTTTTTTTTTTTTTTTAATCAAAGTAATAAATAAGGAAAAGTCTCTGTAAACCCATACTTTACCTACCTCCTGCCATTTAATTTAGAAAAAAGAAAAAGAAAAAAGGGTTATAACTATAACATTGAGCAGCGCCCTCCACCTCTGTTCCTGTACGTCCAGTTGTCTGGTTACAATTACATGTCTGTTAGTCCACCCATTGTACAGCGCTACGGAATCTGATGGCGCTACACAAGTAATAAAATACGAGACACAAAGTGCTACCAATTTCTTTTGAAAATTAACGGATTATCTGGCAAAGTGACCATCGTTCAGCTGTCCATTGTAAAATAAAGGAGATTCCAGTTTTAATCTAAAAAAATAAATGTTTGCTCATGCATTCCAAAGCTCTTAAAAGAGCAGCCAAATCCATAAACACTTCAGCATGCTATATTGGTTATGTGTTTAGAAGGCTATGCGTGCTGTCTGCCCTTGGTTCTGTTCCAAATGGTTTTCAAGCACTTTTACCAGAACCAATGGATCCCTGAAGCCTTCCCTCTCCACACTGCTAATGAGGTAATAGGGACAGATATGCACATGCTGCCTGTGACACTGCAGTGTGGACCCTTGCATACTCAATCGATCAATATCCTTTCTGGAGTTGCTGCATGATGACAATGACAAGGATATACTGGAAATAAGCCAGGTCTGCACACAGTCATATGAAACCCACTGTCTACTTCCATTGCAAGGATAAATGGCAAAAACCAGTGAAAGACACAAAGATTTCCATTGCCTTCACTATCAAACAAAGCAAGAGACAAAAAAAAACAAAAAACTGGATGGCGATCTGGATCAGGGTTTGCAATAATATACCAACATTTATTTTAAGTGAAAACACTCAGATGTTTGTGGGGCGCTTAGATATTTCTTACCCGTAACAATGTAAGGTAGATATATTTTTTCTAGAGCTTATACGTGAAAAATTTGAAAAATAGAATAAATCACAAATAGTGTAGATTGAAGCCATAAGTGACAATTATGTTAAACAGTGTGAGAATCCACATATAATGGAACCTATTATAATTGTCTCAATGGTGTGTGCAGTTGTGTTGTTAAGGCAGCACCTCACCTTTCTTCTAAATATCGCTTCTCAAATCTCAAGAGAACACAAAACATAAAAAGACCAGTATTCCATTATGTATTGAATCCCAATATGGATAAATAGTGAAAAAATACCTTGTACAAAGGCTATTACATGCACGGCTCTGAGGTGTAAAAATGGAGTATCAAACCTACAAGTCTACCTACATACACAAGATGCAGCCACCTGGAACACGAGCTGGGTGATGCCATACTAAAGTATGTTATTAGAAGATTTATTGAAACTAAACGCCATAAAAACAAGTATGCACTACAAATAGTCCAGTATGATCATAAGCCAAGGCACGTTTCGCAATTAAGCTTCTTCAAATCGGCGTCCTCATATTACATGTTCATATATTAAATCTGTACGCTTATTTGATTCCGGAATCACATGGCACCGATCAACGTCTTTGTGTGCCAATAGCTTTCACATTGCCCTTACTCCCGGCTTCCGGAAGTGACGTGCCGCTACATTGCGGCACTTCATTTCCTGTTGCTGGCCTGAGCAGTCGCCAAGACCATCTACATAGGCCTTTTCTACTACAAGAACACGCTACTCTAGTCATTATACCCAAACATTTATTTTTTTTCCACTGTCAATTAAGGCTGCAATCTACACTACTTGTGATTTATTACGTAGATTATGTATGTTGTTAAAGGTAAGAAAAAATAGCTTAGCACTCCACTAACATCTTTGAGCGTTTTCACTTAAGAATTTTTGTTATTTTGTTAAATTTTGGGTGTGGATAAAGAGGCATCCCTACACAAGTTTGTTTGAGCGGCTTTCGTCTTCTTCACTTATTTAAACACTGGGAAACATATCTTATCTTTTTCTCTGGATGTGTTTGTCAGAAAAACACTACCAAGAATGGGCGGGGGATGGGTGTACTATCCTTAGATATTTCTGAAACTATAATTCCTTAAAATCAAGAGTTTTCCTCTGCATGTATAAACTGCTTACCTCCTTGTTCTATATCAGAATCAGTTAGATGTGTAAGAGAGAAATTTGCAATATTTGCTGGTGCAATAGAGAATCGCGAATAAGAGGAGTGTGTCCAATTTTGATCAGGGCCCCTAGTAGGGGGTGGAGGTGAGAAGTATTTTGAAGGATTAACAGAAATGTTGGTACCAATTAGGCTCTGTGCTGGTTTGTTAAGAAATGAAGGCTCAGGTGAAGAAAAGTCATCTTCCCATTCAAACCCCCCTCCTGCAAGAAGAGAAGAGAAAAATAAAAACAGATTAGTCACAATCAGTTGATTCACTCACGATTGTGGTCATTTTAATTTATTTACCTTGAATACAATCTTTACAGCAGGTCAGTCGACTGGAGAATTTTTAGACAGAGGAAAAATAAACATGATTATAGTTTGGGATATATTGTACCTCAAGACCAGATACTGCTGCATTGGCAATTTTGTTTGGTTTTCTGCCTAGAGTCCCCCGACACCGTCCCTTCATTCAGTGATAATCCATTTTTCAGGGTTGCTGGCTGCACATAGCCCAGTCTCCACTGGAGATATGGTAAAGGCACAGATTACATTCTTTCTTAGCCATACAAACTCAGACCAGCAACAGGATCCGAGATAAGCTGAAAGCAGCCAGCTGACACCCTCACCCAATCACTGCTGCTCAGGCTAAGGGTACGGACAGCTGCAGACATTTGTTTATGGTTAAACTATTCAAAATCACTTCATCACGGAATGGAAGAACAATGCCAGGGAACTCCAGGCACTATAATAACACCAATGAGTTGAGGCAGTTACCCAACCTTGAAGGAGCATTTATCCCTTTCTTCTCAAACATGAAATGATTATTGGACAATGTTAACATATGAATATGTCCCCATAAACAAAACTAAAATGAAAGAGCAATTTATTTTATTTCAAAATTATGCAGATCAGGTGCAATCAAGTGAAAGCCATTACAACTGATTTCCTCCCTAAAAATAAAAAAAAAATTGGAAAGATTATTCAAAAATATAAAATCAAGGCCCATATTCCTAAAAGTAATTACCCCAATGGGGTTTGTAAACATTTCCTAATTTTGTTCCATTGCATTGTGTGCGCAAGTTTTAGTACTGGATTATGCATACTGAGATGCTATCCTCTTTTTACAATAAAAAAATTAAAGGATTACTCCAAGCATCATAACAACTTCAGTTATTTTAAGTGATCATTGTGCCTGCAGTCTATGTGCAGATATACTGAGTCCACCTCTGGCAGCATCACTGAGGCATTATTAGCCAGCTAGGAACAAGCAGTTCTATGCACACTGGAAGTCTGATTTCATGCTAGTGAAAAGCATCCAAAAGGCAATGGAAGCTTTGTTTTTGACGTGACTAAAGATTTGGATGTAATGGTCATAAAACATCAAAAGCGCTCCCTTCAAAGCAGAAAAAGATTTTTAAAGGGTATATAAAAAAAAAAAAAAATTACATTTTTTTTATTTATTCATTTTCACAAAGTGTCTTACCTTCTTCATCAGTGGAGCTTTCAGAGTTTGTAAATCTGTGAAGGAAGCCTGGAGTTGATGGTGAGACAGGGCTGTTATTACTTGACATTTGACTATTTTTATCAACTACATGAGATCCAAGATCCTTGGTGGGAGTTTCCTAAATATACATAAAAAAAAAAAAAAAAAAAAAGTGACTTTTGCACAAGAGATAACAGAAGGGTGAAGGAAAATAAGATGACTTGAACTGCCTGAATACGAAGGATTGTAGCTGACCTATTGGTCAGACATTGAATAAGGACTGAAACACGAGAATTAGAGTGTGTTGTAGAGCCAGGTCTACAATGTAAGTAAATTGAATTAATCCCCTTGTAATTTTACTTGATGAATAGCAATGTCCCCATTGACTGTTATGTGATTTCTAGTAACAGAATTCAGACTCAGGATTCCATTAGTAGAGACTTTGGATATAAGGTGACTGTGCAATGCACGATTGACCACATATTGTAAGACATTAGAATTTTTTTTTTAAAAATGTGTGTGGGTTGAAATGCACAATAAATGATTCAATGCAAAGGATTATTTCTACAGTGACATACATACATACATAATATCCATATATATGCACACTTTAGCAGGAATAAAAGTAGGTTGTAGCTGGATGTCAGTGAAAATTATTAAATCTGTTTTCAGTGGTTTTAAAAAGCTGCAAACTTCCATTAGTACATTGCTCACTAGACTTAGGACTGTAGAGGTTTAGAATCTTGTAGGGTATTTGCTAAAGTGTGAAGTGTTAGAAATTCAAAGCTTAGGTCCAGCACTTCATACTTCAGTAAAACCTGCAAACTTCCCAAGATGATGATCAAACACTTACACTTAACCACTTGGTGGCAGGCTTCAGCACTCAAACAAGTTCCAGTACAGTACTGTATTTTACATGCTTAGACTAAACAACAAATAGCAGTATTATCAGATCTGCGTGTGTACGCACGCGTCTGCATGGGTCAGTGGGTGTGTGTTTGTCTGCATGGGCCGTGTGTGTGCGCGTGCCTGCATGGGTCAGTATGTGCGTGCAAATCTGTCTGCATTAATTGGTGTTTGTCTACTTGAGTTGGCGTGTGTCAGTCTGAATGAGTGAGTGAAGTGAATGGGATGGCAAACTTTTCTTTTTGCCAAGAGTTGCAAAAATCCTTGCACTGGCCCTGGCTAAACACTGTTAATGTGGAAAACTTTGGCCCGAATACAAAGTATTCATACCTGAGAGAAAGTTATAAAGACCATACAATTTATGCATTTATAAAACATTTCACACCAGAAAGGATACATTGAGATTTCTCTCGTTTGAGAAATGTTTCCAAATTTTTTTATTTTTTTTTACAAGAAACTAGATTTTATTTTGGGTAACAAGCCATGCCCATAAAATTAAAACTGAAAAATGAATTTGATTAAACTACAGTTCATAAAAAAATCTTACCTGATCGAACACATACACTGTGACATCGTCAAAAAAACACACTGCTTTTTTGCTCTTTTTCTCATTGATTGCAAGTTTATTTGATGTAGGTTTATTCCTTTTGATCAAACTCTTCAAGTTCTTTCCATCGTCCTTTTCCATATAAACTACAGGAACTGGATGGTCTATTTCATCATCACTGTCTGAGCTAAAACTGTGCAGGTTGAAAGCTCTAATATCATCATCTGAATCATCACTGTTTTCATCTTCCTCATCAGCATCCATTCCATCCTCTGACAAATCAATGAGCCCTGATGTGTCCAGTTTACCAAGATATTTTCCCTCCATATCTGGTTCTTTCAACTTTTGGCCTTCATTGTGACTGAAGAGTGAGTTACCTTTAATTGAATCCATTGAACAAACAACTTCTGAAGGTCCAAATGGATTGACAATATCTTCTTCCTCATCATCCAAAGTGCTGTCATTAACAAGGGATGTATTTGGTAGAAAAGGTTTTTGGTCATTCTTTTTTAAATTCTCAGACACAAGTCCATCCCACTCTACTGGCTGGCCCAGCTCTTCAATGTCACCAGTACTTGTTCGTCTATTTTCCAATTGCTCTTCTTCTACTGATGGACTTGGGTGGATGTGAACCATGTTCACTTCAGCAACAAAAGCTGTATCCATTTCAGGACTTTTGGCTGGCAATACTGATATATCTGTAGCTATATCAGGCTTTTTCTCAGATTCATTGTCATCTGAAAAGTAGGCAGAGTCCCGGTAAGTGCTGCGTCCACCATTTGAAGATCTCTGAGTCAGATCATCTTGATCGTTATCCATTTCAAAATCATTTTCTGTAACCTCAGAGATGACAATAGTTGGAGTTACAATTGTTGAGACACGGTTCCTCTCATCAGAATTATCCATAGTATTTGCATGAGAGGTCCATTCTGGAGATTCCAGATTCTCAGTTTCATACCCACTATCTGCAGGTTTGTCAGATGGCACACTATGTGTATGCTCTGTTTCTAAGGATTCTAAAACATTTTGAACATCTAACGAGTCTAGAGAGTCTGGAGTTCCTATGGATGGCACCAACGATTGGGTAAAGTTTGATATACTGTCATCCAGAAGGCTATCTTGACTTGCTGAATCAGACGAAGTAGTTGTATTTGAAACAAATTCCTCATTTACATTCTTTACAGTTTTGTCATTGTTTAGAATAGTACAATTTTCTATAGAGCCAAGGCAACCTTGCCCAGCTTTACTTTGCTCAATATTTTCTGTGTCAGATGATCCGTAGAAATCAATAGTTTCATCCACAAAAATGTGGTTCCCAGAATCAAATAAGTTTTTCAAACCATCTTTCTGGCTCACAGACTGAATATTGGCATGTATACTTTCAGTACTTGAATTGGGTCTTGAATCAGAGTCTAAAGCCCTGAAAAAATTAAAAATCTTTTCAGAATTAAGATCTGGGCTTTCCGGGACTGATGAAGTCGGCGTCCTCTCAGGTGATGTGAGATTTGCCTTGGTTAATGTATTATCCAAGGAAATAGGACTTGATTTCTCAAGTAAAGAGTTGTTCAGTTCAGCCAATTTTAGCTCAAAGTCCAAACTATTTCTGTGCAATTTGTTAAACGTATTGCCTGGACTGTTCCTCTCCAAGCCAGCTGACTGTTGAGACAAAGGATCGTTGTCTAATATATTTGACAATAAATTCTTCTCTTTAAGGAACAAAAAATTTTCTGAAAGTTCCTCAAAATTCTGTAATTCTAAATTCAAGTCTGTAATATCTCCTAATGGAAAGTTTTCAGTCTCTAAACTTTGCTCTCCATCCACAACAGGACGAAGATTTAAATATCGCTGAGAAGACTCAGAATCTAAAAAGATGCCATTATCTTCGGACATATCACAATCTAATATTTTACTCGGAAGAGTTTCTGTCATCTCCAAGTCCTGGACTACATTATTGAATAGAACATTTGTACGACTAGATACATGCAGATATTCTGGAATACTGGATTGTTCCACCCTTTTTGGTGAGAGATTCATCTTTATCCTACCGGCCTGAAGATCATTGAGAGCAATGAATTGCAAATTTTCCCCTTTAAGTTCTCTAGAAACAGGAGCATGGTTACCAAAGTCCAAATTGCTTTCACCTTGCTCCTCTAACTGAATGTAATAATCATTTGCTACAGAAACATTGTGGGCATCAAATACTGGCACTACCTCTGGGACAGCCAGGGCATCATCTCTGCTGACGTGTTCCCGTTTTCCTTGACCAAGGTCGGAAACAGGCTTATGCAAAACATCTACAGGCACAGGGAAAAATATACTATTATAATTCACCGTGTGATCAGAGTCCGTTTGACTGTGCTCTTCAAAGTGATCTTCTTTGGCTGCCTCCCACACGTACTCAAAACTGAGTCCCTGGCTAGTTTCAGTTACAGTAAGCACTTCATCCAGTTCATGGCTTAGTTCATCGCCACTGAAGTGTTCTAAGATTGGAAATGCCAGATTATTTGCCGACGACTGTCGATTATTAGTGTTTGGCTTAAGAGAATTCCAACGCTGTTCAAAGTCTACTTCAGTCTCCTTCTGGCTTTGCATACGGAGGTACGTGAGTAGTCTGTGGACTTCTTCAGCAGTAAGCCGTTTGTCAGGAGGTAGCCAGCAGAACTGCAAAACTTCGAACCTTAAAGAAAGGAATGACAAAATGTATTAATTTACAGAATTTGCCCCTACTTGCATGCATTCAGGCACCTGATCATTTTATCATGAAAGTCAATGGAAGAATATAAAAATGACTAAGAATTCTCTAAAACTTTGTTAAGAATTCTAATTTGAAAGTGGTCTAAAGTTAGGCCCAAATTTCATAAATTTTTTGCCTGTACATATAAAGGTGGACTACCATACATGTCTGCCCAATGCACATCTGCAGATTTTTGAACAAAATTAGTTTAAAAAAAAAAAACAATTGACAAAATTATTGTACAATAAAGTAATATGTAACAGATTTAAATCAAGTGTAGCAGATTGCCCAAGTATTTGAATACATAAATCTAAGATTTCTTATTTGTTGTTCCCAAATGTGAACTAAGCATATTTTATTAGACACAAACCACATAAAACTCAAATGTTCATGGAAAGAATTAAAATATCAGAAAAGCAATACAAGTCAGTCAGCAAAAATTTAAAGGTTATTCGCTAAAGTGAGATTTCAAGGCGAATTTAGGGTATAAATAGCCAAACTAGAAACATTCCCTGAGCAAACAATGCTTTCAATTGGGCTACTTTGGCCTTACATTTGAAATTCACTTTGAATTCTCACCTTCGTGATAATCTTTTGGAAACTAAGTACAATACGGACATTAGTGCCAAGCCACTTTCTAAAATTAATAAGACAAAACAGGTTTCATTTTTATGGATTTGACTCATACATTAGCATCTATTGAGGAAAAAACAAAAAAGCAATGACGTGAAGCACAGAACTTTTTATGGGTAAAGGAGGCTTTATAAGCAACTACTAGGAACTTACAAGAGATATATACATTTTAACCAACAACAAAAAATGTCCTTGGGTAATCCATCTTAGAGATCATAGGTAGAGTCATAGAGCATGTATTTATTTTGAATGGTTACCTCTGTTTATTGTTATTGCAAAACCACTAGTTTATTTTACTTGGTTTAACAAGGGCCATCTTTGTATCATGACTCATAAAATTGAATTGTTTACAGAAATCTGAATCTCTCATTTGAGGATAGTCCAAGCAACTTGATCTCCGTCTAGAACACATTACAGTGTACACATTCTTGTTCCTTAGACTTAAAGGGTTCCTCCAACTAGCATGACCATTTCAGTGTTTAGAAGTAGTAGGAGTCTGGATGTGCAGCGTTTATATATGAGAAGCCTGTAATTGGACAGTGCAAGTGCTGCTGTGATGTTGGATGGGGGTCAGCACCATGAGTTTCTGCCCAGCGCTGTATTCATGGTAAGTTTAATACAGTTTTTTCTTTATAATTTAAATGGAGGGGGATCTATCTAAAAATTCCCAACATGGCATTTTGAGGTAAAAAAAAAAAAAAAAAGGGTAACAGTAACCATTCCAAAACTTTTATGGTCAATGTATGATGGGAAGACCTCCATACTAATTTTTATTTAGGAGAACAAAAAAAACAAGTCGCATGAGTGCTGAGAATGAACAACAGCTCAATTAGCCTGCCCTACGGTGGGTCCCCACTCCGTTCTCAAGCTGTTTTAGCTCATCTTCTGCCATTGCAGGGAGAACCAGGCCACGCATCTCAGACTGATTCCACCCAAAAGAGCAGAACATATCCAAAATACAGGCCAGCTCTCTCTGCACGAGAGATACAGCAACCCCAGACGATCGTTTCAACCTTGTTAGGCATCATCAATGAGGTATAACCAATATCCCTCTATGCAGGGGGTCCATGTCTGGATTACCCTTTAGACTTAAGGAGAGTCAAAAAAAAACAAGTCGCAAGTGAGTGCTGAGAACGGACAACAGCTCAATTAGCCTGCCCTTTTGGTAGGTATTTTTTATTTAGGGCATACCTTAAAATAAAAATAAAAAGTATAGTGTGCATGCATAATATTTAAGGTATGAAACTTTTTTTTATGGAGACTAGGACATGCCATTTTTTATATTTCCCCTCACTTTGGGGTTGGATCACTCTGGTATGGAGCCCTCTATATTAACCTTCTGCTGTCAAAATTTTCAGTTTGAGATTCCACTGGTTACACAACTAGGTCAGCTAGAAATCTGAACAAAGGCTTATATTATTCATGTATTTTGTGAAACGGAATGATGTCATACAAGCACAATAAATAAAAATGGTCATTTACAGTAATTATGTTTCTGATTGACACAAATTTCAAGCTCCACATCTGCATTAAATCTATTCACGCATCACTAGAAACTAACACTTCAACTCTGAGCATCTAACTCATATGAATGCAGCCAATCTCTGACGAGCTGTGTCCACAGACTTGCAGGTTTGGACACACCCACACATGGAGACAAGTCTTGTTTGTTGCCAATATTAAACATAGTAACATTTCAGACCTCACTGACAAGCATAAACTGTGGCATGTCAAACAATATTACTGTAAAACATAGTTCATTTTTATTGTTTGTTATATTTATGTCTGTTAATTTCTCAAAATGCATGAATAAAACAGACTTTTCCCTAAATGTCACTAGCCCAATAACCATTGGAATCTCAAACTCATTAGTCATCACAATATTTTTACTGCATATAAAAATAATATAAATTAGAAGACCTCAACTTTAGAAATTAATCCTAATATTGGAACTTTCAGAATTACTGGGGAGTTATCAGCCAGCCCAGTACTAGAATTCCAAGTATGGGAATGCCAATTCTGTGGACCCAGATTAGGGACTAACATTGTTACTGTGTCACAGCACTGTAGTGGTTGTGATGCTGGGTGTAACTAGGTTCTAAGTCCAAGGACCAAGAAGGTGCAAAATATTTATATATGTACATGTACCTTGAAATGTGCTCTAAAGATAAGTTTTGGTCCAATATATTTAGTGTGTCATGACACAAAGATGGCCGTTGTGGTTAAACAAAGTAAAATAAAAATAAAAACAGAAAACGGGGGGGGGGGGGAGATGTGATGCCGTTACATGGAGGCAATCATTAAAAACAAAGTAAGAAAATTCTTAAAAAGCAACCAACTTTACAATTATTGGACAACTAGAGATGGAACGACCCTCTTACATTGATATTAATAGTACCTTGCAATGTTTTATATAATTAACTTTTGGACAGGATGTCACTGGGGGAGATCATATTTAAGGATGAGAGAATACCTTTGTAAATTTTTAAACTACCAGTGTTTTAGGACTAGAATTTTACATAAACACATATTAATAAATAAAAAAAAATGTCGACAATGGTCCTGGCATAGTTATCTGCTTTTAAATAAGAAGGAAGATGGGAGTGCCAAAATAGGACACATTCAGGTACGTTATACAAGCCATACAGTGGACATGTCAAGGAACAGACAGGGGGTAGAGGATCTTTGTAAAAATAAATAAAATGCAGAGACCCCCCCCAAATGACAGACTATTTTTATATCACCTGTTGACTCTTCTTTTTAGAAGACTAAGTTTCAATGTATTTTTAAAATAAATATAATGCACTGCAAATTGAGTACTCTCTCCGATGCATACCTTTAAACAGTGCACAATTTAACTTCCCAAGAAAAGACTAACTTAAAAGGGAAGCCATGTCATGCATGTATAAAATGTGCTTTTTGTGGCATTAATCAACACAGTTATCTTGTGCGTTAATATGATTAGCTATTCAAAAACAAACTATATGATTTTTGGAATGTATAAAATCTTTCAGTCAGGCATTCATATAAAGAAAAGAAGGGGAAAACCATACTCAAAGAATAAATGGAATTAAGTTGTCATGTTTATTACCATCTGTCCGCATATGGTTGGTCTAGCTGAGGTTTTGGAAGTTTAACATCTTTTTCTTTTACGACATGAGTTAAGACTTCATTGTCCGAAAGCTCTTCATAAGGTGTTGTACAGTTATGAAAAAGTTCCCAAAGAGTGACACCAAGAGACCTTGTTATAAAAAAAACAAAAAAAAAAAACAAAGAGTTGGTTAAATCTGAAAGACTTGCATTTTAATACGGTGTATGGTTCTAAGCAAGGGCACGCGCAGGAATTTTTCCGGGAGGGGGGAGGTGGGGCATAATTGTAATGCCATCCATGCTCGGCCCCTTTTTGCAGGGCTGGACCAAGGATACAAAGCAGCCCTGAAAAGCAAGGAATGCCAGCCCCATAAATCGTGTTGTGTGTGTGTGTGTGTGTGTGTGTGTGTGTGTGTGAGATATATATATTTATTTATATTTTATTGGTGTTATGTTTCTTTTTCAAATTCAAAATATTGGTTCTGTCAGTGTAAAAAATGTAATAAAGTAAGCATACTCACATGCAGATACATACAAGCACATTGACACAGGCTCACAGTCAAACAGACAGACAATCTCATTGATACACATAAGCTCACTGACATTAAAAAAAATAAAGCACACTGATACACATAAATAGGCTCACTGACAGACAAGCTTACAGGTACACACACAAACTTAGTACAAACTGACACTCACACAAGGTTACTACAGACAAGCTAATTGTTATACAAACAAAAACTTACTACAGACAAGCTCACTGACACACGCTCCCTACAGACAAGCTCACTGACACACGCTCCCTACAGACAAGCTCACTGACACACGCTCCCTACAGACAAGCTCACTGACACACGCTCCCTACAGACAAGCTCACTGACACACGCTCCCTACAGACAAGCTCACTGACACACGCTCCCTACAGACAAGCTCACTGACACACGCTCCCTACAGACAAGCTCACTGACACATGCTCCCTACAGACAAGCTCACTGACACACGCTCCCTACAGACAAGCTCACTGACACATACACATGCTCACTACAGACACGCTTGTTGACATACACATGCTCGCTACAGAAAAGCAAGCTGACACAAGTTTGCTTACACAAGCTCACTGACACACAAGCTCACTGACACACATGCTCACTACAGACAACCTCGCTGACACACACACAATCACTATCATGGGCTGAAATGTACCTATCATAGAAAGCTGTGGGAGACTAGGAGCACTGGGAGGTGGTCTCCACTGTCCTTTTCCTTAGTCAGCAGCATGAGTGTGGGAGGTGAAGCTTGTGAAGGGGTAGGGCTTCCATGCGGGAGGCGGCGCCTGAATGCAGGGGTGGTTGCATAGAGGCACGAAAATGGTGGGTATTTGGAAGAGAGCCTCACAGTGCTCACTCCACCCCCCTTCTTTCCATCGGACTGAGCTGTCACAGTCCGAGGGAAAATTGCCTGTGGGGAGGGGGCATAGTGAAAAATCCAGGGGGGGCGGTGGCAAATGCCGCTTCTTGCCCGCCCATGGTTGTAAGTGACGAGATTGCAACAGTCCATGTTTATAAAATATTTTGCAATAAAAAGAAGGGTGGTGGGGGGCAGGGGGCTAAAGAAATCAATTAATTAAGGACTGTGAGTCATAATATAAGATACCCAGATATAGGACAAATAAGACTTCTTTCACATTTACGAAAAATCTGAGGTACAAACATTAGGATTACCGAACACAAACAAATGGCATTCCACTCTGTTTGCGCAAAAAAAAAATAAAAAAAATCATTGATACATTTCTTCTACCAAGGAACTACTAAGCAGTCAGAATACATTTGTTCCATACCATATGTTACTAGGTCGAGTTTGATCTGCTACAATGATCCGATCTTGGTAGCATGTCACCAGTTCAGGAGCCATCCATCTTATTGGAATTCGCTTCTGTTCAGAGGTCTCAATGTAATCATCCTAAAATGTTCACGAGGCAACAAGAAAAAAAATAAAAATTTGATGTAAATAAGAAAAGCAAAAATATTTATATTGTTTGCAGATATTAATGGCACAGAGGGGAAAGATTATTTTGCAACAAACAAAATTATTATTGCTGCCATCATTCTTTCCTTCGTGTGTACGAGTTGCAGAGCAGACAAGAGCAATAAATGTAAATCAGAAAACAAAAAATAAAAGAGCATAAGATGAACATTATGCCATTTTTGTAGTCTGACTGAACAAAAACAAATTGTGAGCTATCTGAAAAGCAGTCAGTGAAGCTCCTAAACACCAAACCAATCATGCGCTTTGACTTGAAGAAAAAAAAAAAAAGCAAATAAGTTAAAACATATATACTTATGAGTATCATCGGCATAAAAAAAATTTATATATATATATATATATATATATATATATATATATATATATATATATATATATATATATATATATATATATATATATATATATATATATATTACAAAACAAACAAAACATGATGCAGAATTCTTATGGAAGAAAAAAAAAAAAAAAGACCAGGTGGTCAAAGAAAGTAGGGCGCCCCCTAGTTAATTGCCATTGAAGTATGTGTAAATTAAAATTTAACTTTTAATTATATTATTCCATAAAAATTATCTGAGACAAAAATGGTTAAAACCAATGTGGATAGGTTAGGATAACCCTGAGTGGGATATACAATTTAAATCAATAAATCCCCTCCAAACCAGCCCTTAGGAGTGGGTAAACGGGAAATACAAAAATTAGAAGAAAATCCCACTTGGGTATAAATAATAGTTCCAATTGAATAGTCACTTGTAGAAATCTTATTAAACAGATAATTATATACAAATAGGTATCTCTCCTAGTTGGAGTATCTCCCTTCTGAACAACTGCTTAGAGGAATTTCCTGCAGTATAACAAAATAGTAGCAGTCTTATATTATATGTGCAGGGGGAAGGATTGTACCTATAAGGTTTACAAGGGTCTATCACAGAGTAGCTAAATCGCTCGGATACAATTAGAGTCAGCGATCTATTGATACACAGTATATGTTGCCTTGTCAGCTATCAACAAATTTGAACCTCAGAGTGGAGTGGCGTAGTGCTCAGAGAAGAAAACTAGTCTCTCCCTGAACACATGGATTACTATCCCTATGATAGCGTCTACCCCGAATGCGCCAAACCCTCCACCCAATGCCAGGAAACGATAGTAACAAACTGACTATCTAAAAGGTCTATTGACTCGAGCGTGATCTCCTATCCAGATTACACATACTTCAATGGCAATTAACTAGGGAGCGCCCTACTTTCTTTGACCACCTGGTCTTTTTTTTCTTTTTTAGTCACACATTAAAGTGAGGGTTATCCCCTATCTTGGACGCCCCAGATACACACCTAACTGGTTCCCCTAGGGGTATCTAGTTTTGTTCTTTTTTCAGAATTCTTATGGATACAAAACGACGCAACCTTATACAATCACTTCTAAAACAAAACCATTGTGTTTTAGAAGTAATTATATTTAATAATGTATCGGTGGACCTGTGTGCAATGTGTGTATATTACATAGAAGATGTAATATAATGTGGTTTAAGATTACATTTATGGTTACAATTTTGGACATTATGTGTGTATATTTATAAGGTGCGATATCAAGTTCTTTTAGACTTAATCGAGCTGTAGTAATATAAGCAGTGAAAGAGAGGTAGGACAATTACGAGAGAGAGAGAAGCACACATGATCGGCTCTTATCAAGTCTGGAGCTTTTACATAATATAATGCATTTAGTGAGTTTACTTTGCTGTGAACTCACATGGATTTTTTTTTAAAGTACTTGTTTATATGAATAAAATAAGAGTGGTATATAGTTCTGTCCTTTTTTGCTTCCTCTCCTTTATCGACTGGAGCCATTGTGGGTTTTGTCCCCCTCAAGTTTGTTTTATACTGAGCCGGGCAGATGTGGCTCTGCTTTATGAGAGTGCTGTCCAAAAGCAGAACATTTTTGGGGGATGTGGACAAAGGCTGAATTGACATTCTGCATTAAATAGCTGTTTTAATAGTGTCTTCACAGGATTACAATGTTTTTAAGGTGAAGGTACAAATTATGCACAAGTATATGTTTTAGCACATCACTGGTTTGGCTAGGAATAGTTTGCTTTATGAAGTATGAAGCGATGTTATAATAAGCACTTACATTATTAAGCACTTTATTGGTAATTTAAGCGCCTTGTGTTTTTTTTATTTTAAAAACAGCTTACCTTATACTTACTGAGTCCTATTCCATAGTCTCCTATTTTTACGGTTAAATCTGATGTAACAAAGCAGTTTCGTAAGGCTAGATCACTGAAAAATAAACAGAAGCATTGTGGATTATAGACAAAAAGAGGGAAAAAAAGCTCTTACAAAAAGTGAAACAAACAAAACACTAAGACACAGCAGTAGAGATATGAAATGTGGAATACACTTGTAACAGTGGCTATTAAGGAATACTATAGACATCAAACTATATTTACTTAATGCAGCTGTTTTAGTGTATATATCATGCCTCTGAAGTCTCATTGCTCAATTCTCTGCCATTGAGGAGTTAAATGACTTGTTTCTGTTTATGCAGCTCTACCCACAATAGGGGTGACTAGGGCTATATAAACTAAGTACTTAAACTTTAAAATGACTAAATGGAGGATTGAGACTACAAGGACATGATCTATACACCAAAACTGCTTCATTAGGTTCATTACGTTTTTTGTGGAGCCGATAACATTTAACTCCTGTGGGTAAGAAGCCAACAGTGGTTCACTTTGCTGTTTCAGTGTGTCCTCAATGACTGCAATAGGCACAACAGATTCACCCCTACTTCCCACAGTGCAAGTTACTGGCAGAATTTATGTCAGCATTTTTTATATTAAAGATACATAGTCACCTAAACAACTTTAGCTTAATGAAGCAGTTTTAGTGTATAGATCATACTTTTCAGTTGTCAATGCACTGCCATTTAGGAGTTAAATTACTTTATTTCTGTTAATGCAGCCCTTGTCACACCTCCCCTGGCTCTGATTTACACAGACTGCATGAAAAAAAAAAAAACTGGTTTCACTTTCAGATATAATTTACCTGAAGCAATTCTCTCTCTTTCACTGTAAATTGAACTTTAATGGACCACTATAGGCACCCAGACCACTTCAGCTCAATGAAGTGGTCTGGGTGCCAGGTCCAGCTAGGGTTAACCCTGCCTGCTGTAAACATAGTTTCAGAGAAACATTAGAATTCAGAAAAACTGCTATGTTTACATATGGGTTAATCCATAGAGGCGCTTCTCCCTGATTTTCACAGTGAGAAGACGCCAGCGTCCATAGAAAAACATATGGGCTGACAATGCGCGCGCGGCTCTTGCCGCGCATGCGCATTCAGCTGATGACGTCCAAAGGAGGAGGAGAGTCCCCAGCGCCAAGGGAGCCCAGCTCTGGAGAAAGTTAAGTGTTTAACCCCTTCCTCCAACTTCAGCCCAGCGGGAGGGGGGGCCATGAGGGTGGGGGCACCCTCAGGGCACTATAGTGCCAGGAAAACTAGTTTTTTTTTTTTCCCTGACACTACAGTGGTCCTTTAATCACATACAGGAGGCTCTTGCAGGGTTTAGCAAGCTATTAACATAGCAGGGGACACAAAAATCTAAATTAAACAGAACTTGCAATAAAGAAAGAATAAACTTTGGATGACGCTTTACAGTAAGTGTTTAGGAAGGCTGTGCAAGTCACATGCAGGGAGGTGTGACTAGAGTTCATAAAGAACATGATTTAACTCCTAAATGGCAGAGAATTGAGCAGTGAGACTGCAGGATCATGACCTATACACAAAACGGTTTAACCCCTTAAGGACACATGACATGTGTGACATGTCATGATTCCATTTTATTCCAGAAGTTTGGTCCTTAAGGGGTTAATTAAGCCGTTGTTTTGGTGACTATAGTGTCCCTTTAAAAACAGCCAGCAAGCAAGATAATTTTTGCACTTGATAATGGGGTCACCAAGCTAATGCCATGTTCAGAATTGTTAAAAAAAAAATTAAATAAAAACTCCTATTCCAAATTGTGTTTGCCTTCCAAAATTAGACAATGAGAGACACAAAGTTTAGGTAAAAACAAGAGTATATTTTCGTTTAGAGTTAATATTGTTAAAACAAATGTGCTCAAATTAAATTTGCACAAACTAGACATGTTAAACCTAAAGTACATAGAATGTTCAGCAGAGCATTCAGGAGTGATATTTAACTTTTCATACATTTCAAGAACATGTTTCAAAACAGACACAGGAAATTGCATCTTAAATTCCTTTTTGAGTGAAAAAAGTGACCTTATACATGCTTGATGGCAAGGGTTTAAACCTTTATTACAGACATGACAGTGAAAAACACAGAAGGTGTGTGACAGTTCGATGTCCAGTGTAATTTTTAATTGTTAATTAGTGTGTGTGTGTGTGTATATATATATATATATATATATATATATATATATATATATATATATATATATATATATATATATATATATATATATATACACACATACATACATACATACAAGAGTTTTCCTTGTTTGGCAGAGGTTTACGAGTAGGAGGGGCAAATGCTCAATAAGTCCTCCTGATGAAAGTCTGCTATTCCTTACTCCAGCCAAGTGGCAGGAGAGTCTAAAAATGAAGGGCTTCTTAGTCAGCAGGAATATTTATTTTCCGCTCCTATTCTAATGCAGCCTTTTCGCTTTTGGCAGGATAGGTTGCTTTTCAATTACAAAGAATAAACTTTTATTTTAATTTTAAACAAAGTATTTTCCTCTTGTTTCACTTAAAATCTAATGTGTACCTCATCATCCTTTAAAAAACAAACACTTAACTACATTTATGCACCTTGAAAAGAGGTTCAATATATTCTGCACATCATCATTTGAGACCTGCTATACATATTTTAAAAGTCACAATGGAAAACAATTGCAAGAAAACGTTTCATACCATGGATTTATGTATTTAAATTTGTAATATAAGACAAGAAATGCATTTTCACATATCCCGGGAAAAACATTACATGGCAATTTAAAAGTGATATTGGCAAAAATAAAATAAAATGACCTAATAAATAAATTGAACAATTGACATGAAATTATATATGAATATAAACAATAAAATAGAAAAGGTGTGATCTTCACAGCTATAACAATAAAAAGAAAGGACTGTAAAGTAATCCACAGGCTAGTGACTTGGCCGCTTTAATTTACTACTAACAACAAAATCACTGATGCTGGAGATTCGCCTCACACTCAGACAGCATCAGGATATTGTTGCCAGAAGCAAACATCTTGCATTTCCAGGTTGGAAAGGGAGATAGGTTGATAGATCTATACATATTTAAAAAAATAAATAAATAAAATAAAATTGGTTTGCTTCAAATTTTATAGTAGTTGAAGGACCTACAAAATAGTCAGAAGACAAGACCATTCTATGTGTGACCAGTAGACAAGAATATATTGCCATTTCGTTATAGGTGCAGTTTTCCTTTGACTGCTTTATGAAATCTCAGAATACAATAGACACTTGATGACATTATAGCTCAAGAATTAGTGATCTGCAAAGGGTTCTAAATTTCAATGCAACCAAGAAAGCACATGTTTAAAGTATACAAAAGTATGCATATGAACACGACTCACACAAGAGCAATATCTGTAGGTACACACACATCCAGTACCATGTGTATATTTAATCTTCATAACAACTGCCGTACAGAATGTTTAATGAAAGTGTACAAATAATAAGTGGATAATTAATATGCATCTGCTCATTTAATAGTGTTGTAGAAATAATTGAGGTGAAATCATAATGACCAACAGAGCCTGAAAATAATCAAAGATTACCAGACATATTTAGTGGCCACTATTTCATTTTCATTATCAACTCAGCCCATAAACTAAAAATAAAGGGTTAAACTTACCTGGAATCAAGCCAAGCAAAGTTCATAGTGCTGCCCTCCATGCCCTGACTGACATTTGCAGGGCCTGTTCGTGACCCAATCAAATGCTTCTCAGAGAAGCATTTGAGTGTACTGTTTGCCCATCTCAGAGCACATGCACATGCTCTGAGAAGGGGTAGGAGAGGAAGTGGGCGAAGGAAGGGTATTAAAAAAAATAAATAATCCAATTCAGCACTCTGGCAAATGATGGAAATTTTGACACCAAGGTGCAAATATCTCAGTTTGTGCATAATTTCAAGAAGAAATGCTGAACATATTGACTCTTACCACCATGACTACTTCTAAAAGCATTGTGGTGGTTGGAGTAACCATCTATCTATGTAAACCTGTTAATTGTGGCAACTCCCAGATAATGTTGCTGAATATATAAAAAAGGTTTTAGAAACGGTTATGTGCAAATATGGTTTTAGAACACTGTTTTTCAACATGAATTGCAATTGCATTCCTAATACCCATTATCTACACACCCTTATCCTAAATCAGAAGACAATCTAGTCAATGACAAACTGGCATACGCCTAAAAACGCCCACACAAGTAGGCATCAGTGACCCAGCCAACAGATAAATTTTAGTATAGCGTGCACAGGCCCAGCAAGCACACAATACCATAAAATAACTTTGGTAATCAGGTGGAAGCATAACTCTCTCCCTGTGACAACTGACAGAGGGAGATTCACACAAAGACATGAGACTTCCATGCACTGTAACCAATAGAAAGTACAAAGGCTACTATGGTACTTGAAGTCTCCATTAAGAAGAGACATAATACTTTAAGAACATAACAGATAACAGCAAACAATCATTTTAAAGTACTTTTTTTAAACAGATCAGTCATTCAAAAAATGTGGATCGCAAAT
Organism: Pelobates cultripes; assembly: GCA_933207985.1. NCBI lineage: Eukaryota > Metazoa > Chordata > Amphibia > Anura > Pelobatidae > Pelobates > Pelobates cultripes. Next base: position 118,985,359 of record OW240918.1, on the reverse strand, counting down.
TCAATATTTGGTAAACTGAAAACACGGTATTTAAAGCCAGTGCGCCAATATCTTAGGAGATGCTTTACATGTACATTCACTTCATGAACTCATTTGAAGTAAATACCAAGGTTCACAACTTTTTTGCAAATTTGATTAAAGGGAGGGATATAAATATTAACAAATATTATGGTTGCATATAAGTCAGATGTGTCAGAAGCAGGTGATTATTTTAGATTTCACCAATTTCATATGGAAAAAAGGAAAATTGCAGTTTTCCCTTTTAAATAACAATCAAATGAATTACAAAAAGATTTATGTAATTCAGAATGCATGTTAATAGATTGTTACATGTGTAAATCAAGCACATTTTGCTGTGATGGTCTGAAGCATCTGTCACTAGGCAATTTACTTACAAGAGTTGTGTAATTGGATAGCACCTTATCTTAGCACAAGGCTCGCCTGAGTTATGGATTCTCAGTTTCATAACAAGCATGCTGGTCACGCAATAAATGTTATTTAAGAATATTCTTAGTTCACTACAGTCAGACCATGTGAAAGAACAAAGAAGGGCCACCCATCCTACTACCACATTAGAAATATCAATTCCATCCAAATTTGGACAGTATTAGTCGAGTCCATCAGCAGGGTATCACCAATATCAAGTAAAAATTCTCATTGGTTTTATGGTATCTGATGACAATCTAAACAGTTACTACTGAAAAATATAAAAACAAATTACTGTTTCTCTGGTTTCTAAGTTTGTACAGGGCACTTCAAGTCTTTTATGAAGCCGAAAACAAAAATGATAAAAATCAAGTTCAAATGCATTTTGTAGTATACAATTTTTCAGGAAACCATGTAGTGTGCATCATAAAATAGATTAGGCAAGTTCTAGACCAGTGGTTCCAGAACCAGTCCTTATGGCTCACTAACAATCCAGGATTTATGTATTTTCCTGTTTTATTCCAACAGAGGTTTGACAAAATCTGCACTGTTGGGTCTTGAGGATTGGTTTGGGAACACTGGTCTAGACAGATCTCTTTATGCAAGAGGTCACGGGACAACAAACAACTCAAAGTCAGATATCTGGGAGTAAAAAGGGGAGAAAATAAATAGACAGGCCAGCACAAATTCATGCAACAAAATTGCTATTGAAATTTAGTTGAGGTCTTCACATATAGTGTGTTAAGTATAAAAAAAAATAACCTCCCCATTAGAGCGTGAAAATGTATCCCTGGATAAAGGAAATCCAGCCCCGGAGGGTATATTTGCAAGGGCGAGTTTAGACCATTTTAGACTACTATACTTTTCAGTCAACTTTTTTTTTCCTTAAAAAATGTTTTTATTATAATCAATCTTACCTATAATCTAGAGCCTTGAGAATCTCCCCACTGCAACAGATCCTCCAAGCTTCACAAGCTTCTGTGTCCAAATCAGATGCTTCTCAGAGAAGCATTGAGTTTCCAGGATGCATGTGCAGAAATCCCTTGGAATTTCCAATTTAATGCTTCTCTATGAAGCACTGACCGCACAAAGCATCTGGTAGAAACATACTGAATCGATTAGAATCAGAAATTGCATGGGCATGTAAAAGTATGTTGGAAGGCCTTAGTAGCTGTGACAGTAACTAGTAAGCATGGATATTGCAAAATATATACAGTGCAGTGTTTCAAAAACAAAACTGTTTTCAACAGCACAATTACAGGGGCAGCAGCTTTGACCCAAAAATACTCCATTAGAACAGTTTGACATCTTTCCTGGGGCTGCTGGGCGCTGCTCGCCACTTCCACTACTTCCAATAGAGAGCTGGAACCTACTAAGTAGGAGCTTACTTTAGCTCTTCTAAGCTACACCCAGAAATGCAGGGCTAGCTCATTGGCTGAACGTGTCAGCTGATCGCTCTCAGACAGTGAGACACCAGGTAAGAATTTAAACTGTTCACAACTGAAACCATAACTATAATGCACTGAAATGGTAATGGTGCTTTGAGTTTTGCTTTAAAGAGAAGCAGTAATATGAGAATAATATCATGGAATTGTCATGGCTCCCCGCAATTCTACCGGCGTGGCCGCACTGTAACATAGAGACTATGCCGACAGAAAAATCTTATACTTACCTTGGTCGCGGCAAACCGCTGCCCGACCTACTTCTATTCCAGTCCCCAGCGAGTACGGCGTTCCTAGAAATGCCGCCCGCTGTGGTTATGGTTTTAAGAGGAGACTTACCTCTGCCCACATCAAAGATGGCGCCAACATGCGCGCGACGTCAGATGCGCACGCACATTTTGGGGTTTGAGGTCAGAGACAGCCAATTACAGCCCAAGGAGGGTTATTTAAACCCAAATTACCTTTTTGTCAGTGCCCTGTCGTGGTTTCCACTAGCTGGTTATCCGAGAGTGTTCCTGATTGCGTTTTTCTTGTATTTGACTTTGGCTTCGTTTTGACTTTCCTAATTTCTGGTATCCTTGACTGCTGGCTTTCCTCATTGTTGTGTCTCTTTCTGTGTACCTGACCTCGGCAAGTATTTTGACTATTCTCAGGTACGTTAAGTCCGGCCATTCTAAGGTCCGGTTAGACATTATCCTTAGTCCTAGGTTTGATACTATTCTGCGTGCTGGATCAACTATAATCCTGGAAGGAATTTAGCACATAAAAAGTACTTTTTTTTTGTTTTATTAAGAATGGCTCCGATTAAGGTTACACATAAATTGGATTAAAGGGACATTATAGTCACCAAAACCACTACAGTTTAAATGTAGTGGTTCTGGTGTCTATATGTCCCTGCATGTCTGTAAACACTGCCTTTTCAGAGATGATTTGATTTAATGCATCTCTATGGGATGCTGACTGGCACATCGTTTTGCAGCATTTGCGCAATAGCCCCCTATTGATTTCCTATGGGAAAGCAATGGATTGACAGAGTTCCTCAAAGCTGATTATCTCAGCCATAGAGTCAGAACCAGCTGCGGCAAGGGAGAAGAGGTAAGTAAAATAACTCTATAGAGAGGGTGCCAGAACCTAAACATGAACTCCAGAACTATGTTAGAAATACAAGTTTGTATTTCTGGCACTATAGTGTTCCTTTAAAGAAGCTACTCACCAACATCACCTTCTGCTATCTGAAAAGCAGCAGTTTAAGCATTTTATGCTTATTAACATCCCACAATTACCCTTTCTTAAAGTATGCATCAGCAAGAAGTCTCTAGTAAGTCTACATAGACTCATTAAGGACAAACCAGCTGAAGAAATGTTTGAAGTCATTAATTACTGTAAAACTCCAAATCATCTAAAACCCCCCACCCTCGTATTTTTTTCATATTTTTTCATATTTTGGGGAGTTGGATATTCGTATTCTTTTCAGAACAGCTTGACTAGTTTACATAAATGAACTCTTCCATATCCCTTATACAGACTGCTGCAATAGGAATGATATATAACAGCTGGGACAAAGATTTCACAAACAAATTAATTGAATATTATCTGATGCCCATCCAGTATGCAAACGAAAATATAATGTAATTTTAAAAAAACAAACAAAAAAAACAAAAAACAAAAAAAACATTTTAAGTAGTTCGATTTTAAAAAGTAAACGTTCCTTGGGTAAAATTTTGTCTTTTATTGCAAAGTGAAATGCTTAAATGTGCACATACCTGTGTACAAAATTGTGCTTGTGCATGATGGCAAGTCCAGCTGCAACTTCACAAGCCATACGTTGAAGCAGCATAATTTCAGCTTCTCCATTCAGCCTCTCTCGTTCATTACTTAAATAAGACTTCAGGTCACCCTGTGAAAAGAAGCATTTCATCAGCTGGTTCATCTGCTGTTTGCACTTCAGAGATGCTTCAAAAAGCAGCAACTAAATACATTACTTAGATCTAATCAGTCAACAGGGTTATTATTAGTTAAGTTGTACAGCTTAATAGCCTTCAACTCATCATGTTTCAGATCTCAAATTCATGCAGAATACACAGTGCACTCTTATGGACTACCACTGGTCATTTATTTCATATTTTACAATACATGGTCCTATAGGCAAGTTAAATATTAGTCTTCAGTGCAGATACTTAGGATTGCCAAGTAAAGTGTTGAAACAAGTGAAATTCTTCAATCCCCGGATTATAAAAGCCAGGTTGCCACTTACATAACAAATTAACATTAAAATGGAATAGGTAGCCTTATCTAAAAAAAAAACAAAAAAAAACCACACATGGCAAAGTGGAGGGGCTCCCCATAAGGAAGCCTATGTCAGTTTGGCGTTACCAAAGAAGCTGGAAATATTTCTGTCCAACAGATCCTGCTTGTCCCATACAAATAATAGGAGAATTGCTCGTTATGACTTCAGCTAAGGGAATGGGCTTTCAGATGTCAGAGAATCCATATGTTTTTGTCAAATCACTTGAAGACAATCTGACATCACCCATAGCATCCTAGCACTATAATAATCACTATAAGTTGTAGTGGTTATGGAGCTTGAATAACCCTTGTAAAAAGGAGAATGGTCTTGCATACAATCTTTTATTTTCTGTATTGATATATAGCCTTGTTGTGTATTACATTAAAAACTTCAGTGCATCCCTGGTTTACCAATGCTAAACTGAGGTAGTTTGTTTTTAGCCCTCTTTGTGCAGAAGCTTCTCTAATAAGCAACATTTGAGTTGTCTGCCCCTTTAGAGCAAGGCTAAGCAAGAAAATCCTCTCAAAAGATGTATGCATTAAATATATCACACAGAGTATAACATATGTAAAACATTATTTTAAATTTAAAAAAAATGACAGTTTTTGTATACGTTAACATCAGTTATTTATTACCTTGGCAAGAGCCCGTTTCTCACAGAGCAAAGCCTAGAGATTTACAACAAATTTAAAATGGGAGTACCTTTCAATCTATTTTTCATTTGTTGGTATTGCCGTGAATAAGTCAAAGCAGTCCTTTGGCGTCCCTAAGAAATTTTGAAAGAGGAAGTCTAAGCATCATAACCACTACAGGCTGTAGTAATGTTGCTAGTAGGCTGTGGGTACCATCCCCCAAATCTGTATCAAACCAGGGTGATCCAGGCAATCACTGCACAGTACCTCATTCATCAACAAGTAGAAGTTAATAAATGTCCACAGCAGCAGTATCAATTTCACCCAGATCAGGACAACAATCATTGGTGACAGACAAGTTTCTCTTATGTAGAAAACCCGAGACAAGAGGGACAGTACTTTGTTTGTATGAGACCTGTAGTAACATTACCCTGGAGAAGATTAAAAGATCTCTCAATTAAGTAGTAATGGGGTCTGCAGGTTTTGGGCATCATCTTAAAGGGACACTGTAGACACCCAGACAACTTCAGCCCATTGAAGAGGTCTGGGTGCAATATCCCATGTTTGGATTCAAGTAAGTGACTGAAGGGGTTTTAAACCCTTTAGCACCGTGGGAGGAGGCGCCGCGGGAGGGTGGCACTGTAGGATTCTATAGTGCCAGAAAACTGGCTTTGAAAGTGGTTTAACACCATAGGTTAAAGGGATTCTATAGTGTCAGGAAAACAAACTGTTGACCCTCTTTACAGTGCCCACCCTCTCAAGTCCCTCTATGGTCACCATCTTCCTAATAATGAAGCTTTTCATGTAGAAGCTGAAGATGGGTTATGTATATCAGCTGACACTTTCAGCTTCTCTCAAGTGGATCGAAGGAAATTCTTTAGCACAGTACATACCTATAAAGCAAGACCGAGCCCATGATCACTAGACAATTGAGATGAAGTTATGGGGGGTTAACTACTAAAAGTCATATTTCTTTTAATCAGATCTAAAAACAGCTACTGGGTATTCCCAAACGGTTTGCAAGGTGTTTTAGATATATATTAATGAATAGGTGAGCAACGTAATTTACTGCCTCCTATTAATGCACTGTACTGAATCTGTAAAGCTGTTATAATGTCATTACCTAGTACTTTAGTATTCTAGTTGAAATCCAGTGTGTAACTATGTTATGAACAATTCTTTATCTGTAAATAGATAAAGGCAAAATATTTCTTATACAATACAGTCAATAGCGAACACTACACGCAAGAGATTATTTGTACCCTGCCAAAAGATTGAAGGTCATTTAAATATCACAGTAATGCTTTCCAACTGCAGTGCTTCAGAGACCATGATGAGCCAAAAGGTTTCGGGGTAAACACGCCTAAACACACTGCTTAGAGATAAGTTACAAGTCCTTGCAGCAATTCTTACAAAACAAGTAATAGTAGTATCACACCTCCCTGTAAAGCAAACGAGCTATACAGTAAAAGGAACATCAGCATATTCAATTACTTACACGTTCCACTAATTGAAAAGTTAAAACATTTATTTAGTACTTCCAAACGTCAGAGGCAAATAGACAAAGACAAATTTCCTGCCATGCATAAAATGCATACAACACCATAGAATAGAAGCTAGTAAATGTTTTTGCTAATTATGTTATTTATATAGCGCCATCAAATGCCGCAGTGCTTTACAATGGGTGGACAAACAGACATGTAGTTGTAACCAGACAAGTTGGACACAGGAACAGAGGGGTTGAGGGCCCTGCTCAATCAGCTTACATGCTAGAGGGAGTGGGGTAAAATGACACAAAAGGTAAGGATAGTATTAGACTAGTGACAGTTGCAGAAGAGGAATCAGTCGGGAGTTATTAACAGTTTAAGTGATATGCTTTTATGAAGAAGTGTGTTTTTAACGATTTTTTGAAGTAGTGGAGACTGAGTGAGCATCTAACGGAGGAGGGAAGAGAGTTCCACAGGTACGGTGCAGCCCTCGAGAAATCTTGAAGGCGAGCATCAGAGGTGGGAGTACGGACAGAAAGACATAAGTCTTCAGCAGATCGTAAGGGCCTAGACGGGACATACTTGTGTATATGGGAGGATAGATAGGTGGGAGCAGCATTATGTAGAGATTTGAAAGCAAGAACCAGAATTTTAAATTAAGCTCTATATTTTATAGGAAGCCAATGTAGGGACTGACAGAAGGGTTAGGTGGTGGTAAAAGGTGAGCAGTAATGTACGATGAACAGTGATTACAAATACATTTGCACACTGTACCTTTGTTTCAAGAGAAAGTAATGAGTAGATACAAGTATCTTACTTTAGGGGTTAAAGGTTTGAATATTTAAATAATTTTCTAGCCTGTCATTATGAAGCAGACATAAAACTGGTACTTCTGACTCGAGTTAGTGACTGGACGCTGAACATCGGGAAGCATTTGATTCAATGCTGCACTGTGAAAAGCATTTGACTGGGCAAAGCATAGAATACATTTTCCACCATTTTTAAAAATTTTATTTTGCAGGGGGCCCTGAATCGAGAGTAGTATACATTTGTATTCCTAAAGCTATAATGTTCCTTAAAATTGTGGTAATTTTCTTTAGTTACTATACTCTCGTAAAAATTATAACCGATCTTATTTTATTTATATTGAACAAGTACTTATGTATGGTATCAAAAGAATGTTGTCTGTGCCCTTAAAATAAAACCCCTAACAATATGGGTGGGTGCACTAAATCATTATGCAGGACATTCTGAACATACTGATCTTTAAGGTACAAAAAAAGCCCTTGTTATGAAGATGTTACAAAGCATGCACTATAGACAACTTGCTTGTTTAGCACCAGGGCACAATAACTGTATGCATGTGCATAACTTCATCCAATTTACATAAACAAAGAAATAATAAATACACTTTCAGTAACTTGACATTGTATAACTGCAGTCCCAGCAGAAAATTGGAGTAGTCTCTAGTTTAAGGAAGCAAAATCCATCAGTTTTCTTTCTGCCAGTTCTTTCCCTTATAAACCATTACAGAACCAATTTTAGTCCCAGAGCAAATGTCCCATAAGTTGTTTTTTCCCTCAAAAAAAACCTAAAATTAAATAAAAATAAAGTGCACAGGTGGTTTAGCCAGCTTGAAAGACACAATGACTTGTTAATTGAAAAGCTGGGTACAAATTTTATTTTTAAAAAAACAAGCCAAAAAAATAAATAAATCAGATTCCTCCCCCCCCACCCCCCTTTTCACCTACAATACATAAGTGAGTGACTCATTTACCCATGGCAAATGAAAGATACAGCAAACAGACTATCACAGCCTTTAGCTATTCTACTCTTTGATGCTAGGTGGCAGCACATGCTCACACAAAATAAATGTTGGTCTTTAAGCTACTTTGGTGGAATGTTAACTAGGGAAAGTTACAAGTAAGCAAACTACTTCTCAAACATCAATGTTAACATTGACAGCGTGATCATTAACTACTCATCCATCCATTTAGTGAACCCGTCATCTAACATTTGTACGTGTGAAAATGTTGTACTGTTTAAACGCAATGACGTGAACTTTATGCCTTGGAATGCATGCATAAGTAATTTTTTAAATCAAGACAACAAAAAAGATTTTAACAAATAGAATGCGTATTAAGGTTATATAGCTTATAATGTTATTTAGATAGGTTGGCAGACAATATATTCAGGAAAAAAAATATTATGAATATTGGCTTATAAAATAAAGATTTAGGAAAGGTGACAAGGGAACTGGGCTGAACTACCCAAAAGCATATTTTGTTTATATTGCAAAGCTGCAAAGGAGCTACAACCTGAAGGCACTGTGAGAAGCTTTTTTTTCAAACCTCAAAGCCCAGAGTAAAATACCTGAAGATCTTTTTTGCAGCATAACCACTAAAATGAAGTGTAGTGATGATGGTGCTTAAAGGGACACTATAGTCACCAGGACACTTACACCTGAGAGGGGATATGATAACATTATACAAATATATTCGGGGCCCAATACAAACCATTGCGTGGAAATCTATTCACAAACCGGACTTTACATAGGACACAAGGTCATGCGTTTAAACTGGAAGATAGAACATTTCGTCTAAGACAAAGAAAAGGTTTTTTTTTACTGTAAGAATAATCAGGATGCGGAATTCTCTGCCTGAAGAAGTGGTTTTATCAGAGTCCATACAGATGTTCAAACAGCTGCTAGATGCATACTTGCAAAAACAGAATATTCAAGGATATAATTTTTTCAATGTAGGGTAGTAGCTTCTTATTCCAAGGATAAATCTGACTGTCGTTCTGAGGTCAAGAAGGAATATTTTTCCTAGTTTGTTGCAAAATTTTAATTGCTTCAAACTGTTTTTTTTTGCATTCTTTTGGATCAACCGCAAAAAAACAAATGTGAGGAAGGCTGAACTTGTTGGACGCAAGTCGCTTTTCAGCTGTGTAACTATGTAACCTTATTGTATTTGTTCTGGTGAGTATAATCATTTCCTTCAGGCTTCTTGCAGTAAAAACGGTCTTTTCATAGAAAATGCAGTGTTTACAATACAGCCTGGTGATAACTCCACTGGCCACTCCTCATATGGCTACTAGAGGTGCTTCCTGAGGCAGCGGCACTGCCATTCATTGTCCTGACTGTTTTTCATAGAGATGCATTGATTCAATTCATCGATATGAGAAGATGCTGATAGGCCAGGGCTGTGTTTGACTTGTGCTGGTTCTGCCCCTGATCTGCAATCCTATGGGAAAGCATTGTGATTTGCTCAGAGCAACACATCTGATGTCAGCCAAACATGCAGATCAGGGGCAAAGCCAGCAGTTGCAGACTTGAACGAACAAAAGTAAGATTTTACTATATTCAGGGGGCCGTGGGGGCAGGGGGTAGTACTAGATGGTAGTTTTAACACTATAGGGTCAGGAATACACATTTGTGTTTCTGACCCTCTACTGTTCCTTTAAAGTGTCCCTTTAAGCGTTCCAAGATCAAACATGAACCAATATACAAGCAGCAAAAACTAAAAAAAACAAACAAAACAAAAAAACTAAACATTTTTTCCACATTCTAAAAATAGGGGAGGAAAAAAAAACAAAAAAAAACCCCAAGGGCGAAACAGAAAAAACAGATACAGTGAACACAAACTGTGCTAGGTGTGAGCTGAACATGAAGAGAAGCTAAGATGAGAACAAGAAAAACTGTAGAATATTAACTACTAAGGTGTTAACCGATCCGAGATTATAGCATGATGTTCTGTCATAATAATAAGTACAGAACACAGTAAAATACAATAATGGTGTGAATTCTAGAAAGATGTATGCAGGGGCGAGGTTGGGGAGTTAGAATGACTAAAATATGAGAAAAAAATAGTTAAGCAAATCTTTGTTCTATTGGTCACACTGAATATTCAGATGTATAATTTGCAATTATTAAAATGAGTAGATGTAATGGATGTGTGATGGGGAAAAAAAGACCATTACATCTATAAGAATGGCAATAATGGCTGCACTCACTGTCAGGGGCGGACTGAGAACCCTCAGGGCCCCCGGGCAAAATAAATCAAGGGCCCCCTTACAGGCCCCACCCATACTCTGCAGCAAGCGCCACCCTTGTCCCGCCTCCAGCCACACCGTACACAATCTTTAGACACAAGGAACAAAAGGGCAATAAGCCCTTCGAGGCCCCAGTAGAGACTACAATTGAGGGCTAATGGGCCATGGAGGGGGGTCTTTCTAGCGGAGGCTATCTCAGTGTCCTTTAGAGGGTGTGTTAGAAAGAATCCCCTCCAAGCCCCATTAGAGACTACAATGGAGTCTAAAAGGCTTGGAAGGGGGTCTTTCTAACAGAGGCCATCTCAGCGTCCATTAGATATCCCCTGCTGGAAACAGTCGCCTCCAGGCCCCAGTAGAAACTACAATTGAGGGCTAATGGGCCATGGAGGGGATTTCTAGCAGAGGCTAGAGTCTAATGGGGCCTGGAGGGTGGTCTCTCCAACACTCTGGTTCCTATTCACAATATAGCAACACAACATAGCTCGCTGATACCTAAGCCAAGTTGGCTCCTCTTACCTTAATTACTGTTGCTGGCTGGCAGTCTGTGGGCTTGCTGGCTGCGGCTGGCAGGCTGTGGGCTTGCTGGCTACTGCCGGCAGGCTGTGGGCTTGCTGACTGCGGCTGGCAGGCTGGCAGGCTGGCTTGCTGGCTGTAAGCCTGTGGCTTGCTGTAGGCCTGTGGGCTGGCTACTGGCCTGTGGGCTGGCTACTGGCCTGTGGGCTGGCTACTGGCCTGTGGGCTGGCTACTGGCCAGCCTGTGGGTTGGCTGGCTGGCTACTGGGGCACTTGTAGATTATTTAAAGAAATAATCCATGCACAATAACCACTACTGCTCCAGAGTAAGTAGTCAAACCGTTTAAGAACAGTTTGACAACTTACCTGGGGTCTGCTGGGATATGAGGCTGTAGTAGGGAATAGGAGCAGTGGTGCAATGTGTGTGAAAGGTTCAGTGTGTGTGTGGGGGTGTAGTGTGTGAATGTGTAGGGTGTGTGGGCAGTGTATGTGTGTGGCAATGTTAGTATGGGGGGCTGTGTATGGGGGTCTGTGTGTATATGGGTGGGCAGTGTATGTGTGTGTGTGAGGCAATGTGTGTAAATGTGTATGGTGTGTATGGGGGCAGTGTGTGAATGTGTATGGTGTGTGTGTGGGGGCAGTGTGTTTATGGGGCTAGAGTTCACTCTCACCACTGCGACCACCAGGAATCCATGGGGGTTACAGTGTTGAGAGTGAACTCTAGCCCGTAGCTCCAGGGCTAGAGTTGACTCTCGCAAGAGCAGTAACGTTGCCATGGTAACCGCGGCAACGCTCTGTGCTCGCGCAAGAAGGACCCAGAGGAGCTGCAGGGTGAGCTCCCAGGTCCTCTCTTCCTCCCCTGCCCGCACGGTGCCTGCGGACAGGGGAGGGGGGGCATTCTTCCCTCTCTTTCTCCCCCCTCCCCATCTCTCTATTCCCCCTCTTTCTCCCCGTGTCTCATTCTTCCCTCTCTGTCTCCCCATCTCTCTATTCCCCGTGTCTCATTCTTCCCTCTCTGTCTCTTTCTCCCCCTCCCCATCTCTCTATTCCCCCGTGTCTCATTCTTCCCTCTCTGTCTCTTTCTCCCCCTCCCCATCTCTCTATTCCCCCTCTTTCTCCCCGTGTCTCATTCTTCCCTCTCTGTCTCCCCCTGTGTCTCATTCTTCCCTCTCTTTCTCCCCATCTCTTTATTGCCCCCCCTTTCTCCCCCTTTCCCATCTCTATGTCCCCTCTCTTTCTCCCCCCTCCCCATCTCTCCCCTCTCTTTCTCCCCTCTCTTTCTCCCCATCTCTTTCTTGCCCCCCCTTTCTCCCCTCCCCATCTCTCTGTTCCCCCCTCTTTCTCCCCCTTTCCCATCTCTATGTCCCCCCTCCCCATCTCTCCCCTCTCTTTCTCCCCCTTCCCCTCTCTTTCTCCCCCCTCCCCATCTCTCCCCTCTCTTTCTCCCCATCTCTCCCCCCTCTTACTAGTCAGAGGGGGCCGGCCGTTTCATTTTAGAGCCGCCGGACCGGGTGGCAGCCTCGCCGATCCGGCGCCATTCCTCTCAATAACACTGAAGAGGAGGAGGAGGAGGAGCATGTGTCTGTCATGCTCCTTTGCGGTTCCCACATCCTGTGCTGGGAATTGTGGGAACCGCAGGGAGCATGACAGACACATGCTCCTCCTCCTCCTTCCTCTTCAGTGTTAGTGAGCGGAATGCCGCCGGACCGGCGAGGCTGCCACCCGGTCCGGCGGCTCTAACATGAAACGGCCGCCCCCCCCCCTCACAGTGTGCCACCGGACTGGCCACCCGGTGGCACCTGCAGTCCCCCCCAATCCAGCCCTGCCGCCGGGCCCCCTGAAGGCGGCCCTGGCGGCGGGCCCCCCTCCCGGCCGGGCCCTCGGACCGTGTCCGAAGTGCCCGACCGGTCAGTCCGCCCCTGGTCATATCGATAGCTGCAGTGCAGAGAAATCGCAGGAAAATCAATAGCAAGCTTATTTACATAAATGTCATACTCATTGTTTGGCACCAGATCTGAATACGAAAAAGTGAGCCAGTTAAAGTGGGAGGCACACAGGAATATGGTAATATTCTAAAATGAAGAAACTCAGGCAAACGGTAGGTATATCATTATGCATTCTTGCAGAGTTAAAAAAATTTTTTTTTTATTAAAGACACGGAGGCTCATATTATGCATAACTCTTTCTTTATTTCCTCAGCAGCAAAGATAGAGGAATATAAATATATCAAAAATGAAAGAAAAAACTGTATAGGTACACAGGCAACCAATCACATAACAGAGGAAGTGACTATATAAGGCCTGTGTCTCCCACAATCCCCCTCTTTCTTTGCTGCTTCCTCAGACAGCTAAGTATTTTGCTCTTGTTCTTGGATTTTTTCCTGATGTTATTGTTTATTATTTATTGTTTGCTATTATTGCTTATTGTTATTTGTTTCTGGTTGCCTTTATCTGTGCAGCCTTCCGCTGGTGTGCTCGGGCTATTCCCTGACTTGTGCCCTGGGTTTCCCTCTCGGCTGTTTGTTCCTCCTTCTCTCAGTCCCTGCATTCCATGCTTATGCCCTCACCAGCTACTCCTACCCTCCTGGGTGTGGGGTCCCCTTCCCCTGCCCAGACTGTGCCTGGTGCCCGCAAGGTGAAGGCGAAATCTAAACACGTTGATTCCCACTCCTCGATGCAGGTTTTACCTACCATGACTGACACACTGGATGTGGTCACAGACAGCGCGCAAAAGAGCCCCTGGCCGGGCTAAAAAGGCTAGATTATGGAAAAGGGCTAGAGCCCTAGATGATGGGTCGGATACCGACCGGAGTGTGGAACGTGACTCTGATGTTATGGATGGGTCGGGCGAGGAATTGCCCACTACGGATGTTGCCCCCTCTGGGTCCTCTGCCGTTACCCAAGGTCAGGTTAAGATCCCCTCTGGGGACAATAAGGCACTTTTCGACCCTCAGGGCCCTGTTCGACCCTGACGACCTTCGCCACCCACGGTCAGCAGAGTGGGTCCCTCCGGACCATATTGCCCAGTATGTGGCTAAGCGCCTGCGTACCCCCCTCTCCAAGGAGGGTCGCAACAAGCTACGTGCCGAATGCCCTAGGCCCTCTCTCCCGGGTTCGGCCTGTAAGACTCCAGACATTGATCCCCAGATTGCCCAGTTCCTGAATAAATCAGGCTGGAAGCCCAAGAAGGGTTTGGATTACTCCCTCAAGGGATGCCAGGACAAAATATTGGATACCCTGGGCCCTCTGTCGAAACTGTACGAGCTGCTAGATGCCGCTAGAGCTGGGGATTCCGTTCTGGATGTCGATGTGGCCATTGGATGGGTCCAGAGGGCGATCTGCCTTTTGGGGAACGCGAATACCGCCATGTCTTCGGAGAGGCGTAAGGCGATTCTCCTTAAGATCGACCCCAAATTGGCTGCCATGACGGTGGCGGAACCTGACCCCTCTGACGAGGGTTTGCTATTCGGAACCTGCTTCGTAAAAGACCTAGGTTCCTATGTGAAGACCTTTACGGCCATAGACAAGGCCCGGGCGAACATGAAGCGCATGTTCGCACCCAAGGTTTTCGGAGGGGCCGGGCGTAGCAGGAACCGTCCACCCGGCTGCGGCTTCCGAGGCTCGTTTCGGGCCTCCAGAGGTTCCTTCTTTCCTTCCCGAGGATTTCAGGATGCGAGGACGCCTCCCTTCTTCCCAGCCAGAGGGAGATCCTGGGGCTCCATATACCCCCGTGGTGCCACTTCGGGCAGACGTCCTTATGGTGAGTACCCCTTTTTCCCCTCTCGATCATGTACGGGTGGCAGGGAGGCTAACCTTATTTTACCGAGGGTGGACAGATATAACTTCAGATGCTTGGGTTCTGCAATGTGTAAAGGGTTATCACCTGGAGTTCGTTTCTATGCCTATACAGGTTTCCACCCCCAGAGAGTTGTCCCTCCCACAGGATCAAGACGAAATGATTTCCGAGGAAGTAGAGGAGATGTTCACGAAAGGCCTCTCCAGGCTTCACGAGCAATCTTTTCCTGGTGCCAAAGAAAGGGGGCGGGGTGCGCCCCGTGATAAATCTCCGTCCCCTCAACGCGTTTCTCCGCTACCAACATTTCCAGATGGAGGGCATACACTTTCTCAGAGACCTCCTTCGGCAATCGGATTGGTTGGCCAAGTTGGATCTGAAGGACGCGTACTTTACGGTCCCCATCGCGTTGGACTACAGGGATTACCTCCACTTCACGTAGCACGGGAGGCGGTGGCGCTTTACTTGCCTGCCATTCGGCCTCTCCTCGGCTCCTTGGTGCTTCACCAAACTCATGAAGCCGGTGGTGACTTATCTCCGTACCCGTGGGGTACGATTATTTACCTGGACGACATTTTAATCATGTCCCAATTCAGGGAATCTCTACTGTTACATTTGGGTTGGACGATCAACCTTCTTCAGAACTTGGGTTTTCTGGTCAACTGGGACAAGTCGGTCATGATCCCTGCACAATCAATAGAATTCTTGGGTTTCCAAGTGGATTCCATCAGGCAATTCCTGTACTTGCAGGATTCCAAGATGAAGACCATTCAAAAGGAGCTCCGAAGGGCTCTTCGGGTACCGGATATGTCCGTCAGACAACTGGCAAGGATTATCGGCCTTCTGGCGGCTTCTATTCAAGCGATATTTCCGGGCCCGCTGCACTACCGTGCCTTCCAACGACTCAAGGGTTCGCATCTACGTTCAGGTCATTCTTACGAATCCCAGATACGGCTGGATGAGGAATCCAGAGACGAGCTAGTATGGTGGTTGGCCCACATGGAGGCCTGGAAGAGAAGGGCCATCTTCGGTTCGATTCCGGATATCGTGATAGAATCCGATGCCAGCTTACACGGCTGGGGTGCTCGTTGTGGAGATGTTTCCACAGGAGGCAGATGGTCCGACATAGAGAAGTCCTTACACATCAATTGTCTGGAACTTCTGGCGGGGGCCTTCGCGATCCGCAGCCTGACCCCAGGTCGAGCGAACTGCTGCGTTCTCCTCAAGATGGACAATGTGTCGGCAGTCCGGTACATAAATCACCTAGGGGGAACCAAGTCCAGAATGTTGGCACTGTTGGCGAAAGACTTTTGGCAATTTTGCCTTCTCAACAACGTCTCGTTGCAGGCAGAACACATCCCAGGTCTGGACAATTCGGGAGCGGATTGGAATTCCAGACACTTAAGAGACTCGGGAGATTGGCGCTTGCACGTTTCAGTATTCCGAGGTCTGGACAGTCTGTGGGGACGGTTCGAGTTGGACCTATTCGCTTCGCGCCTGAACACTCAACGCCCGGAGTTTTACAGCTGGAGGCCAGACCCGGCAGCAGTGGCGACGGACGCCTTTCTCCAGGAATGGCCACCGGGACGTCTGTATGCCTTCCCACCATTCAACATGATTGCTCGCACGATCTCGAAGTTGATCCGTCACAATTGTTGCCTGGCACTGATCACGCCTCTATGGAGATCCAGTCCATGGTTCCCACACTTGATGGAGTTGTCGATAGACTACCCCCGACTGATTCCGAGCTTCCAGGATCTTCTTCTGGATCCGGATGGGAACTCGCACGGACTGGTACACAGACGTCAGTTACCTCTGATGGCGTGGCTCCTTTCAGGGGAACCTGGGTTGTCCCGAACGTTTCGCAGACGACTCTCCTGCTCCTCGATAACGCCTGGGCTCCAGGTACGAGATCGGCCTACCGCTCTTCATGGAACTCATGGTCTAGTTGGTGCATGGAACGGGCAATGGATCCCGTATCTGCCCCTCTCCATCTGATTTTGGAGTTCCTCACATTTCTGTTTGATTCGGGCAAGGCGTATCGCACTATCAACCTTTTCCGTTCTGCTATATCAGCTGGACATAATGGTTTGGATGGTTCGCCCGTAGGCAGGCACCCTTTCGTGTGTCGCCTTCTCAAGGGCATTCGCCTCGCTCGTCCGCCCAAGGCTCGTTTCTCTGCCTTTTGGGACGTGATGCTACAGTTCCTGTCGTCCTGGTATCCGAACCAAGGACTGACCCTTAAGCAATTATCCTCCAAGTTGGTTATGTTGCTTTGTTTAGTTTCATGTAAGAGGGTTTCTGACGTTACGGCCCTTGATTGGGACACCGTTATTTTCTCTCCTGAGGGTGTGACTTTTAACATTTCCAGAAGGACTAAATCAGCATCCAGATCTTTCGTGTACCCCAGATTCCAGGGGTGTCCGGCACTCTGTCCAGTGGAGTGTTTGAAGGCTTATCTGGAAGCTACTCAGTCTCTTCGCTCGCCAGATCTACGACCTTTGCTCATTTCTTTTCGTACACCTCACCGACCTGTTGCGACTCCGACCCTGGCACGTTGGGTGCGTTGGCTTTTATCTTCGACTGGTATAGACACGTCTATCTTTACACCCCATTCGGTGCGGGGTGCTATGGCTTCCAAAGCTTCGACAGTCGGCTGTCGTCTGGAAGACATCATGCGTGCAGCGGATTGGTCTCGAGAGTCGACCTTCCGTGACTTCTACTTCAGACCTATTGAGCACATCGCATCTCAGGTGATAGCACAGCTTTGAACTTGCATAACATGAGCCTCCGTGTCTTTAATAAAATTTCCAGATTTTACTATTAACATGACTTAAAGTCATGATTTTATTAAAGACACGGAGGTGAGTATTATTCCCTCCCACCCTCCCGGTGTGGGGTATGGGGTGAGATGCAATTGGCGTATTCAGGTATGTGGAGATTTGGTCTGTCTTGTGTGAATTTCATGTGTTATGTATGAGTATATTGATTAATTATGTCTATTATATTTTTCAGATTTCGATCTTTGTCATATGAATAAACGACAGTTTTGTTTTGGTAAGTCCACAGTTTGGAGTTTGGTTATTACCATATTTCTCTCTCTTTTTTAGCTTGAAGTTATCGAATTGTTCCAGTTTCCGGTTTTGGCCAAGTAGGATATCGTTCTTCTTACCTGGTCTTTGGTTTTCGCAAGAAAGAGGGGGATTGTGGGAGACACAGGCCTTATATAGTCACTTCCTCTGTTATGTGATTGGTTGCCTGTGTACCTATACAGTTTTTTCTTTCATTTTTTATATATTTATATTCCTCTATCTTTGCTGCTGAGGAAATAAAGAAAGAGTTATGCATAATACTCGCCTCCGTGTCTTTAATAAAATCATGACTTTACGTCATGTTAATAGTAAAATCTAGGAATTAGAGTCTATGAGATATATAAATGTATATATATATATATATATAGCCATAGGAAAAATAAAAGAAAGTACACCCCCTTTGAAATTTACGGTTTTACATATCAGGACATAATCATCTGTTCCTTAACAGGTCTTAAAATTAGGTAAATACATCCTTTGATGAACAACACATGACATATTACACCGTGCCATGATAAATTTAACAAAAACAAATCCAAAATGGAGAAGCCATTATGATTCAATACCTTTTAAAACCACCATTTTGCAGCAATAACTTGAAGTAATAATGTTCTGTATGACTTTATCAGACTCACATTATTGTGGAGGAATTTTGACTCACTCTTCTTTACAACACTGCTTGAGTTTATTGAGGTTTGCTGCCATTTGTTTATGCACAGCTCTCTTAAGATCCCGCCACAGCATTTCAATCATTTTGAGGTCTGGTCTTTATACTGGGCCATTGCAACACCTTGGTTCTTCTTTTTCAGCCATTCTGTTGTAGATTTGCTGTTGTGCTTGCGATCATTGTCCTGTAGCATGACCCAATTTTGGCCAAGCTTTAGCTGTTGTACAGATGGCCTCACATTTGACTCTAGCATACTTTGGTATAGAAGGGAGTTCTGGGTTGACTCAGTGACGGCAGGTTCATAGATCCCGTGGCTGAGAAACAAGTCCAAATTATCACCTTTCCACCACCGGGCTTGACAGTTGGCATGAAGTGTTTGTGCTGATATGCTGTGTTTGGTTTTTGCCAAACGTGGCGCTATGCATTATGATCAAACATCTCCACTTTGGTCTCATCTGCTTAAAGGATATTGTCCCAGAAGTCTTGTGGTTTGTTCAGATGCAACTTTGCAAACCTAAGCACTAAGCAGTGCTGCCTTGTACTTTTTAGAGAGAAGAGGCTTTCTCCTGGCAACCCTTCCAAACAATATTTGAATACATAATTGTAAGAAAAGCTCAACTGAAAGTGGGTGAGAAGTAATGTACTATAAAAAGGACTTGGTGTTCTTTAAGGAAAAAATATGTTCCTACACCAGATATATATACAATAGATATAGTAATGAACCCAAGGTACACCAAGGTTTGCACACAAAAAACGTTAATTCATGCATTGTAGAAATACATCAAGCAACTTTGACAGCTAAAAAATGCATAGAATAGTGCATACCAAATCAATAGTACCAGTACCACAATAGTAATAAAGTGCTAATTACATACACCCATAAAAAAGGTATACTGACCAAGAGCAGGAGAAATGAAAACCCTGACATTTCAGCTCTTAAGCTTCCCCCCAGAGAAACAAACCATACTTGTTCAGTCTTTTTCTAATTACGCTGTAATGAACTGTAACATTTAAAATGCCGAGGCCTGTGGAGTCTGAGATGTAACTCTTGGGTTTTTAGCAATTTCTCTGAACATTGCATGGTCTTACCTTGCTGGAATGTCCACTCCTGTGAAAATTGGCAACAGACTGTTTTCCATTTTTGAATAATCTTTCTCACTGTAGAAAAATGGACTTTAAATGGTTTGGAAATGCCTTATAATCCTTCTCAGCAGTGGCGTACACACAATCCATAGGGTCCCTTTGCAAAACTGATCCATGGGCTCCCCCATCCCAACAGACACACACACAGACACATAAATACAGACACACAGAAACACATATATTCACACAGAGACATGTACATACACACAGACACATACATACAGACACATACATACATAGAGACACACTCACACGTACATACACACAGACACACATACATACAGAGACACATATAGACACACAGACACACACACATACATACAGACAGACACACACACATACAAACAGACAGGCACACATACATACAGACAACCACAAGCAACACAGACACATACATACAGAGACACATACATACACACATTCAGACACATACACACATACAGAGACACATACATACATACATACATACAGAGACACATACATACAGACACATACACACACATACAGACACACACAGACAGACACATACACACATACAGACAGACACACAGACACGTACATACACACACACAGAGACAGACACATACACACAGACAGACAGACACACAGGTACATGCATACACACATACATACAGAGACACACACATACACACACACATACAGAGACACATACATACAGACACATACATACATACACATTTTATGTGCAGGAGGGTGACTTTCCCTTGGGTCCAGTGGTGGCTCACGCTGGCGGGAGTCAGAGTTCCCATTCTGACTCCCTCTCCTTCCTCCCGCTTGGGCTCTCTCTGATAGCTGGGAGGAGTGACGGGCAGTCACTTCCTCCCAGCTGTGATGTCATCACAAGTGACCCAGTAGTGCTGTTAAAGCGCCGCAGTGCTGACCGGGGCCCCCTGGAGATTTTTCTCCATCAGGCGTCCCTAACAGCATGGGCCACCCTATCGGTCCCTTGAACGTGCAGCCTGGTGGTTTGCCGTGCGGGGCTGCAACACGTAGCTACGGGCCCCCTAGAATGACGGGCCCGGTTGCAGCTGCAACACCTACGACCGTGGTATATACGCCATTGCTTCCCAGTTTCATGGACAGCAATATTCTTTTCTCTAAGATCATTGCTGATGTCTTTCTTCCTTAATATTGTGTTAACACATACCTGGATGCTCAAGACCAGCAAACTGCTAAAACCATGGTGTACTTAGTTTTTCACACATGGCTTCTCCATTTTGGCTTAATTTTTGTTAAATAAATAATGACACAGTGTAATATGTCATGTGTAGATGTTCATCTGAGGTTTTATTTACCTAATTTTAAGACATGAACAGATGATTGTTATTATATCCTGATATGTAAAACCATAGAATTCAAAGAGGCTGTACTCACCCCCCGCTACCCCCCATAATTTGATATATAGATATAGAATTATGGTGGGGGGGGGGGAGTACAGCCTCTTTGAATTCTATGGTTTTACATATCAGGATATGTAAAATACCATATCCACCATAATTCTATCTATCTATCTATCTATAATTATGGTGTGGGGGTACAGCATACAGCCTCTTTGAATTCTATAGTTTTACAAATCAGGATATAATAACAATCATCTGTTCATGTCTATATATTAAACAGAAGAGAAGATCTGGCACTCTACCTGTAATGTAGCAATAATCCAATAGACCACGGTGCTGCACAGTGTGAGCAATATAGTAGATACAAATGAAGAGAGCACTCAATGGATTTTCAAAATAAAGTTGTGTTGTTTAAGCGATCAACGTTTCGACCTGAAGGTCTTTATCAAGATGTGCATAAACATAAAAACAGTGTTTATATAGGGCATAAGGCATAAAAGAGGTAATCACTTACCCAGTGCAGATGGGACCTTCTATCTTCTGACCATATGTTACATCCAAGTTTTACCCAACCTCCTCGTATTGCCTTTAGTTGAAATATAAATCTGACAGACATTCTTGTTAAAAGTGACTACCCACATCAATATTAGACTAAGAAGACCCATATCAAAAAAGGTTGCTTCAAATGTGCTAACTGCGTAACATGTGGACATATGCTTACAGGTTCTTCTTTTGCCCATCCTCATTCAGGGAAATGACATCTTATCCAGCATTACATCACCTGTCTAACTGACCATGTACTATACATGATATCCTGCCCTTGTGGCCTCCATTACATGGGGAAAACAGATCTCACCCTACGTGACAGAATACGTGGCCACCGATCAGGGATCATGACTGCTTTCAGAGATGGCAAAACGGACAAACCAGTAGCCAAACATTTTTTGGAGGCACAACATTGCCTTCCAACACTCAAATTCATCGACCACATCCCCCCTCTTTATAGAGGAGGAGACAGATCCAAACTGTTGCTTCAACAGGAAACAAACTGGATTAAGACACTGGACACTTTGCACCCAAAGGGCCTTAATGAATATGTCTCATTTAACTCTTTCTTAAGTACACGTTAAATATCTAAATATGTCACTAATTACAATTTAATTATTTTTTTGACTACTCAGACAGTTTTTTGCATCTGGAACATTTACTTTTATTTTTATTTACCGTATTTTTCGCTCCATAAGACGCACCTCACCATAAGACGCACCTAGTTTTTAGAGGAGGAAACCCAGAAAAAAAAATATTCTGAACAAACTGTTCCATAGTGTTTCTTACCATGGGACAGTTTGTTCAGAATATTTTTTTTTCTCCCCTGTCCCATAATGATCTTTAACCCCCCTTTCCTCTGTCCCATAGTGATTGTTAACCCCTCCTACCCTGTCCCATAGTGATTGTTAACCCCTCCTACCCTGTCCCATAGTGTTCTTTAACTCCTCCTCCCCTTGTCCATTAGTGTTCTGATCAGTGGCGTCGCTAGGGGGGGGCCAGAGGGGGCCATGGCCCCCCCTACATCATGCTGTGCCCCCCCTTGGGCCCCCCCAAATGCCAGCAACTTGCTGGCCATGGGCTTCCCTCGGACTGTGACAGCCCGAGGGAATGCAGTGCTGAGGTGCTGGGGGCTGTCTGTGGCCGGAGGGAGCACTGATTGGCTCCCCGGCACAGGCTCCGCCCCCAAACGAAGCCCCGCCTCCCGCCGATAAGCCCCGCCCCCGCCGTTATGCAGCAGCCCATGCTGCTGCAGAAGATGGCTGCCTGACCCCCAGCAACAGCCTCCAGTGACAGGTAGGCCACACACACACACACACACATTGCCCCCCATACACACACTGCCCCCATACTGCCCCATAAACACACACTGCCCCATACACACACACACATTGCCCCCCCATACTGCCCCCATACTCACACACTGCCCCACATACACACACACTGCCCCATACACACACACTGCCCCACATACTGCCCCCATACACACACACCCCCATACTGCCCCATACACACACATTGCCCCCCATACACACACACTGCCCCCCATACACACACATTGCCCCCCATACTGCCCCCCCATACATACACACTGCCCCCCATACAGCCTCCCATACACACACACACTGCCCCCCATACAGCCTCCCATACACACACACTGCCCCCCATACAGCCTCCCATACACACACAATGTCCCCCATACTGCCCCCCCATACACACACACACTGCCCCACACACTGCCCCCCATACACACACTCTGCCCCCCCATACACATACACTCTACACACATACACTATCCCCATACACACACTTCTCCCCCCATACACACACTGCACCCATGCACACACACTGCTCCCCACACATACACTGCTCCCATGCTCACACTGCTCCCCTTTTACACAACCCCATGCACACACACACACACTGCCCCCATACACACACACTGCCCCATACACACACACACTGCCCACACATACACTGCCCACCATACACACACACTTCCCCCACACATACACTGCCCACCCATGCTCCTGCACACTGCCCCACACACACTGCCCCCCATGCACACCTGCCCCCCATACACTTTTACACACCCCCATACACACACCTGCCCCCCCATGCACACACACTGCTCCCCATACACACACTTTTCCCCATACACACCTGCACCCATGCACACACACTGCTCCCCACACATACACTGCCCCATACACACACTGCTCCCATACACACACTGCCCCCATGCACACACACACACACTGCCCCATACACACACACAAACTTCCCCCATGCACACACACTGCCCCCCATACACACACACTGCCCACACATACACTGCCCACCATACACACACTGCCCTCCCACACACATACACTGCCCACCCATATATGCACACACTGCACCCCCCACACACATACATTGCCCCCATACACACACACTGCCCCCCACACACATACACTGCCCACCCATATATGCACACATGGCCCCCCCCACACACAACAACTGCCCACCATACACACACAGATACTGCCCCCCATACACACACTGCCCACACATACACTGCCCACCATACACACACTGCCCCCCACACACATACACTGCCCACCCATATATGCACACACTGCCCCCCACACACATGCACTGACCCCATCTCATATCCCAGCAGCCCCAGGTAAGCTGTCAAACAGTTCTTAAACGGTTTGACTGCTTATTTTAAAATTATTTTTAACATTTACTTAGTCCTTAAAGGACCACTATAGGCACCCAGACCACTTCAGCTCAATGAAGTGGTCTGGGTGCCACGCCCCTCTAGTTTTAACCATGCACTGAA
>OW240918.1:118930263-118960988 GCA_933207985.1 Pelobates cultripes | reverse complement strand
CTCCAGGCACCCAGACCACTTCTGCCCATTGGAGTGGTCTGGGTGCCAACTACTCTTAACCCTGCAAGTGTAATTATTGCAGTTTTTTACAAACTGCAATAATTACCTTGCAGGGTTAACTGCACCTTTAGTGGCTGTCTACTAGACAGCCACTAGAGGGCACTTTCTGGATTATAGCACAGAAAACCTGTGCTAAAGCGTCGCATGGCGTCCTCGCGCTGTGTGAGTACCTCCAACGTCGCTCAATTCCCCATAGGAAAGCATTGAAAGCGCCTGCGCATTAGGTCTCCTCGGCCGGTGGGCGGGATCAGTCTCGCTCACCGGCCTACGTAATCACTGGGAGGAGCGGTGGCAGAGGAAGAAGCAGCGACGTGGGACATGTCGCTGCTTCTGGTAAGTGACTGAAGTTTTCACCCCTTCAGCAACCGGGGATTGGGTGGTGGGAGGGAGAGGGGACCTGCAGTGCCAGGAAAACAGATTGTTTTCCTGGCACTGGAGTTTTCCTTTAAATATGGAGATACAATTGTTCACCAATGTAAGTTTTAAAGGAAACCTGTAAGCATGTTTTGTAGTTGCTGGAAATAAAAGATTATGTATTATTTTGTAAAAGTTAAAATAGCACTTTTTAGTGCATGTTTGGGTTTACTCTTTTTTTCGTGTCGGGAAATGCCATCTTTAAAACCATCTTTGGTCAGAAGAACCACTTCTCTTCTAAAACCTGCATAATATAAAGCTGAAACAATTTCAGATTGCATTTTTGAGGTGCCCAGCGCTTGTGCATGGAGTCATGATTCAAAAAGATGCACAAGCTCGAATCAGTAGTACTTCTGACAAAAGATGACTTAAAAGTGGATAACCCACAGCGCAAAGTCAAAGGGACACTCCGGGCACCAAAACAACTTCATCTAAATAACGGTTTAACCCCAAATTTGCCTCCAGCTGTGATATCCACTCCTTTCCTGGCGGCATCTGGCTTCTGAATTTTCAGATTCAGGAAGCGTGGAGGGACACCGGCAGGGGTGCTGCTGATTGGCAGAGAAAATGTATCGTTCTCAAGCCAGTTTAGTGGTTTCCAAATTTGTCGTTAAACCATTTGAGAACTGTTTAACCCATTGAGGTGTAGTTGTGTTGGTGCCTCGAGTATCCCTTTACGCTAGACTATATACTGAAATTAAGTATTTACTTAAATGTATGCATTACAGAATAATACAAGCAGCTAGCATAATGCATACATCGTGGCAGACACTACCATAAAGCCGCACAGGAGGCCACCTTAGGGTGCACAGCCCGGGGGATGCAAAGTCCTGCTGACAGGTGGAAGTGGGTGCAAAGAACTCCCTCTTCCTGCAAGTTATTTTGTGCAGAGCTTGTCCACTTGGATACCAAGACATTTCCTGATGGACTGCTATCACTTGGGGCTGACTTGAGTTGGCTTCTGTCTTTTTTGTTGCTGCAGTTTGCAAGATGTGGGAGAAGTGAGGTTTGACTAATTGATGTTGCTTCTCATGATAAACAGAAATAAGGCAACAGGGATACAGGATGTCAGATCCCTGCGGCCCTAGTTTTCTGAATTGCTGTTCATCAATAGTGAGGGATCAGGCTGTATGAGCCGGTGCCAACCCAGCAAAGCACCCTGGCAGCTGTCGGTAAGGCCGTGTGCGCCAATCAGTATGCATCAGAGTGAGTGTTTATGCCAGTGTATGCCAGAGAGTGTGTGTTTGTGTATCAGAGTGTTTGTGTGTCATTGAGTTTGTGTATTTCTGTGTCTTGAAAACATCACTGTTTAATGAAAGGTACACAGTATATATTATATTAATATATGTGTATCTATGATATATAGATATAATATAATATATACATACGTCGTTTAAAAAAGTACTCCAGTGTTAAAAACTGATGTTTGGTTTAAATGTGGGGTATTCATCTACCTCTCTAGGTCCAAGACGGAACCCTCCCAAAATAAATATAGAGTTTACTTACCTTTTTCTTCAGCGGCATGTTTTCTCTCACTGCTGCTCTGCTCGGCCTTGGGGAGACTGTCAGTGACAACAGTCCCCCTTCCTTTACACTTAAATTGGCCACAGCTGCTGTGCGCAAGAGGCTGGAGCAGCATGCCGATTGTGTAGTAACCATGTTATAGAGAGACACATGAGTCTACACAGGCAAAGATATTTTGGGGGAGGCAGAGTGCATTTTAACTTTTGTAGCCAAAACTTCTCGAACTGGAACTGGGCATAATATATAATTTGTTTGTCTGGGAACAATAAGCTGAGTTGTAGTAGTGGTGGTGTAAGACGGCTGTGGTGTGCCAAAACAGACATTCGGGTAGGCCTGTAAAAAGAGGGCTCACCAAGTTAATGGCTTAATAATGGGAGTGGTGGGTGGGCTGAACCAGGCGGTCTTGGCTTCGTGGAAGGGGCATGCTGAGAATTTATAGGCTGGTTAACCCCTCCCACAACTACAAGACCTACAGGGTTATTTATTAAAGTCTGTTTTTTCTAGACTTTTCTGTATCGGTAAAATGCACTGTAAAGTAATTTACTACAACATATTTATCATTGTCCATTAACAATTCTTACGAAAAGGAGAATAAAAAAAACTATCCATTTTTCCCTTGCTACTGAGTACAATGAAACTTGCAAAACTAATATTCTAGTATATCTACCAGGCAGAAATATTGAAATATTAAACTTGACAGAGAAGTATCATAGGAGAACATAAAAGTATGGGAGACATGATGCTAATCCCAGTAGGATCTCTTGTGTATTCCTGGAAATGCCTATTCAGGAGAAGGCTCAATGACCAGCAAATCCCCCTGAGGTGTACACTTTCCTTCTGGCCATCCAAGCTTTATAGGAACACATAAAACAGGATATGAGGCCTTTGACAGAAATAAGTCACCCAGTATCAGGACTGATTAAGTTATCAGTATTGCACTTAGTAAGTACTCCATCTCAGCAGAAACTTAGAAATTTGCTGGAAATAGTCAGCCTTGTTTTTCCCAGGAGCCATACAGGGTTTTCTGGAACCAAAGAGAATGTAGGTTCCCCTTCCATATGTGAGGAAAGGTAGCAAGTCATGTGTGAATTCTATCAGGTGGCACACTTGCCAAAGTGTTGGGTTTCATCAACTACACTTTTGTATGTTAGGAGCTGTGATATAAATGATATGAGGTTGAAGAGCAGTTCCACTCAACCTGCGTGACCAGAATAAGGGTCTACTGGTCAGGGAGGGTCTGTGAACATTAGGTAAAGAGAATTTAGAAGTTTTTTTTTTTTATTATTATTTGACTTTTTGTGCATATTTTGAATGCATTTATGTATTTAGTACTTTAATAAAATGGGGGTCAGTTCCTACCTATCATGTCCTTTTAAGGCAAAGTTCTGTCACTGGGTAAGTCAGATATGTATCAATTGCACCTAACTATGAAGGCAATGGAGGTTATTGTTGCCTGCCCCATTCAGCACAATTTATTTCTGCAGCATTGTATGCCAGTTAAAGCCTGCTGTAGGTCCACCAGTCATAACCCCTCAAGAAGGATATATCTCCAAATTTACATCTCAATTAGGGTAATGTTTGTTATCCTTCCACATTCTTTGCAAGTGCTAGATTATTTAATGCATACATATTTTTGTTCATTATATAAACTAATATGTATATTGTTAAAATTTATAATTTTTTTATCCTAGAAACCACATTGCGGTCAAGTAACTATTGCTGTGAAGTGAAACATTCTATTTTTTATTTCATGTGTTCCTTCTTGTGGGGTAATATATAAATTATTTCTCATTTATGGATTGACATGTATGGCTAGCAACTTGTTAATTTTTTGCCGGTAGTTGGATCTATTGTCATAGGTGAGCACACATGAGTAAAAATAGCACCTCCAGATGTAAGGTGAACATTGCATCTATGTTAGTGACTACACAGTTAAACTATATTGTGTCCGATTTACCACGATCTGGACCATGTACCTTATTTAGGTGAGGTGTTGGGCAAATCAACGTTGGAGTTGCATACTCCATATGTATATGTAGATCTAGCTAATGGACAAATGGCAAATAGAAGGCATAAAAAATATAGAAAATTGCTTTACAATACACTAATTTCAACTGAGACAATCAAAGGGTTGATTATTATTTTTACTATTTTATTATTTATATAGCGACGGCAAATTCCATAGCGTTGTACAATGAAATCAAATTGTCAATAACAAACGAACATATTAAAACGAATGTTTCTCATTCGAATTTTTATTATTCCTTGAAGGCATGAACAAGCAAGCAGAGGAATCCCAGGCAGGAAGCGAGTTAGAATAGAAATTTTACTTGTGGAGAATCGAGATAATAAGACAGATGGTTGTCGGGAAACCAAAATGAGAAAAATATGCAAATGTGGTCACTTATAAACAGCATAATAAACCACCTTGGACTCTTTTACATTGTTGATGATGATATTGAGCAATCCACATCTAAGTGTACTTTTGGCCATAGATGTTGATTCTTCATTGTCACCATATAACTGCTATTAATGTTGTGCTGTAAGGTAAGCATTTAATGGGTCCACACTGGTGCCCTAAATGTGGACATCTATGAACGTTTTATAGTCCACTCTTCCTCCCATAAAATAACTAGAGTTCTTTTCTGACTTCACTAACTTGCCTTGGCATGTTTTTCTCTATTTGTGCCAACCGTTTCATGCAGTTGTTACATTCCTGGAATAGGTAATACAGTACAGCCAACTAGAGGAAAGCTGTGGCAATACATCATCTTAAAGGGACACTCCAGTGCCAGGAAAACAATCTGTTTTCCTGGCACTGCAGGTCCCTTCTCCCTCCCACCCCCCATCCCAAGTTTCTGAAGGGGTTAAAACCCCTTCAGTGACTTACCTTTATCCAGCACTGATGTCCCTCGGCGCTGGTTCAGGGTCCGCCCACGCTCCTCCCCTGCCGACGTCATCCAGCAGGGGAGACCTATTGCACATGCGCGGCCAGGGAGACCTAATGTGCATGCGCGGCAATGCCGCACACGTGCATTAGAGCTCCCCATAGGAAAGCATTGAAAAATGCTTTCAATGCTTTCCTATGGGGATTTCAGTGACGCTGGAGGTCCTCATACAGCGTGAGAACGTCCAGCGACGCTATAGCACAGAAAATCTGTGCTATAAACCCGGAAGTGCCCTCTAGTGGCTGTTTATGAAAACTGCAATATTTACAGTTGCAGGGTTAAGGGTAGTGGGAGTTGGCACCCAGACCACTCCAATGGGCAGAAGTGGTCTGGGTGCCTGGAGTATCCCTTTAAGGCCTTCCAGCTACTGGCCTTATTATCTGATCTTCAGGAATGGAATTTATGGATATTGGATACATCATCTCTTCCTATCTATCTTTTATAATAGAAACATCATGATCTACAGGAGAACAGACAGGAACAGAAAATAGCAGTTATTTATTTTATATCATTTTAGAAAAAAACAGTTGATTATCTGGCACAGTTCAGAATATCATTCGACTCTTTTATAGCAGTAATAACGTTTTTTCAGCATTGGTTGCTGATGTTTATCCAACAAGACGTTGCATGATTGTTTAAAAAGATAATGTTTTTTTCATATAACACATTTAACATATCTACATGTTAGACATGCATTTTTTGTGTGTCTAGATTTTTCCATAATTTCCATAGAGTCCACTGGAAATTTAATTGTATAGAAACTATTATAATTCAAAAATAATTGACACCTGCCAACAGTTAAGGTAGCATTCTAAGTTTAAAAGTAAATATATATTTATTTAAAAAAAAATATTATCTGCTCTGCAGCCTGATCCATCTGTAGTGAAATTATCAAATATGAAGATGTCTGGTCCAATAGGACAATGGGTGGACTGATATCTCACAGGGTCCCAGGCAAAAAGAGATGAAGGGCCACCTCAAGGATTTTTGACTGCAAAGGCAAAAGTGCCTCCCCCACTCCACATGCTTGCTCTTTTCTACTCCTTGGTTATGCGACTCTCGCACAGATATTATAAACTCAGTTTGGAGTTTAGTAAATAAACCCCTATCTAAATTATTTAGCAATATCAAAACCAATATTCAATTATACTTGCAGGTAACATAGTTTTTGTTTCACTGTGAGATGGGTGAACACTAAACTGCTGTACAAAGCATTTCTCAACATCCCTAAACGGTGTAAACTGCTCATTTAACATGTAAAGACAGATCTGGGCACCATATATCTATGGGTTGTAAAGGGAATAATTTTTGATTTAAAAAAAAATATATATTTGAAAACGTTAACTAAGCAATCCACTATAAATATCAATTAAAAATAATTAGTCAGAGTACAGAATCTGGACCTTCGGTATTTAAGATATTCGTGTATTTTGTTTCTATAATCATCCACACAGGTTGTACACATCATTCAATTTAGCATTTACTTTAAAAAGTGAAAATAATTAAAATCAGGTATAGGAATAAGTATCATTATGCATTGATGCTTCTAAGTTGATGCAGAAGAGAGCCACCTAGTGGTGATAAAAGTAATTTCTTGTTATAAGCAGCATAGCCATTTGTGGTTGGTTAATAGATGTATTATCTTCATATAACTCCAACCTAGGAATTAGTTCCATGTTTGTCTGTAAAAACAGTTAAGCAGAATTATTACCAAACGCTAGTAAATCATTGTGAATACAAAGTATTGGAGTCTGGAGTTTAGTAAATAAACCCCTATGTAAATTATTTATTAATAACAAAAGCAATCTTCAATAATAATTGGAGGTGATATAATAGTTTGTTTTACTGCGAGAGCACTGTGAAACTGACCACTAGTTGCATTTTCCCAGTAATTGTCGAGCATTTCCATCTAAACAATATAAAAGTTTGACTCAGATCATGCATATTTCACCTGCAATTATCCAAGCAATTTACCCTTAAAGGGAAACTATAGTGCCGGAAAGCAAAGTTGTTTTCCTGGCACTATAGCTCCCTATAGTGCTCCCCTCCCTCCCTGTGGTGCAGAAGAGGTTAAAAACAACCACTTCTGTCACTTACCTTAGTCTAGCGCCGATGTCCCTCAGCGCTGGCTCGGGTCCACCTCCACTCCTCACCCTCCAACGTCAACAGGTGGGGATACCTATTGTGCATGCGCAGCAATGGCAGCACTTGCATTAGGATTTACACATAGGAAATTAATATACAATGCTTTCCTATGGGGATTCAGGTGACATGAGGACATCCAGCGTCAGGCGAACAAAAGTCGCCTAACGACTCAGAAGTCTCTCTTGTGGCTGTCTGGTAGACCCATAAAGGTAATTACTGCAGTTAATTTATAACTGGAATAATTACCTTTGCTGGGTTAAGGGACCTGGGACACTGCACCCAGGCTACTTCAACACTGGTGAGACCTCACTTGGAGTCTTGTACGCAGTACTGGAGACCGTATCTAGTCTGCCCAAAATTGTAAATACTCTCATTACTCCCTGGCCTTATCTTATATCTATCCCATGTATGCTCAAACTCCTTCACTGTTTTAACCTCTATCACTTCAGCTGGAAGGCGATTCCATGCATCCACTTCCCTCTCTGACAAGTAATACTTATGGAGAACTGTATTTCCAGAAGGCTATTGATACTTTAGAGAGAGTTCAGAGAAGGGCTACTAAACTGGTTCATGGATTGCAGGATAAAACTTACAAGGAAAGGTTAAAGGAACTTAACATGTATAGCTTGGAGGAAAGACGAGATGGGGGGATATGATAGAAACATTTAAATACATAAAGGGAATCAACACAGTAAAGGAGGAGACTATATTTAAAAGAAGAAAACTACCACAACAAGAGGACATAGTCTTAAATTAGAGGGACAAAGGTTTAAAAATAATATCAGGAAGTATTACTTTACTGAGAGGGTAGTGGATGCATGGAATAGCCTTCCAGCTGAAGTGGTAGAGGGTAACACAGTGAAGGAGTTTAAGCATGCGTGGGATAGGCATAAGGCTATCCTAACTATAAGAGAAGGCCAGGGACTAATGAAAGTATTTAGAAAATTGGGCAGACTAGATGGGCCGAATGGTTCCTATCTGCCAACACATTCTATGTTTCTAGGCAAAATAGTTTTACAATTTGACTATGCTGGCCTAATGTTTGCAATTTGGTTTTCAATTCATAAAATGTTGCTGTTTAGTGTTTCCTTACACCGGACATGCCATATTTCTCAGTTGTTTATTGGTTACAACATACACCATGCTATAGACAGACATTTGTGCTTAAATATATAGACATGTGAATTGTCTTTCTTGTCCTTGGGCTGTCACAAAATTAATGTATCTGATGTGGAAGGGGAAATGAAGAGGAAGCTGGACCAGGGGCAGCCAGGTGACATAAGTAAGTGACAAACCATTCAAAAACTGACTACATATCATGCAATGGCGCCAGGGGACTCATGGCACCATAATCACTACAACGATGGTTAGATTTCACCTTTAACATTGGGAAAAGTCTAATAAATGTATTTTGTTTTATACTACATTACATTAGAAGAATGGGTCATACAGCTAATTTCACTTGAAGAATGGCTTGCCAAGCTAGTGTTATGTTAGGTTCATAAAATTGATCCCAATGGAAAAAGGTTCAGAACTAGTGTTGTAGATCATTCCCAGGTCTTTGGAACCATGTAAATAGACATATCTTTGTTCACTTAGTGATACAATGAACTCATGAAAACACAAAAAAAGCAACTGGCGTGTTGCAGGTCAGGGTCACCCTTAGTTTTTTTGGGGGGTCAGAGAGAAAAATCTGTATATATGTGTGGCCTCGTCTTTGAATGTTACAATTTAAACTTGCACAACCTACTGTAAATAAATTGAATTTCTCATGACAGATTTTCACTTTACAGGGACACTATAGGCACCCAGACCACTTCATCTCAATTAATTGGTCTGGGTGCATTGTCCCTCTCCCCCATAGCCCTACAATATAAACATTGCAGTTTCTGAGAAACTGCAATGTTTACATTGTTGTGCTAAGACTGCTCTAGTGGCAGTCTACCACCAACTGTAGTGATAGTATAGAGCTTTGCACTCCTAACAATATAGTGTACCTTTAGCTGCTAGTGTCCTGGGCAATGTATCTAGTAATTATTTTTACTGTGATAAATTATATATTTAATCACATGAGTTATCACATGGTTTTATACATCCTCTCCAACCACACCGCCCCTACGATGTTAGGTATGCTCAGGCCCGGACTGGCCATCGGGCAAACCGAGCAAATGCCTGGTGGGCCAAGATGGCCGTGGGCCGAGGCCGACAGGAGAGATCAAAAGATTTCCTGTGCCGACCCATGCAGAGCCTGCACTATCCGAACACCGGCCCTGCTGTGTGCCTTCATGGGCAGGTGGGGAGATCAAAGATTTCCCTCTCAGGCAGTGAAAGGCGGCTGCTGGCTGGGGAGGGAGAGGAGGACCCTGGGAGCTCTGGCTTGAAGCTACGCCGGGTTCCTCTCGTGATATCGGAGTGTTGCCGCAGTTACCATGAAGGCTAGAGTTCATTCTCACCACTAAGGCCACCAGGGATGGCAGAACGGTCCCCCCACCATGCAAAAGGTAAGAAGGGAGGGGGTATCAGTGCTTTTTAAATGAAAATAAAAAAATACATAGTAACATTAATCTATCTCCCCCCACACACTCACAAGACCTTCAAACATATTTACACACACAGCACCCTCACACAGAACCCCACTCACACACAGCACCCTTTCTCACAACACACACACACACACAGCACCCTCTCTCTCACACACACACACAGCACTCACACACAGCACCCTCTCTCTCTCACACACACACAGCACTCACACACAGAACCCCACTCACACACAGCACCCTCTCTCACACACACACACAGCACCCTCTCTCACACACACACACACACACACACAGCACCCTCTCTCTCTCACACACAGCACTCACACACATCTCCCACACACACTGCACCCCTCACGTACACACACAGCACCCTCACACACTCACATATGCACACACAGCACCCTCACACACTGCACACACAGCACCCCTCACACATTGCACCCCTCACACATTGCACCCCTCACATACACACACATGTGCTAGATCCCTTACACAACTCTAGATCATCTACACTCACTATATACACTCCGAATCCTCTATGCACACAAACACACACTAGATCTCCTATTCCTGCTCTGGGTTCTTCAAACACACAATAGATCCCCTTCACACACACTACATTCCTGACATACAAACTCTGGATCCCATATGCACACACTAGATTCCTTGTAAGCAAACACATACTATGTTCCCTAAACAAACACACTCTACAACCTCTATACACACTATGCTCCCTATACACACTCTCTCACTCTCTACAGCCCCTAGCCACACAATACCCTGCAAACACCACACAACTAAAACCAACATATTTATACAACATCACACCACAATCAGGTCACTCTACACACACGCAATCCCACAAGCAGGCACCAAACACAGGCACAATACTCTTTCCTGGCCCTTTTGTCTCCTGGTATCCCACTTATGAAGAGACCAGAGACAAATTAAAAGCAAACACAGCGCAAGCATGTTAATAAAAAATGCTTGCGCTGCACAGAACAAATACAGTGCCTTTTTCTCATGCAAGAGCTCTTCAGCAGAACTCTGTGCATGGTCTGCCCTGGAAGAGCATTGAACCAACATGCTCACTTTGAGATGGGGTGTGCTTGCCATTGATTTATATAGTCAGGCATTCTCTGTAAATGCAGTGATAGAGAGCAAGAAAATCAGCTAAAGGAAGGTTCTTCTGTTCTATACTGTCAATCATGTTTTGGCATAGGGTGCTGGGCTTGAACAGTAGGACAGATAAAAGCAATGCTTTGAAAATGTGAAACAAACAGAATAATATAAAGACAAAAACAGATGCTCACTAACTGACAGCTCATTTTCCACTATCCATTAGCAAATTTCACACTTAAAGGGACTTTATAGTCACACAACTTTAGCTCAATGAAGCAGTTTTGGTATATTGATCATGCCCATGCAGACTCACAGCTCACAAGGCAGGAATTTTAAATAATTATTTCTCCTCCGTATATATTAAGGAAGAACCCATGGCAATAGGTGTGCATATGATTGCTACTAAAAACTTGCAGAATAATTGTAATTGGTTAACTCAAGACAAGGTGCTGCAGCAACTAAAGAAAGTTAATATAAACAAAGCTCCAGGGCCTGACGGTATCCATCCACGTGTACTTAAGGAACTAAGTGTAAAAATAAGTGAACCTCCGTTTTTTATCTTTCAAGATTCTTTTATTTCAGGAAGTTTTCCAGAAGATTGGAGGAAGGCAGAAGTGGTTCCTATATTCAAAAAGGGTTCAAAATCCTTGCCTGGAAATTATAGACATGTGAGCTTAACTTCTGTGGCTGGTAAAATATTTGAAAGGTTATTAAGGGATAATATTCAAGAATTCCTTGAGAAGAACATGGTTATCAGCAAAAATCTGCACGTTTTTATGAAGCACAGGTCATGTCAAACTAACTTGATTGCATTCTACAAAGAAGTAAGAAGAAGTATAGATCAGGGTGTTGCAGTGGATGTGATCTATTTGGATTTTGCCAAGGCATTTGATACAGTTCCACACAATAGATTAGTGTTCAAACTCAAGGAAATCGGTCTAGATGAAAATGCTTGTTCTTGGGTAGAACATTGGCTTAAAACAGAATACAAAGAGTTGTCATTAATGGTAAATTTTCAAGCTGGACAGAGGTGGCAAGTGGTGTCCCTCAGGGGTCTGTTCTGGGACCCCTTTCTATTTAACATGTTTATAAATGATCTTGAAGACAGCATTGAAAGTCATGTTTCAGTGTTTGCAGATGACACAAAACTTTGTAAAATAATACGTGAGCAAGATATTACTTTGATGCAGAGGGATTTAGATAGACTGGGGGACTGGACACTCAAATGGCAGATGAAATTTAATGTCGAAAAATGCAAAGTTATGCACTTCGGTGTAAAGAATCCACAGGCAACGGATACCCTTAATGGGGGCGAATTAGTGATAACAACACTCGAAAAGGACTTGGGAATTGTTATAGACAACAAACTATGTAACAATGTGCAATGTCAATCAGCAGTGGCCAAGGCCAGTAAGGTATTGTCATGCATGAAAAAGGGCATTCATTCTCGGGACGAGAATATAATTTTGCCTCTTTATAAATCACTGGTAAGACCACATATTGAATATGCTGTGCAATTTTGGGCACCTGTTCTAAAGAAGCATATTATGGCACTAGAAAAAGTGCAGAGGTGGGCTACACAATTAATAAAAGGAATGGAACATATCAGCTATGAAGAAAGGTTAACAAATTTAAACCTATTTAGTTTAGAAAAACATCGCCTGAGAGGGGATATGATAATTATACAAATATATTCGGGGCCAATACAAACCATTGTGTGGAAATCTATTCACAAACCGGACTTTACATAGGACACGAGGTCATGCGTTTAGACTGGAAGAAAGAAGATTTCGTCTAAGGCAAAGTAAAGGTTTTTTTACTGTAAGAACAATCAGGATGTGGAATTCTCTGCCTGAAGAACTGGTTTTATCAGAGTCCATACAGATGTTCAAACAGCTACTAGATGCATACTTGCAAAAACAGAATATTCAAGGATATAATCTTTCAATGTAGGGTAATAACTGCTTGATCCAAGGATAAATCTGACTGCCATTCTGGGGTCAAGAGGGAATTTTTTTCCTAGCTTGTTGCAAAATTGTGCTTCAAACTGGGTTTTTTTGCCTTCTTTTGGATCAATTGCAAAAAACAAATGTGAGGAAGGCTGAACTTGATGGACGCAAGTCTCTTTTCAGCTATGTAACTATGTAACTATGTAACAGCTCAATTCTTTGCTATTTTGAAGTTAAAACAGTTTTGTTTCCATTTATGCAGCCTTAGCCACATATTCTCTGAGTGTGACTTGAACAGCCAGCATGAAAACAAAATGTTTTTTTTTATTTTTCAATCAGATGTTAACTTATTTTAGAATTTATCTCCTGCTCCATAAATTGAACTTTAAAGGGACTCTCCGGTGCCAGGAAAACAAACCGTTTTCCTGGCACTGCAAGTTCCCTCTCCCTCCAGTGACTTACCTGTATCAAGCGCAGACGGGGGAGACCTATTGAGCATGCGCGGCCGCCGGCAGGGGAGACCTAATGTGCATGCGCATTAGACCTCCCCATAGGAAAGCATTGAAAAATGCTTTCAATGCTTTCCTATGAGGATTTCAGCAACACTGGAGGTCCTCACTTTTCATGTGCTATAAACACGGAAGTGCCCTCTAGTGGCTGTCTAGTAGAGGAGGCGTTAACCCTGCAAGGTAAATATTGCAGTTTATGAAAACTGCAATAATTACACTTGCAGGGTTAAGGGTAGTGGGAGTTGGCACCCAGACCACTCCAATGGGCAGAAGTGGTCTGGGTGCCTGGAGTGTCACTTTAATCACATGCAAGAGGCTCCTGCAAGGTTTATAGCAGGGATAGGCAACCTTCAGCACTCCAGATATTGTAGACTTCATCTCTTACACGCATAATACTGACAAAGCATCATGGGAGGTGTAGTTCAAAACATCTGGAGAGCTGAAGTTTGCGTATGCCTGGTCTATAGTAAGCTGTTAACTGTGAACAAGATAAGAAATTCTAAAATAAACAGAATTTGCCATAAAGGAAGTTTAAACAAAAGATCTCACTTTACAGGAAGTGTTTAGGAAGGCTGTGCAGTTACGTGCAGGAAGGTGTGACTAAGGCTGTATAAACAAAGTGATTTAACTCCTAAATGGCAAGGAGCAGTGAGAATTGAGCAGTGAGACAAGGGTCACTCTAGACTGCATGATCTGTACACCAAAACAGCTTATTAAGTGCAAGTTGTTTGGGTGTCTATAGTGTCCTTTTAACATATTTAATCCCACCTGCTTTATGTACCTCCTTCATTAGATATATTTTATTAACTATATGCCTTACTTCATGCAGCATATACCTTACTTGATCAAATACATACCTAATTTTATCCCATGTACAATTTCACCTGTAATGTCATCATGTTTGCATAATGCACCACAGGGATAATCTCAGAAAATACTGTTTCTGTAAATTTTGAGAAATGGTCTATCATTATTAAGTCTGCAACATGTACTTGAAAATGTATCTGTGTTTATTGCCAAAGCGAGTGCATATGATATTTTTGATAGTTTAATGCCCAGCTGAGCATGGGTATCTATCTGTGATGTTTGTGAGTGCTTGTCTGTGTTTACGTGTTTAATGTCAATGTGTGTGCATGCCAGCATCTCCATTTACAGACTCACATCTGCATACCATTAAAGGTATACTCTAAGTTAAGCTCCAAAACAACTTTTCCTTAATAAAGCAGTGTTAGTATGTAGATCATTCATTCTCTGTCATTTAAGAGTTAATTCACTTTTGTTTCTGTTTATGCAGCCCTAGCCACACTCCCCTTGGTTGTAACTCACACAGCATGCATGAAAAAAAGAATTTGCAATCAGATCAGCACAATGTGTTTACTTTAGAAGTTGTGTTCTGCTTTGTTTGACCTTTAATCACACATAGGAGTCACCTGCATAAATAACCTAAAACCACTTTATTTAGTGAAAGTTGCTTTGGTACTTAGAGTATCCCTGCACCAGGTATTCCGATCCAAACTAATTTAAATGTCACCATCTCTATTCCAACTTTTCCCAGTCATTTTCATACCAATACCAATTATCTCACCTCATTTATATGTCCACAATTCCCCATGCTATTA
The DNA here is from genome assembly GCA_933207985.1 of Pelobates cultripes. NCBI lineage: Eukaryota > Metazoa > Chordata > Amphibia > Anura > Pelobatidae > Pelobates > Pelobates cultripes. Next base: position 118,946,155 of record OW240918.1, on the reverse strand, counting down.
CACAATTTCCAGTCCATTTATATATCTACATTCTACAGGGGCAGGTTGGCTTACTAAAATTCTAGTTCCCAGACATGTGGTGTACCATGGCTAGATAACCCTGCTATAAATGGATTACATGCTGCTTCCCTCCATGAAATATGACATGAACTTTCTAAACTATTCTTTGTTGACACTTATTGGCTCAGTGCCTCATATTCAGTAACATATAGCTCTATAGCTTCCTTATAATTCTAACGATTATTATAAATGATCGTGTAAAAATGATCAAGATTTACTATTTACTTAAATCAAGAGATTTATTATATCTGTAATATATATATTATCTGAGTAACCTGACTCCTAATATTATATATTATCCATTATGTTTGGTAATAACTAAAGTGCTCTCTATACTATTATATATTTTTATAGGCACATATGTTTTGCATAATTTAACTGTTGGCTGTGGCATGCCTAGCTATGTATACAATAATCTCAGTTTATGTTTTACTCCTAGAGAAGTCTAGGCACTGAGGTTGGGAGAGACTTCAGAAGAAGACCTCCTTGGCAGATTGTTTAAATAGGATGGCATACTTTTATGTAGAGTATTGACCTGGGCAAAACATGAAAGGATAGAATGTGTACTGCTGGTACTTTAATTAGTCAGTCTTAACAAAAACATATCCAAGGAATAAAATAAGGGAACTTGGAATCACAGTGTAGTTTAAAGATTCAGCCAAGGCCGAAAAGCCTAATGGAAACACAATTTAAATTAAACCCTGGCCTAAGACAACAGAAATCTTGGATACTAAGAAATTAAGGCCATAACAACAATACAACAATCCAAAAAGTAAATTCAAATGTTCAGAAATGTTCTTCACAACTGGGCATTGGTGATGGACTTCCACCATGTAACAAAAACAATATGTGAGCAAAATCTGAAACTTAAAGTAAGACTTAATTTGTTTATGCATGCTTCAAGGAACTTCAGGAAAGAATCAGTATTTTTCAGTGTGTTTAGTGGGTACCTGAAAATAATTGAGGTGGGCATCAGGCATGGCAAGGTTTGGAAAAGAGAGGTTAATATAGTACTAGCAATGGCACAGGCAGTGTGACAGTGCAATTTCCAAAGACTTTCCCCAGAGCAGGAAGGAACCACTCACTTTGTTTTGGAACTGGTGTGAAACCCTCTGATTTACCTAAGGGTGTGGACATCTCTGACAGGAACCCAAGACTGTTCCTTTGGTCTCCTTCCTACTGTATGAGATATTACAAAGCACCTCTGCAGATGCAAGAATATAAAAGAATACACAATAGGCTAAATTCTTCTCACTTTTTAATGACAACTTGGACCAAGTTTGGAGTCATTAGTAGTGTCACAAATGTTCAGGCCAAAAAGAGCTATAGTTGTGGGATGGGTTAATCCAACCTTTAACCCCTTAAGGACACATGACGTGTGACATGTCATGATTCCCTTTTATTCCAGAAGTTTGGTCCTTAAGTGATTAAAGATACCTGTGGGTCGTACCTCAAAAATGCAGGCACTCTCCAATGAAACAACTTCTGGTCTGCATTGCCTCCTGGTTATGACATACTGGGCAAGGTGGTGAGTAGGGAAGACTTGCATTGCCGTGAGTCCTTCTCCTGGTAATTTTATTCAACATCAGGGCACCTCTATCTATTGGGGGCATGTATATGGCCATGCTTCAGGAGTAGTCGTACATCAAAAACTGCGTTATTTGGAGGAAGGAACTGTGGCTTTGCTGTATACACAATATTGGGTCATCGTTGGGTGCTGAAATGTTATGCAAGCTCAACTCTGTTGGTATCACAGGGGGGTTATTAAAGGGCAAGGTGCTAGTTTTGCGATGGTAAAAGCTATATAAGTTTCTGCACTCTCATGCTGTTCATTTCAGGTCATACAGCCTAGGATCAATGATACTTAGGCTGGCATCTTTTAAAGTATAATTTTTTTTTCATGCATCCTAACTATTGGCAGGCAGGTTTGCTGGAAAGTGATTTCTTAACTATTTTCAATGCTATGCATCAAAGGTACCGTTTTAAATATGGTTTGTGAACACTAGGTGTCACTATATCCTTTACATATGGTATTGCATGTGTTAAGGCAAGCTATCACAGGTTTTATTCACAAGATTCATATTTATATTCTTGTTGCCTTTCAACTACAGTATGGGAAGAAAATTGCCAGATATCCAGGATGTTCATATATATATATAAGTGGGTGTGGATATACTATATATATATATATTTTTAAAATATTTGTGTATATATATGTAGATTCATGTGTCCTGAGGTTTATAACATAGCTGTAATAAATTTGGTGTAATACATGTCAGATAGTGTCTACATTAGTTGTTCATTACAAATCTTTTATCTCCAGCTTTTACAAGCATTGGTGCTACAGTTAAAAGTTAAGCATTCTCGTGTTTATGAATGATTTCGTTATCGGATTGGATACCATGCTCCAAAAATGTCACCACTACGTCAACACTTCCAGTCCAGAGCAGTGTACTGGTCTATAAACGTATTAATGCATTAATTAAAGCATTCTGAAGCACAAGTTGAGTTAGGATAGTAGCCTGTGGAATAGGTGATACTGATACCCAAATCCAAAATGTACTAACTCCAGAAATGGGAACTGAAGTGGCAACATCAATAAGAGACTATATTTGTGGAAAACACTAATTCTGAAAACCTTCTGAAAACAATCTCAGAGTGGAAGGTAGAAAATGCATAGTAAAATCAATGGGCATATTGGTTAATGGACAGCTGAGAATTAGTGATGTCCCGAACGGTTCGCCGAACGGTTCGCGAACGGTTCGCCACGAACTGTTCGCCACGGACTCATCATTGAGTAAACTTTGACCCTGTACCTCACAGTCAGCAGACACATTCCAGCCAATCAGCAGCAGACCCTCCCTCCCAGACCCTCCACCTCCTGGACAGCTCACTAAGAATGCAGCTTCACAATGAATGTAAAATGGATGCTGTCCAGGAGGTGGGAGGGTCTGGGAGGGAGGGTCTGCTGCTGATTGACTGGAATGTGTCTGCTGACTGTGAGGTACAGGGTCAAAGTTTACTCAATGATGAGTCCGTGGCGAACCGTTCGTGGCGAACCCTTCGCGAACCGTTCGGGACATCACTACTGAGAATGGGTAGGTTTTGAAACAGCCCAAATGGTAACTGCAGTAGAACCTCATGTTGTATCCAGACAGAACTGGCTAGTGAAATACTAATGGGAGATAGTAGGGTGTACCATGAACTGCTCTGAAAGCATTGAAGATTTGGAAATAAGAAAATAAGTAGTGATCAAATAAAAACACATCTATCTGAGTGAGGTATTGACGGTACTCCTTTACATTATATCTATCATTGAGAGTATAGTTTCCTGGTTCAAGTATGAAAATTACTTTTTAAAAGTATACCTTTCTAGTCACCACCAACCATTCCTGACTCTCAATCAGGCAACCAACCCTGTTACTTCCTGCCTGGTTTGGTTAGCTCGGTGGAGCTAAACTCAAGAAACAGGAATTAACCAGAGCACCTGCCTTGCAAATAGTTTTCATTGATCTGTGATTGCACAGCCACATAAAAGTCTGAGCTTGGTTAGAAGGAGAGGGCTTGCAAATGTATTTTGTATTCGGGCTGTGGAGTGTAACGTTAGGCCTATTCACTCTAACGAGCAGTAATACACTATTATTCTTTATGTTTTCTCTTACTTTCTTCGATAGTACTATTTGTGTAGGTACTATATGTTGGGGTCATTACATCAAACCTTGACAGTAACAGCCTTTTACGATCCGTGGGTCAGCGTTTTCCCATTTTTAACATGCTTGCATCATGAAGCTAATGTCTATTTATATCCATGAAATTTAAAACTTGTCCTCCTGCCATAGTTCTGGCTACCTAAGCATGTTCCTTGATACTTATGTGTCTATTCTTGGTTTCACTGGCCTTGTTCTCTGGTTATTTAAACCCCTGGAAACCCTTGTAAGCCATTTATGAGTATTCCAGACATCCTTACCAAGGCTAGAAAAGGGGGCAGGAAACAACTTCACAATTATTGGCAGACAGCTAGAAATAAAAATGTATTTAATGGCGTTGGACATAGCATTAATGGTACAAAAAGGATGAGAGAGTGACATGGGGACACAGGCGCAAAAGTAACATGACACAGAGGCAGAAATAGTTCCTGAACAGGGTTGTCTACAGAGATTAAAGAAGAATATAGAATAGCTACAGTGTTGACCAGTGTATAGATAATAGCAATAAATTATCACATGATTAAACATCTAGTATGGCATCATGCTTATTTGTCAACCCAGCATCTCATTACCCTATTTCGTTCCTATATACAAATTGCGTAACCATTTTAATATGAAAGCTGAATTACGGTTGAACAGACATATAGCACAAATTCCACTTTTTGTTTACATTTTGTTTTGATCAGAACTTGTGCAATTGCCCCTGTCCTTACGGGGTTAAAGAAATGTAATTAAAGAAGAATGTATTCTTCGTAGACATCATGAGTGCATTTTTTTGATTTTTATGTTTTTTGATCATTTAGTTAGATGCTCCCTCGCGGCTCCCACAATCCCCAGCACAGGAACCGCGAGGGAGAATGGTACAAAGACATGCTCCTCCCTCCTCCTCCTTCACTCCTCAGCCATCAGTGACAGGAGGAGGGCCGCCGGACCGGCGAGGTTGCCACCCGGCCTGGCGGCTCCAGAGTGGAATGCAGCCGGCCCCCCTGACTCCTCTCAGGTAAATGGAAGGAGGAAGATGGGGAATAAAGAGACACAAGGGGAGGGGGGAAATAAAATAGAGGGGGAAAGAGACAAAGGGGAGAGAGATGTGGGGGAGAGACAGGGAAAGGGGGGGAGAAAGAGACAGAGGGGGAAAGGAGAGAGACGCACAAGGGGAGGGGGAGAAAGAGACAGAGGGGGAAAGGAGAGAGACTCTGTATATAATGCAGAGTGTGTGTTTGTATGAGTGTGTGTGTATATAATGCAGAGTGTGTGTTTGTATGAGTGTGTGTGTTTGTGTGAATGCAGAGTGTGTGTGTGAACTGGGTGGGGGGGAAGGCATTTTTATTATTTTTAATTTTTTTAATTTTAATATTTTTTAATTTTAATATATATTTTTTATTATTTTTTTAGTCCCCCTCCCTGCTTGTTAACTGGTTAGGGAGGAGGGCTATCTTAATACCTGGTGGTCCAGTGGATGGGCTGTGCAGGGGGGGGGGCGGGCTGGCAGCAAGCTGTTACATACCTTTGTAACAGCTCCGGTCAGCTCCGTCAGCTCTGTGCAGCTCCCCTGTCAGCTCACAGTGTAAATCTCGCGGTCTGCGTGTCACGCGGAGCATTGCCACGGTAACCCGTGGCAACGCTCTGACGGCCGCAGGTCTCGCAAGACTTACACTGTGAGCTGACAGGGGAGCTGCACGGAGCTGACAGGTAGCTGACTGGAGTTACTACAAAGGTATGTAACAGCTTGTTGCCAGCCCCCAACAGGACCGCCGGGCTTGTAATGAGCCCAGCGGTCCTGGTCTGTATTATGGCAATGTAAGTTGCCATAATACAGACCTTGACTCGAGTATAAGTCGAGTGGGGTTTTTTCAGCACAAAAAATGTGCTGAAAAACTCGACTTATACTCGAGTATATACGGTATTTCTCGACAGAGAGAGATTGTTTGACATGTTAAAACAGGCAGTTATACTGCTGCCGTCTCAGCAGTTAGTGTCAATAGAAATAAATTTGTGTCACACAGCTGAAATGGAGATGTCTAGACATTGTGGCATATACTGACTTCATTTAAATGTAAATGTATCTAATATGGAAATCTAGCATGGTGACATTATTTTCCTTCCGGATACAACATTTAAAAAAACGAAGGTTGGAAATATTCTAGAGAAGATGGAAATCAATGATCCTAAGATGTATTTTTTTTTTTTTAATCAAAAGTTATGCTATGTTTTTCTGTGTAAAGCAGGGTTCAGCCACCTGCATGGCACTCGAGGTGTCTTTGCACGGCACTCAAGGCTGCCAGAGTCGTCTCTGGCCTATCAGGGGTCCCAGTTGGACTTCCGATATCTGCTAGTGCAAAGCGAGCGGTGATTGCAGGTGGTGCAGAACAATACTCAATTTATGCATTGCAGCACATAGAGGAAATAATCTCAAATCACTTTCTCCCAGCACTTGTGAACGGGGATCTGCACTGGATTAAAGGAGCCTGCAGCTCCTGTTGCAGCTCCTGCCCTTGACCTGTACCTTGCCGGCCCAGTCCCCACTGGACCCCAGGGAAGCCTCCCACACTGCTAGATATACACAGAGCTGCAGAAGAAGACTCCCCCTCATAAAAATAATACAAATAGCCTACACACAAACACACATACAGTCCCCACAAACAGGGGTCCGCTTATATGTGCTGGCCTGGGCCTCTGGGTTTTCACCTGTCACAGGAAATTAGGGATAATATTGGGAAGGGAGAATTTGTCGAGATTTTCTCCCTCTTGCCAATGGAGGAAACCGCTCCACTCTGGGAGAAGGACGGCGAAGAATCGGAGATGGAGAAAGAACAATCCGTTAACGCGCGTTTTTAAGCTGGCTAGTGTCATTGGGGAGAAGGCGCCTCACAAGTGCTCCGCATTGTTCTGCTACCAGGACACATTTGGAACGCTTGTCATAACTATGGTGGATGTGTTACGAGCAATTTTCTGGGACCAGATGGACATGGCATCTGGCTCCCCATTATGACCTGCGCCACAGCAGGGTGGTTTCTAGTCCTTTCTTGGGGAGGCCAGTGGGGGAGGATCATCCGCCTCCCCAGCAGCACAGCAGAGGTTAAGCTATTGTTGCACATTTACAGGGAGTGCAGAATTATTAGGCAAATGAGTATTTTGACCACATCATCCTCTTTATGCATGTTGTCTTACTCCAAGCTGTATAGGCTCGAAAGCCTACTACCAATTAAGCATATTAGGTGATGTGCATCTCTGTAATGAGAAGGGGTGTGGTCTAATGACATCAACACCTATACTCAGGTGTGCATAATTATTAGGCAAATCTCCGCCTTTTGGCAAAATGGGTCAAAGAAGGATCGACAGGCTCAGAAAAGTCAAAAATAGTGAGATATCTTGCAGAGGGATGCAGCACTCTTAAAATTGCAAAGCTTCTGAAGCGTGATCATCGAACAATCAAGCGTTTCATTCAAAATAGTCAACAGGGTCGCAAGAAGCGTGTGGAAAAACCAAGGCGCAAAATAACTGCCATGAACTGAGAAAAGTCAAGCGTGCAGCTGCCACGATGCCACTTGCCACCAGTTTGGCCATATTTCAGAGCTGCAACATCACTGGAGTGCCCAAAAGCACAAGGTGTGCAATACTCAGAGACATGGCCAAGGTAAGAAAGGCTGAAAGACGACCACCACTGAACAAGACACACAAGCTGAAACGTCAAGACTGGGCCAAGAAATATCTCAAGACTGATTTTTCAAAGGTTTTATGGACTGATGAAATGAGAGTGAGTCTTGATGGGCCCGATGGATGGGCCCGTGGCTGGATTGGTAAAGGGCAGAGAGCTCCAGTCCGACTCAGACGCCAGCAAGGTGGAGGTGGAGTACTGGTTTGGGCTGGTATCATCAAAGATGAGCTTGTGGGGCCTTTTCGGGTTGAGGATGGAGTCAAGCTCAACTCCCAGTCCTACTGCCAGTTCCTGGAAGACACCTTCTTCAAGCAGTGGTACAGGAAGAAGTCTGCATCCTTCAAGAAAAACATGATTTTCATGCAGGACAATGCTCCATCACACCCGTCCAAGTACTCCACAGCGTGGCTGGCAAGAAAGGGTATAAAAGAAGAAAATCTAATGACATGGCCTCCTTGTTCACCTGATCTGAACCCCATTGAGAACCTATGGTCCATCATCAAATGTGAGATTTACAAGGAGGGAAAACAGTACACCTCTCTGAACAGTGTCTGGGAGGCTGTGGTTGCTGCTGCACGCAATGTTGATGGTGAGCAGATCAAAACACTGACAGAATCCATGGATGGCAGGCTTTTGAGTGTCCTTGCAAATAAAGGTGGCTATATTGGTCACTGATTTGTTTTTGTTTTGTTTTTGAATGTCAGAAATGTATATTTGTAAATGTTGAGATGTTATATTGGTTTCACTGGTAATAATAAATAATTGAAATGGGTATATATTTGTTTTTTGTTAAGTTGCCTAATAATTATGCACAGTAATAGTCACCTGCACACACAGATATCCCCCTAACATAGCTAAAACTAAAACAAACTAAAAACTACTTCCAAAAATATTCAGCTTTGATATTAATGAGTTTTTGGGGTTCATTGAGAACATGGTTGTTGTTCAATAATAAAATTAATCCTCAAAAATACAACTTGCCTAATAATTCTGCACTCCCTGTAATGACAGTCATTGTACATGGGGTGCCTTGTGCACTGAATGCTCCACCTGTGGGGGTGCTCATCCCATCTCCCGGTGTTTCCAACTGGGACAAACTAGTGAGACAGGGGATCTGGGTACTACGGGCAACTACGCCAGTGGTCGTAAGTGACCGTGGCCTGTTCTAGGATCCGTTGGGCAGCCAACGTCCTGTTGTTTTAAATATCTTTATTGGTATCATGTCAGAGGCTTGGTTTACAATTGTACTTTACCATAACGTTTAGTCGCCTTCGCAGAGGCGTGTTTCTCATTGCATCAAACATAACATTTAGTTGCCTGCGCAGAGGCGGTTTGATCATATCATTTGCGGCTTTATCATCTGACATATTTAGCGTGTTGTGTGTGGTTTTGCCTGTGTGTGTGTTGTTCGTGATTGTGGTGTGCATTCTGGTGCATGTTTTGGGTCTCGTCGCGTGTTGCAGCGCTTCTTGACGCATCTATGGGGAGGGTCAGCCCACGTTGATTTCGTTTGAATCATTCTTAAGGCTGTGTCTGGTTGATCATTGTATGGATGTGTGGTGTGAGTACTTGTTGCGTTTTGGCCGTCTGGGTTGCTGTCTCTTATTTGGCGTCTTTCCCGCCCATCCCCATTGTGGCCCCTGCCGTCTTGTCTTATTGTATTGCTTGTTGTCGTGTTTTTTGCGGGATCTGCTGGGGTCTAGTGGGTGGCACGGTGTCTGAAGTGCCAACGTCCTGTTGGAAGGCGTTGAGCACGGTTTTTGGATTTCCTTTCTCTTTCGCCCCCCTTCGCTGCTGGTTCAGAACCTTTGGTCTGTCCAGGTTTTTTCCATATGTGGCGAAAACGCTTGTCAAGGAGTTGTTTCTGGGTCACTTGGCCGGTCCCTTTAGCGACCCCCCTTTACTGGTCTGGCTTGTCTCCCCCTTGGGTGTGGTGCCCAAAGAGGAGCGAGGGAAATACTGTTTGATTCTTAATTTGTCAGGCATTTGTGGGGTTTAGGTGAATGAGGACATCTCTTCAGGACTTTGGGGCATCGGGATTGATTCTGTGGCGGGTTTATGCCGCTTGCCTCAGATCCAGTTCGCGGCTTACTGCCGGACGTGGTGGCCCTAGGGCTCCATAAGATCCAACTGCATGACGTCCGGGGTCACTAGACCCGGCGCTTCATTCGGCTGACTTGGTCTCTGTGGGATGATCTGTCGGTCTGGGGCTCTGTCCAGGCCGCGTGTAATGGCAGGTCCTACTGGCAGGCGCCTGGGGTCTCTAACACGGTCCTACACCTCTTCCCGAGGTGTGGCTCGGTTGGATTTGGGGTAATTCTGGGCTCTAGATGGTGTGCTGCCTGTTGGTCAGAGGGTTGTCATGTCTCTGGCCTCGCTAGGAATGGATCTCTTCCCCATGCTAGCGGCGTTGGAGGTCCCAGTTTCAGGATAAATGGGTTTTTGTCTGACAGCCTCCTCCCCTCCAGTAGGTGGCTTGCTGCAGCGTTTTGGGGCTCTGATGTTTATGTCTAAATGTGTCTTGTAGGGCAGAGCATATTTCTGGCATTCACGTTGTAGTGGCGGATACTCTCTCTCATTCGCAATGGTCGGGATTTTCGGGCGGATCTGGAAGGTACTCCGTGCCCGGTGGAGATGTGGTCGCTTGGTCTGGCAAATTGAGGGATTTAGCCAATGGGTCAGTCTCTCGGTCCTCGTGGGTTTCTGTGATGTAGTGATTGTCATGTACGCCTAACATGCGAACAGTCCACTGTCCGTACAGAAACATCTTTGTGATAAGACTGGTGATAGCTTGCTCCGGGTGGTTTTGATGTCTCAACTGCCCGCCTCTCAGGACTTTAGCAGGGAGTCCGCAGGTAGGCCCTCCCTTTGCTATCTCCTCATGTTTTGCAGGTATTAGCTTCCTGTTCAAGCTACGTGGGTAAGAAGATTCTGCCACGGCATTCGTAGTGTGCCAGGCGCTATCAGGCTTGGGGGGGGGGTGTGTTGCTTCCGCAGATGCGGGAAGGTCGGTCTACGCTATGCTCCTGACAAGATTGGGTGGGGTGCCCCCTCTGGTCTGGTACTCAATTTCGAGGCCTGTCTATTTACGTTTGCTTATTCCCTGGCATTTTTGGGGGCCATGCGCATTGGAGAATTGGTAATTCCTAGTGTGCCATGCTATTTGCACTTTTTTCCTTTGTGGAGAACTGTAAGCTACACCCAGTATTTACGGGTCCTCTCTTGGTTCATGCGGATGGGATATTTCTTTCTCATTCCCAATTCTTTGGGTCTTTCGCTCGTGGCTGATGTGTCACATATTCATCCGCTTATAGAAATGTGGTTAATGACATTTACTGCCCACACAGGAAAAGTTGTGCCGAGCAGAAACCTAATCCACAGAAGGGTTAATGCTGAGCAGTAATTGTGCAAATAAAACCTGGTGTCATGTATTCATCCGCTTAGAGAAAAGTGATTAATGACATTTACTGTCCACACAGGAAAAGTTGTGCCGAGCAGCAACCTAATCCACAGAAGGGTTAATGCTGAGCAGCAATTATGCAAATGAAACCTGGTAACTGACTTTGGGGTCAAAGGCCGGTTACAGCCTATCAGAACTAAAGGAGGGGTATTTAGGCCCAGTTCTCAGCCTGCTCAGTGCCCTGTCGTGGTTTCCCTTGTGCCTCTGCATTATATTCACACACACTCATACAAACACTCTGCATTATATACACACACACACTCATAAAAAACACACTGCATTATATACACACACACACTCATACAAACACACACTCTGCATTATATACACACACACACTCATAAAAAACACACTGCATTATATACACACACACTCATACAAACACACACTCTGCATTATATACACACACACTCGTACAAACACACACTCTGCATTATATAAACACACACACACACTCTGTGTGTATATAATGCAGAGTGTGTGTTTGTATGAGTGTGTGTGTATATAATGCAGAGTGTGTGTTTGTATGAGTGTGTGTGTTTGTGTGAATGCAGAGTGTGTGTGTGAACTGGGTGGGGGGGAAGGCATTTTTATTATTTTTAATTTTTTTAATTTTAATATTTTTTAATTTTAATATATATTTTTTATTATTTTTTTAGTCCCCCTCCCTGCTTGTTAACTGGTTAGGGAGGAGGGCTATCTTAATACCTGGTGGTCCAGTGGATGGGCTGTGCAGGGGGGGGGGCGGGCTGGCAGCAAGCTGTTACATACCTTTGTAACAGCTCCGGTCAGCTCCGTCAGCTCTGTGCAGCTCCCCTGTCAGCTCACAGTGTAAATCTCGCGGTCTGCGTGCCACGCGGAGCATTGCCATGGTAACCCGTGGCAACGCTCTGACGGCCGCAGGTCTCGCAAGACTTACACTGTGAGCTGACAGGGGAGCTGCACGGAGCTGACAGGTAGCTGACTGGAGTTACTACAAAGGTATGTAACAGCTTGTTGCCAGCCCCCAACAGGACCGCCGGGCTTGTAATGAGCCCAGCGGTCCTGGTCTGTATTATGGCAATGTAAGTTGCCATAATACAGACCTTGACTCGAGTATAAGTCGAGTGGGGCTTTTTCAGCACAAAAAATGTGCTGAAAAACTCGACTTATACTCGAGTATATACGGTATTTCTCGACAGAGAGAGATTGTTTGACATGTTAAAACAGCCAGTTATACTGCTGCCGTCTCAGCAGTTAGTGTCAATAGAAATAAATTTGTGTCACACAGCTGAAATGGAGATGTCTAGACATTGTGGCATATACTGACTTCATTTAAATGTAAATGTATCTAATATGGAAATCTAGCATGGTGACATTATTTTCCTTCCGGATACAACATTTAAAAAAACGAAGGTTGGAAATATTCTAGAGAAGATGGAAATCAATGATCCTAAGATGTATTTTTTTTTTTTTAATCAAAAGTTATGCTATGTTTTTCTGTGTAAAGCAGGGTTCAGCCACCTGCATGGCACTCGAGGTGTCTTTGCACGGCACTCAAGGCTGCCAGAGTCGTCTCTGGCCTATCAGGGGTCCCAGTTGGACTTCCGATATCTGCTAGTGCAAAGCGAGCGGTGATTGCAGGTGGTGCAGAACAATACTCAATTTATGCATTGCAGCACATAGAGGAAATAATCTCAAATCACTTTCTCCCAGCACTTGTGAACGGGGATCTGCACTGGATTAAAGGAGCCTGCAGCTCCTGTTGCAGCTCCTGCCCTTGATCTGTACCTTGCCAGCCCAGTCCCCACTGGACCCCAGGGAAGCCTCCCACACTGCAAGATATACACAGAGCTGCAGAACAAGACTCCCCCTCATAAAAATAATACAAATAGCCTACACACAAACACACATACAGTCCCCACAAACAGGGGTCCGCTTATATGTGCTGGCCTGGGCCTCTGGGTTTTCACCTGTCACAGGAAATTAGGGATAATATTGGGAAGGGAGAATTTGTCGAGATTTTCTCCCTCTTGCCAATGGAGGAAACCGCTCCACTCTGGGAGAAGGACGGCGAAGAATCGGAGATGGAGAAAGAACAATCCGTTAACGCGCGTTTTTAAGCTGGCTAGTGTCATTGGGGAGAAGGCGCCTCACAAGTGCTCCACATTGTTCTGCTACCAGGACACATTTGGAACGCTTGTCATAACTATGGTGGATGTGTTACGAGCAATTTTCTGGGACCAGATGGACATGGCATCTGGCTCCCCATTATGACCTGCGCCACAGCAGGGTGGTTTCTAGTCCTTTCTTGGGGAGGCCAGTGGGGGAGGATCATCCGCCTCCCCAGCAGCACAGCAGAGGTTAAGCTATTGTTGCACATTTAATGACAGTCATTGTACATGGGGTGCCTTGTGCACTGAATGCTCCACCTGTGGGGGTGCTCATCCCATCTCCCGGTGTTTCCAACTGGGACAAACTAGTGAGACAGGGGATCTGGGTACTACGGGCAACTACGCCAGTGGTCGTAAGTGTCCGTGGCCTGTTCTAGGATCCGTTGGGCAGCCAACGTCCTGTTGTTTTAAATATCTTTATTGGTATCATGTCAGAGGCTTGGTTTACAATTGTACTTTACCATAACGTTTAGTCGCCTTCGCAGAGGCGTGTTTCTCATTGCATCAAACATAACATTTAGTTGCCTGCGCAGAGGCGGTTTGATCATATCATTTGCGGCTTTATCATCTGACATATTTAGCGTGTTATGTGTGGTTTTGCCTGTGTGTGTGTTGTTCGTGATTGTGGTGTGCATTCTGGTGCATGTTTTGGGTCTCGTCGCGTGTTGCAGCGCTTCTTGACGCATCTATGGGGAGGGTCAGCCCACGTTGATTTCGTTTGAATCATTCTTAAGGCTGTGTCTGGTTGATCATTTTATGGATGTGTGGTGTGAGTACTTGTTGCGTTTTGGCCGTCTGGGTTGCTGTCTCTTATTTGGCGTCTTTCCCGCCCATCCCCATTGTGGCCCCTGCCGTCTTGTCTTATTGTATTGCTTGTTGTCGTGTTTTTTGCGGGATCTGCTGGGGTCTAGTGGGTGGCACGGTGTCTGAAGTGCCAACGTCCTGTTGGAAGGCGTTGAGCACGGTTTTTGGATTTCCTTTCTCTTTCGCCCCCCTTCGCTGCTGGTTCAGAACCTTTGGTCAGTCCAGGTTTTTCCCACATGTGGCGAAAACGCTTGTCAAGGAGTTGTTTCTGGGTCACTTGGCCGGTCCCTTTAGCGACCCCCCTTTACTGGTCTGGCTTGTCTCCCCCTTGGGTGTGGTGCCCAAAGAGGAGCGAGGGAAATACTGTTTGATTCTTAATTTGTCAGGCATTTGTGGGGTTTAGGTGAATGAGGACATCTCTTCAGGACTTTGGGGCATCGGGATTGATTCTGTGGCGGGTTTATGCCGCTTGCCTCGGATCCAGTTCGCGGCTTACTGCCGGACGTGGTGGCCCTAGGGCTCCATAAGATCCAACTGCATGACGTCCGGGGTCACTAGACCCGGCGCTTCATTCGGCTGACTTGGTCTCTGTGGGATGATCTGTCGGTCTGGGGCTCTGTCCAGGCCGCGTGTAATGGCAGGTCCTACTGGCAGGCGCCTGGGGTCTCTAACACGGTCCTACACCTCTTCCCGAGGTGTGGCTCGGTTGGATTTGGGGTAATTCTGCGCTCTAGATGGTGTGCTGCCTGTTGGTCAGAGGGTTGTCATGTCTCTGGCCTCGCTAGGAATGGATCTCTTCCCCATGCTAGTGGCGTTGGAGGTCCCAGTTTCAGGATAAATGGGTTTTTGTCTGACAGCCTCCTCCCCTCCAGTAGGTGGCTTGCTGCAGCGTTTTGGGGCTCTGATGTTTATGTCTAAATGTGTCTTGTAGGGCAGAGCATATTTCTGGCATTCACGTTGTAGTGGCGGATACTCTCTCTCATTCGCAATGGTCGGGATTTTCGGGCGGATCTGGAAGGTACTCCGTGCCCGGTGGAGATGTGGTCGCTTGGTCTGGCAAATTGAGGGATTTAGCCAATGGGTCAGTCTCTCGGTCCTCGTGGGTTTCTGTGATGTAGTGATTGTCATGTACGCCTAACATGCGAACAGTCCACTGTCCGTACAGAAACATCTTTGTGATAAGACTGGTGATAGCATGCTCCGGGTGGTTTTGATGTCTCAACTGCCCGCCTCTCAGGACTTTAGCAGGGAGTCCGCAGGTAGGCCCTCCCTTTGCTATCTCCTCATGTTTTGCAGGTATTAGCTTCCTGTTCAAGCTACGTGGGTAAGAAGATTCTGCCACGGCATTCGTAGTGTGCCAGGCGCTATCAGGCTTGGGGGGGGGTGTGTTGCTTCCGCAGATGCGGGAAGGTCGGTCTACGCTATGCTCCTGACAAGATTGGGTGGGGTGCCCTCTCTGGTCTGGTACTCAATTTCGAGGCCTGTCTATTTACGTTTGCTTATTCCCTGGCATTTTTGGGGGCCATGCGCATTGGAGAATTGGTCATTCCTAGTGTGCAATGCTATTTGCACTTTTTTCCTTTGTGGAGAACTGTGAGCTACACCCAGTATTTACAGGTCCTCTCTTGGTTCATGCGGATGGGATATTTCTTTCTCATTCCCAATTCTTTGGGTCTTTTGCTCGTGGCTGATGTGTCACATATTCATCCGCTTATAGAAATGTGGTTAATGACATTTACTGTCCACACAGGAAAAGTTGTGCCGAGCAGAAACCTAATCCACAGAAGGGTTAATGCTGAGCAGTAATTGTGCAAATGAAACCTGGTGTCATGTATTCATCCGCTTAGAGAAAAGCAGTGGCGTACTAAGGGGGGGCGGGGGGGGGCGGTCCGCCCCGGGTGCCACCAGAATGGGGGGTGCCATGGCCAGCCCCGCCGCCCCCCCCCCCCATGCTGCAGCCGCCCGAGCGCTCTGTAAAGAGCCTCGGGCGGCTGCAGAATTGCCCGGGCGGTGCGTCCATGCGCCCGGGCGCAGCATGGGGAGAGGCTGA
>OW240918.1:118862699-118920980 GCA_933207985.1 Pelobates cultripes | reverse complement strand
AGCCTCGCCGGTCCGGCGGCATTCCTCTCATTAACACTGAAGAAGAAGGAGGAGGAGGAGCATGTGTCTGTCATGCTCCTTTGCGGTTCCCACATCCTGTGCTGGGAATTGTGGGAACCGCAGGGAGCATGACAGACACATGCTCCTCCTCCTCCTTCCTCTTCAGTGTTAGTGAGCGGAATGCCGCCGGACCGGCGAGGCTGCCACCCGGTCCGGCGGCTCTAACATGAAACGGCCGCCCCCCCCCCTCACAGTGTGCCACCGGACTGGCCACCCGGTGGCACCTGCAGTCCTCCCCCAATCCAGCCCTGCCGCCGGGCCCCCTGAAGGCGGCCCTGGCGGCGGGCCCCCCTCCCGGCCGGGCCCTCGGACCGTGTCCGAAGTGCCCGACCGGTCAGTCCGCCCCTGCTCACTGTGAACATTACTACATTAGAAATTGGACAAAGTGACAGGAAAAGTCGCAGAAATTGAAATTTTGGCCAGGTTTGTATTGATCATGCAGACAGGTAACTTCCAAATTACCCAAACAGTTGCAAAGGAAAATACCATTGGGACAGTACCTTAACACGCATAGCACCATAACTACAACAATACGCTGAAGTGGTTATGTTAATTAAATGGTCAAACCCTATTTTAGCTTTTATTGTCAGCTTCAAGCAAAGTAAAATTCAGAATATTGCTTGCTCTTCAGTCCATAACAAGACACTCCTACAAAGCCAATTAATGCTAGCAAGGATGATGTTCAATAAAAACAAAGGCATGAAGGTCCCCACCCAGAAAATCCATGTTCAGCTACGCCTTTTAAAAACAAGTGTGAGTAAACTGCACAGGAGAGTTTCACTGCCTATTACAACACCAGGTTACACCTGAAATACATATCAGCATTGCATTCAGTTTTAACCCCCTCATGTGAAAAAAGTGCCTACAGGGCACTGGTTAAGGGGCAGCTCTGCCTGAAAGACCTATACGGACCAAGTACATTTTAAATGTAGGAGGTCATAAACTCAAGTACACTATGTACTTTGCATATGCTGCACTGAAGCTATTCTAATTCATTGTGACACTGCAGTCAGTTTGAAGGTTCTTCAGTTTATGTTTAAGTAGCCATCAAAAACACATCAAAATGCGGGAAGAAAAATGTAAATCAGAATAATCTACAGAAAATTACCACTTTTATAATTTAATGCAGAAACTTTTCCCTAAGCTCCACTGTGGAGGGGAGAGGGAGGGGAGAGAGCGGGAAGGAGGGAGCGAGAAAAGGGGGCGAGAGGGGAGGGGGCGAAAGGGCAAGGGAGGCAAGGGGAGGGGGGGGAGAGGGAGGGGGGCGAGAGAGGAGGGGGAAAAGGGGGCGAGAGAGGAGGGGGGGAGCGAGAGAGGAGGGGAGGAGCGAGAGAGGAGGGGAGGAGCGAGAGAGGAGGGGAGGAGCGAGAGAGGAGGGGAGGAGCGAGAGAGCAGAAAGAGTTAAAAAAAAGTTTCAATAAATGCCAACACTAAATTTGCAGCTACTGCAAACTAATCTTTCATATACCACTAAAGAAAACGTGCAAAAGAAAACGCAAGCTTTGGAGGTATATCTACTAAGTGGTAAAAAAAACATTTTTGGATTTTGATAGGAAATACTGAGGTTACAAGTAGTTAGGAAAAGGTTGAGATGCACTGCTATGGAGGAGGCAGCTGAGGAGGGTGGGACATAAAATAGCAAACTGCAACAGAAGTAAAGTGACAGACCCTTGTAGAGTACGTGCCATTAAGACTTTAAAACCCATGGTAACCTTTTTTTAAATTTTGTTTTAAAGGGACTTATGTGTAAACTATAGTTTTAGGAATCACCCATCAAACAAAGAATTGAAGCCAATGAAAACGGTTACAAAAGTGAGCAACTGAATTGGGGAACTACAATAATGAAAATAACTTTGTTTAAATCGTATTTGTTTCCCCTTTTCCTACTCAACACTTCACATAAAAGGCACACGGGCCCCAGTGTGATCAAGTTCAATACAATGCACTGAATTAAAATATGTACTACAATGATTCTGTTACACATGAAAGGAATCTGCTCATTGTATGTTTTATTTAACAAGGAAGTGAGATTGCTTGCACTCAATGTACTAAACACACAGTGAAATGTTAAATAGTTACTTATTTTCACAGGTTTTTTTTAGATAAACTGAGTACACAATAGCTTGTTTCCTAGAAAAGCAAAGAGGCACGTTTCAAGTCTGGTTGATATAAATGCAAGTTATTTATAAAAGTGCAATTTGGGGGCAGAGTGTTACAACACAGAGCAAACACCATGGAAACTAATTGATTGTCCCAGGAGACTCCTGTTTTAGAACAGCTTTTACTTAAAACCATCAATGTAATCAAAACAAAATGATAAATAAAGGTTTGAAAACTGCAGCATTGGGATTAAAGGATCACTATAGGGTCAGGAACACAAACATGTATTCCTGACCCTATAGTGCTAAACCCACCATTTAGGTTGCTTGCCCCACCTTAGCCCCCCTGTAAAAGTTTAAAAACACCTTATTTCCAGCTACGCTGGCTCCGCCCCCTTTGTGACATCAAAATGGACGATTTTTAGCCAATCCAATGCTTTCCCGATTGGCTAAAATCGGCAAAGGGCGGGGCCAAATGCAGTTTCGGCTAATCAGGACCTGCTCTTAGAGATGCATTGAATCAATGCAGCTCTATAAGGAAAATTCAGCATCTCCATGCAGAGCGTGGGGATGCTGAACGGCAGGGCTGCTTAGTGTGCAACCATGAGCCAGGAAGCCCCTCCAGTGGCCATCTAAGGGCAATGTACACACTGCCTTTTCTCTGAAAAGGCATGGTTTACATGGAAATGCCTGAAGGGAGCCATTATACTCACCATAACAACTAAATTGTAAGTGCTTTCCTATGTGACCGGCTGAATGCGCGCGCAGCTCTTGCCGCGCGTGCGCATTCAGCCGACGGGGCGGAACGGAGGAGGAGAGAAGGAGGAGAGCTCCCCGCCCAGCGCTGGAAAAAGGTACGTTTTTACCCCTTTCCCCCTTCCAGAGCCGGGCGGGAGGGGGTCCCTGAGGGTGGGGGCACCCTCAGGGCACTATAGTGGTCCTTTAAGTATAAAACTAAACTTTAAAAGCATAACAGCATACATTAAGCCAGCAATCTCACACAGAGGCAGGTGTAAATTCAGGCTCTGGAGGGGAGTGGGGAGACATTGACACAATGTTTCTTTTATATGCATAGCACAGAAGTATTCATACAGACCTTTTTATCATTCTAAAGGGAGTATCAAAGTACGTGTGTACACATACAAAAGAACCTGCACAGTTTGCACCTATATGAAAAGTCTAATAGAAAACTATAATGTAGCTAAGAGACATTCAAGCATTTGTGCCACTGCACAAAGACCACTTTATTGAGATGAAGTGGTTGGAGTGCTTTAGTTTTCATTTAAGAAGCACTTGTGTAGGTTGATTTGAGCTTTTAGTTCTAATCCTGTTGTGTGCATTCTTAACTAGTCAACTTGCACAAAAGGGTGAAGTAACTTACATTTAAATGTTTTACCCACGGCTGTTTGAGTGCAACTTGGACAAACTCTGAAATCCACAAAGATTCAACAGAATACACAGGCAGGAAACGAACTAATAAAATGGCATTGAAAAATTAAACCACTGCTGACCCACGGAGCAGCGGGACGCTAGGCAGTTCATTCCATAGAGCCTACGTTAAAGGACCACTATAGGCACCCAGACCACTTCAGCTTAATGAAGTGGTCTGGGTGCCAGGTCCAGCAAGGATTAACCCTTTCTTCTATAAACAGTTTCAGAGAAGCTAGATTGAGAAGCTCATTGACAGCCGCTAGAGGTGCTTCCGCGCGTCTGACGCCAGCGTCCATAGGAAAGCATTGAAAATGCTTTGCTATGGACTGGCTGGATACGCGCGCGGCTCATGCGCATTCAGCCGATGACGAGGAGGAGGAGGAAAGGAGGAGGAGGAGTAAATGAGGAGGAGGAGTAAATGAGGAGGAGGAATAAATGAGGAGGAGGAGGAGGAGGAAAGAAGGAGGAGGAGGAGGAGGAGGAGGAGGAAAGAAGGAGGAGGAGGAAAGAAGGAGGAGAGGAGGAAAGAAGAGGAAGGAGGAGGAGGAGGAGGAAAGGAGGAGGAGGAGGAAAGGAGGAGGAGGAGGAAAGGAGGAAGAGGAGGAAAGGAGGAAGAGGAGGAAAGGAGGAAGAGGAGGAAAAGGAGGGAGGGAGGAAAGGAGGAGAAAGGAGGAGGAGGAGGAAAGGAGGAGGAGGAGGAGGAGGAAAGGAGGAGGAGGAGGAGGAGGAGGAGGATAGTCCCCGGGCGCCAGTGAAAAAGCAAAAAAAAAAAAAGCAAAAAATATAAATAAAAAAAAAAGGTAAATTTAACCCCTTCCACCCCCTAGAGCCCGATGGGAGGGGACCTAGAGAAACTATAGAGCCAGGAAAACGAGTAGGTTTTCCTGGCACTATAGTGGTTCTTTAAATTGAATGTTTATGCCACAAATTATTTTTCCCCCCCACATTTTAAAATTTGACAGTTTCCCTAAGTAAGGAAGTCAGAGCAAAGGTCAATGAACTCTGTACGGAATATGTTGTGGTCCAAGATTTAGAGGGAATCTATCGTCCCAGAAATAACTATTTTGCGACTAAGTTTCTTTATAGTTCTGTGATCACTGTCCACCTTCTTTGCTCAATATAATCACATTAAATTAAGTTTGCTTACCTTGTTTTCACCACTGCATATTCCAGACCCTATTCTCGTGATGTCAGAATCTAAGCGGAGATCACCTGAAGTTTCTCCAACTCTTTGCTTTTTAGAGAAGCAATGGATAGAAACTAGGCATGCAAGGCCAAACATTGTACTCCTCCAATCAAATGCTGCTATTACAAGAAAAAGAACTTCTAATGGCTATCAGTCACTAGATGTGTATTTACATAGCTGAAAAGAGACTTGCGTCCATCAAGTTCAACCTTCCTCACATATGTTTTTGCTGTTGATCCAAATGAAGGCAAAAAATCTAGTCTGAAGCGCTTCCAATTTTGCAACAAACTAGGAAAGAATTCCTTCTTCACCTCAAAATAGCAGTCAGATGTCTCCTTGAATCAAGCAGCTATTACCCCACTAATTAGAATACATCCCTGTAGGTTATGTTTTTGCAAGTATTTAGCCAATTGCGATTTAAACAACTGTTTTGACTCTGATAAAACCACCTCTTCAGGCAGAGAATTCCATATCCTTATTACTCTTACTGTGTAAAAAAAACAAACAAAAAAAACCCTTTTCTTTGCCTTAGATGAAATCTCCTTTCTTCCAGCCTAAATGTGTGACCTTGTGTCCTATGTATAGCCCTGTTTATGAATAGATTTCCAGATAAAAGGTTTGTACTGGCCCCGAAAATATTTGTAAAATGTTATATCCCTTCTGAGGCGCCGTTTTTCCAAACTAAACAGATTTAAATATTTTAACCTTTCTTTGTAACTAAAAAGCTCCATTCCTTTTTATCAAATTTGTAGCTTGTCTCTGCACTTTTTATAGTGCGATGATATCTTTCTTTAGCACAGGTACCCATTTAACCTTGCAATGTAAACATTGAAGTTTCTTTATTTCTTAAAATGATTTTATTTGAGTCCATGTGCATTCAATTACAAAATAGTTTAAAAAAAAAAAAAAGTTTAAAAAAAAAAAAAAAAAAAAAACTTTACTTAAACCAAAAATATGTTTGCAGAGCACTGACCACCAACAAAATTTCAAAGGACAGGACCACTGCACCCAGACCACCTGAATTGAGATCAAGCAGTCTTCATTAGTTTAATGGCCATTTAAAGCAGATATTTTATTTTCTCTCCAAAGTTAGAATAACAGGTCTCTGAGAAAATGTAATGTATCTTAAGGAGTAACCCTGTTGCAAATATTAACTAAACTGCATCTTCATTAGCACTCCTTAATTTCAAGGATCTATAAAGTATGAAAAATACCAATCGTGATAAAAAACACACAAAAAAAAAAAAAACACAGCTTGTGGGAGGACATTAATAAAAAGCCAATCTAGATGCATGTGGTGCATTCACTCTCCATTATGTATACCTATGTGCCAAACAACAAAATGTGGCAAATTTGTTTTATGTTGTCAATTCTCCACCTCCAGAGGTTTTAGGTTTATTCAGCTGTAGTAAGCAGCTAAAACAGAGAATTATAGGGAAAGATACTTTCACAGAAATTGCAGGTCACGAATATACAATTGGCACATAAGTAGCCAAATTCTTACTTTTTAAAGAATCAGTAATGGCTTAGTAAAGGCTTAAAATAAAAGTTAGATTAACATACAATCGCATATAAAGAATATATATAAAAATATATAAAAGCCATTGGATTTGGTATTTTAAAGCTTCAAAAAGCATTGCATGTAGAGGGGCGGAGCCTGACCGCCATACAGAGCAGTCGCATAAACCATTGCTCCATGCAATAATCTGACTTTCAGCTGTATTGTTGCTAAATTAGTGAGCTGACCAGGTTTAATCCTCCCCCTACTCGTGGGCACTCCCGTAGTGGCTCAGGTGGGGCTTATTGGTCTCTCTCACTGTGACAGTGATAACCGGACCTTCTTGCGGTCTAGGTGGAGGCGTTGGCGTCGGTGAGGCGGCCGATCACCCAGCCCAGGGCTCCCATGAGCCAGAACATGAAGCTGCAGAAGACCATCTGCGAGTCTTCCTCTCCCACTTCCCCCGATGAGGGATATCCCAGCACCACCAGAATACTTACCGCAGATACTGTATGTCTCAGTGATTACTCAAACCAGCAATCACCATTTCCAATATGACGGATGCGATGCATCAGTCGGCAAACCTTGGAGCCTGTAATAGTCTGGCATAGGACTGGAGTCTCTCAGGCATACCTTGCTACAGCTGGATCTCCCCACCATGCCTTTACATGCTTGAAATGTTCTTTGTATTCTAGCTAAACATCTGCAATCTAGCTTTTAATTATTCCAATTACTGCTGTGTTTATGCCTATATCTCTAGCATGTGTTTTCCAGATTACTTATTACAAAAAAGGTGCAACGTTCTAGATATGACCCCACTACTATTTTCTAGTAATGTTGAATCTGTATTATGTCTTACTCAGAATGCATTCGTGAAAATGCACCACACAAAAAAAAATTTAAAAAAAGCAGCATTGCATGTTTGTAAATGATCCATTTGAATTTATGTTTTCACTAGCTGAAATCACTATCTAAACAAATCAGAATACAGCTGGAATCCAAATAATGGTCAGTTACCAGAAAAGACAGAATTTCAACTATACATTGTATTTACCAAATTGCTAGCATGTACATACATAGAAAGTTATTCTTACATTTAAAGGGACACTATACTCACCAGAACAACTAAAGCTTTTTGAATTTGTTCTGGTAAGTAGAATCATTACCTTCAGGCTTTTTGCTGTAAGCACTGTCTTTTCAGAGAAAATGCAGTGTTTCCATTACAGCCTAGTGATAACTTCACTGGCCACTCCTCAGATTAGTGCTGCCTAGAATGCATCACAACATTCAGTGTCTCCACCCTCTGCATGCAGACACTGAACTTTCCTCATAGAAATGCACTGATTCAATTCATCTCTATAAGGAGATGATTGGCCAGGGCTGTGTTTGAATTGTGCTGGCTCTACCCCTGATCTGCCTCCTTAGCAGTCTCAGCCAATCCTATGTGGAAGCATTGTGATTGGATCAGGTCACCACTTCTGATGATGTCAGCAGGCAGTGGGCAGGTCAAAGGGAAACAGGGACAAAGCAAGCAGTTCCAGACTTGAATACAAGTAAGATTTTACTATAGTTAGGGAGGCAAGAGGGTCATTTTGATCCTTTGATGTATACTCTATAACTTGATTAGATCCGTACATCCTTGCCATTCCACAACACGTATTTGTAGGAGCACCTGTAAGCCACTTTGAATTACCCCCTCGCCCCCACAAAAACACTGCAAAAGTGAGAAAGCAATGAGATGTATAGCATATAAATGACAATTTAACTTCAAATAACAGATTATCTTTCCTGTCCACAAACACAGGAGAAAATCCAAATGTGTAGGGTGATCTGAAATTATATAATGAAGGCACACAACATTCAGAATTTTTCAAAATTTTACAAGAGTCAAACTGTTCAAGTGTGTTACTAATAGGTGCTTTTTGATAGCTTTATAAAGCCCTAGTGTTCTCTGGGAGTGGAGAAAACATACAACCTACTACACTCCACACCAGTCTGATAAAGAAAGTATTTTTCTGTATGGCCATTTTCACTTTTTGTGACCTTCCTGCTCTATTGTATTAGATTTATCTATTGTTTGCAGAATATTTTCAAAGTATTTGTTTCTTGACTTTATTGATTTTAGAGGAAGGGTAGCAATCAGAAGATCCAAATATGACAATCTATACAAATACTGGCAGTTTAATTAGCATGAATTACAGGTTAAATTCATAGACATATACATTGACACATATTTTGGACGGAAAATACATTTTCTCTCATTTCCTTCCGAATGACTAATGCTCAGTACTAAATATAAGCCTTTTTTGCTTGGAGATACTAAAATAAAGATTATGTACTCACATAGTCGCATAATTCAAAAACCAGGAGATATGGCATGGTTTCCAGGCACTGTCCAAGACACTGCACAATGTTAGGATGATTAAGAAAGCTGCAAAAACAAATTAAATTATTCTGAGACATGGGTTTTAATAAAAGTGGTATACATTTTTAAAGAGGAAATCAAAGATATTGAAAGAAGGGTATAGGTTTCCATAAAACGGAAGTGGAATAATTTGACTCATAATTCAAAAAAAAAAAACTCACCTGTATGGCTCTCCATTTTTTATAAATTGTTCTTGTTCTTTTGTATTGGAGCTAGCTTTTAATTCCTTCACAATAACTCTTGCAACACTGTTTTCTCTGTATATCTCTCCAAGAAGAATCTGAAAAGTTAACAAAATGGTTGATTTTTAAATAGTCCAAATCATAAAAGAAGGAAGCACACCAGTTCCTCCCAGACTAAAGACAGACTTGTGAAGGCCATTAAATTAGTTCCTGCTCCAGAAATAGATGTTTTACAAACCTTTGATATGTTATTTACATTAATTGGGTGGGGTGGTGGAAGGGGACGGAGATTAATACAAGAAATTACATAAAATAATCATATTGGCAATTTCAAATTAGAAACACAATTTTTTTTTAAATTAATGATTGTACACTATCTCTGCTTGAAATTATACAGGATTCAGGTTAATATGTACATTTTGCAGGGAAAGAACACTCAGCAGACCAATATAATGATCATTCACAATAGTCATGAGCTTCTTGCAGGAATAGCGTTCTCTAGAGCAGTGTTTTATGTCAAAGTGTGTGTGCCATGAACACGGAGTTCAGGGATGTAATGGGCTGGATGCAGTCCTTAATTTATCTTGTGTATTTAGTTAGCAAGTGTCAGCATTAAAAGTATAATTTTTACTCTGGAAATGTCAATTGTGCTAGAAGTATACAAATTTCTCTTTAAATGGATTCAATGTAAAAGTGACATTTCTAAACTGCTCATTAAAGGTTGGTCAATAGTTGCCTTAATCTTTCTTTTTAATTTTAAAACTGTTACAAGCAAAAAGATATAGTGGTATAAATTTTTATAAACTCTAAAATAGCAATAGCAAGATATTGGAAAATTACAGACATCCCCTTCCGGGATAAAATTGGGCATCAAGTCTCGAGCCACTGTAAAATGGAGATGATATCTTAATATGGGTCAACTACTTTAACCTAAGAATGGGAATATGGGGAACTATTAAGGATTGACACACACTATATAAGCCTAAGCAAGATTTGATATACATCCAATGGTTTAATAAGTAAATGACAGAAAACATGGATTAAAGAATGGTTTAACAAAAGAAATGAATATATGGATGTATATGCATGACTATACGCTATTTATTCTATTTTTTTTAATGTCATTTTTCTATGTCAGAAAATATGTATGTAATAGTATGCAAATTTAAAATGATTTGTACTTATTTTTGATACAATAATTTGTATACAATTCAAAAAAAAAAATTTCAAAGAGGCGTTTTACATTAAACTGCCCATTTACAGTATTGCTATCGTCAAACTTTATTATTTTCCAGAAAACTTAAATCCAATTCAAAATACTTATGATCTACTGGAAAAAAAAATAAAATAAAAAGCTCTAAATTTCTATTTGAATAGTTGCATTATCACGGCATTACTGAAATACACATCATAGTTAATTTATTTTTAACTCTTTACCTTTTGCTTGCATCAGGCATTTAAAGGAGAAACTGATAACTGATACAGTGACACATAGCAAGTTAATTTATGAAACGTTTAATATGCTTGTAATTACACATCTTGTTCTTTATTAAACCATCTAAAGTATGTTGCACGGATATTTTTTTCTTAAGAATTTAGTCATCCATTATTTCAAACAACTATGGGACACCAAGCATGAGGTCTCCCACAACATAGGCTCCATCTACACTTTTGAGCCAACCATGGCATAAGATGTACCATTCTGCATCTTCCACCATTAAAATTATAATTTTTTTTTTTTTTTTTTAAATACAATAACATTACTCTACATTTTTCAAGTTTCCTTTAAGCAGGTGAAGCAATTTCTCTTTAATTAAAATGTATTTATTTTATTGATCAGAGTACAAGTCCCAATTTGCTCCACTGCATAGAATACTAGGCTTTCTCACTTATATAATCGTTGTCGGGACATTTGCATAGAATACTAGGCTTCCTCACTTATATAATCGTTGTCGGGACATTTATCTACCAGCTGCCTGTAACATCACTGATTAACTGGGTCAGTCACACTTGTGAATGAGCTTACAATGCTATCCCATTAACGCCTGGGTTTTACTCCGATCCCAAATGGTAACATTTTATATGTGCAACCAAAATCACGAGCATAAGAAGAGCTTATGAGAAAATGTTTCCATGATTACATGAAAACTAAAATGCTTTGTCTTTTCAATGACCTGAAATTCTACAAACTCCTAAAATCTCGAGTCATCCAACACTTCCAGAGACATTATATATTCCGTTATACTAAAGAATACAAATTTCCACCAAGTAATAGTGCAAGCTACATGGAGAAATTACCATTCCGAATAGGTTTTAATAGATTTTGAGGGCAACAAAGAGCACATTTTTAAAACTTGCTGGAGAAGGAGGAGACACACACAGAGCCTTGAGCCTTCTCTTCCATTAAGTTAATTTAAAAGGTTAAATAAACAATGCAAAACAAACTTACCTTTCCAAACCAGCCACTACCAATTTCCTGAATGTAGCTCAGACTATGGCGAGATATTTGGGACTTTGACACATCTGGTTAGAAAAGTAAAAAAGAAAAAAAATGTTACGCCTTGAAGAGTTGATGTCCTATGTGTGAGAAACACTTTAGTTTTATAATGGAAATTTGCTTCCCTTGTCATATATATTGTGTCTGTAAGAAGAGACAGTTTGTCAGCATTTAATTTTTTTTGCGTGGGAGAGCAGTTACTGCATGAAGAAAATGCGTGGCATTCAGCAGAGTACAACAGGCTTCATTCATAAAGTCCACAAAGACATTCAGGAAGGAAGAGTGAAATGCACAGCTGCAATCTGCTTGATGTCTTCACATATTTTGAGTTACAAATCGCAGCAGAGCACAGTTCTATTATGTTCTGGATTTTAGTTTTTAGAGACCATCACCAAAAAAAAAAAAAAAATAAAAAAAATAAAATAAAAACTTTACCCATAATTTCAGACTAGGCTGAACAAAAGCAAATACTCACATGCAAGAGTCTATTTATAATATTTTGGATTAATTTAATTGCTTGCTGGTCCTAGGGAAAGCGACCCATTCCATTATCATGCTGGACAATCTCTATGCTGATTGTTGCTAGTGTGTAAATCTAAAAAAATTTACATCTGGGACAAATATTTAATATGTTATGTCACAATCTTACAAAATGCAAGCCTGGTCTAGGCACATCTTAACACCCTGAACTTTAATAAATCTATGATCGCCACCAACCTTTAACAGACTAGGGATGGTTTAATATAGGAAAATTAAGGGACATACCACGTACAGATAGAAACTGTCAAATCCTCATGGATCTGACAATAATAGGAATGAGTCTATGATTGGATATACCTGGCTTATGGTATGGTTTTGATACTGCCTATACTGTGAATGGGCAACTAACAGATCTCAGGACGTTTTAATAAAAAAAAAAAAACATTGTTAGGTCATATGAAGTGCATTAGAACTCTAAATCGGAACTAAATTGTACATATTAATCTTTGTTCTAAAACCTGCACAATAGCTATAGCTGGCTTGAATTTAGGTACTCTGAGTCTAGCAAATCACATTTACATCACACGGAACCAAATTTGACAAACATGTCACAATGCATAACTGAAAACTTTACTTGCATCTGATGTCAAATGAGAAAACAAGCAAAAGTAAATGTTAAGTGGGTCAACCATATTCTCATTTGCAAGGAAGGAGCCGAATACATACACACAACAATAAGGTGCACACAAGATATTGTAAAGTGGAAGGGTTATTGTTTTTTTACTAGCAAAATAATTTTAATCACTTCATTATGTTAGGTCATAATATTAAGTCTAAACTATACTGGGCTTTAACGCTGTTACGACATACATACAATATATTGGTGTGAATAGTGTGAAATTAAAGGTAAACTATAGGCTAGGAATACAAAATTGTATTCCCACACCCCAAAAAGGGTTAAAAACCCTTTTGTCACTTAGCTAAATACAGTGCCGATGTCCTCCACCTTCGCTCCTCCATCCCTGACGTCAGGGGACCTAACGCACATGCATGGCGTGCGCTGCAATCACATTAGGACATACAAACAGGAAAGCATTCATTCAATGACACTCAGGGCTGTATTTAACCACTAGGCAAACAAGGTATTTGCCATGGTGGGAACATTCAGGGGGCAGCAAAAAACACCACTCTAAGCACCCTGGCAAATGCCTTGTTTGCCTCACGTCCTTGGGGGCCCAAGAGCCGGCCGCTCAGCCAATCACAGGGCCTCTCCGAGACATTCAACTGCTAATATTCTAGCGAGGCGGCGCTGTCCTCAGCTTGCTCTGCTCCCTCGCGTGGCCTTTTGTGCTGCCGGGAGCCGGATTATGACATCACGCCAGCCCCGGCATCACTAAGCGGTGCGCAAGGGAGCAAAGCAAGAAAAACTCAGCACAGTCAGCAGCCCACCCAGCAGCTGTCCAGCAGCTACACTGGACCCCAGGGAAAGGATCATAACTGAGGAGTGTTTGAGAAAATGTGTGTCTCAGTCAGCGATTGTGAGTCTCAATGAGTGTATGTCAGTGTATGTAACAGAGTGTGCGTGCCTGTCAGTGAGTAGGTGTAGAATATTGCATATTCTTTGTTTCTATTGATTATTTATGGATGTCTGGATTGGCATAAGTAACAAATTGTATCAATGAGTCTTTTCTTGTATATGAACTCTGGAATGTGGATTGGGGGTCTTGTCCTTATATGGCTAGAATTATAGTCTGACGTCAGTATGGGCATATCTATATAGTAACTGAACAAAGGGACACGAGATCTCTCGCTCTGCAACGATGTAACTCTCCCTTCAGGAGTCCAACAATTACCAGCTTCTGTTGAACATTCATGATCATGCAACATCCTTTGTTTTATTATGTATCAGTAACCAAGAATAAACCATTAGAAACCGTAAATCAGATTGCCTATTAGTACTTTTCATTACTATAGATGTATATTAATGTTGTGAGCCTTTGACCAGAGACTATATATACACACAAAAGACATATCAATCAACTGGAATAAGACACAAATCACAGAAGAAGAAAAATTATTACAGTGGGTGTGTCAGTCAGTGCACGTATCAATTAGGGTGTGTGTCAGTCACAAAAAGTGGCCTTGACACTAAGTGATGGGGCAAATTTAAATTGGGGGATGCCCGAATTTAGTCGTGCCTAGGGCAGCACAAATCCCAAATACACCACTGATGACACCCTCTAGGAGGTGGTTATATGTGCATGGTAATTACTGCAGTTTCTCAGTAACTGCAATAATTACTACTACAGGGTTAAACTGACAGGGACAGGTGTGTGCGTGTTTTCTACAATTCAATTTCAAGAGCTCTACTTTTTAATCCATCTGCAAAAATCAAAGATTTGTTTATATATTTTAAAATACCTCTACCTGGAAAAGTAACCAGATTTTCAATTGATGCAATAAAATTTATTAATAGCTGAAGACATCTGGAGTTAAGCCATCGAGAGTATGTTGTGAGTTAAAAAAAAAAAAAAAAAATTAAACAAAAAATAAAAATAAATGAACCCCCCCATCCACAAAGTTAAAATAACTGGAAACATTTTACCTAAACCTGAATTTTGGCCAAGTTTGCAAAAACCATGACAGATGGGTCTAAGAGCCACAGTAATACAAATGTATATACTTGCTGTTATGCTTATGTAGATGCATAAACCTTTCCGAAAAAGTACATATAGGTTGCCTATAGTACATATTTCTCAGGTTGCATTTTTCCCTTGAGCCCTAAATACATGTAAAATGAGTGTTCGTTGAACTCATTCATCAATAAAGTTACACGTTGTGAAGGCAGAGAAAAGGAACTAAGGAAAGATAACATGCTTATGTTAACACGAGAAGGAGAAGCCTGTACAGCAAACTATTTAATTTGCAACACGAGAAAATAAAGGCACACATCACAAATAAGGGTCATTCAAATTTTTTTTTAAATGTACTAAGCTTATAGCACACACACACACGATCTAACTTCAATAGTCTAAAGATCCTCCTTGCACATGTACCATGCAGAAGGCATCTATTGTGCATGAGCATGAAGGTCCACTTGCTGGTATGTCAGAAAATTTATATTACACACCCCAATAGCCAACTTTCAGTTAGATATTGGGTTCCCCAAAAATTACATTTCCCCCCATTTAAGAGAACACAAGCCGTTATCTATGGAGAAAATCAAATCCACACTTACCATTGGGTGACTGTAGCTGTGTAGGGACTGTGAGGGAGACTGTTGGGACAGTTAATGTAAAAACATCAGCAGGTGACTGATTTGATGGGGTGTCTTCAGCAGGTGGTGTAAAGTCAATTTCATCATCAAAATGGTCTTCAAACTCCTAAAAAGTAAACATTATTGGCTGTGTGAAGTTATTTTGAAGAGACAGCAAATTTACGCTGTTATACAGGCTGTACACTAACTACTTTACATTGTAGCAGAAACATTTCTTTAGTGTTGTCACATGAAAAGATATAATAAAATATTTACAAAAATGTGAGGTGTGTACTCACTTTTGTGAATATATAAAATTATTTATTTAGATTTGGGCACTAGAGTGTCCCTTTAATAATTATGTGAGAATAAGTTAGCATTTTACAGAATTTTTTAAAACTATTTTAGCACTACAGGTTATTCTGGAATATCCCAATCAGCCCTAAAATTGTACTTTGATTTTGATCTCAGATACTTTGGTTTAGTTTTACAGTGGTTTGTTATCTTGACACATTCCAAAAAAAGGAATGTCTACTGTCACCAGCATAAAACCACTTTATAGTGTCTAATTAGCACAACGTGTGTGTAAAACTACAATAATTGCACTCTTCTGCTCTTAAGGATGACATTAAAGCTTTATGTGGACACATCCTCTAACAAAATGATAATATATGAATCAGTAATCTGTTAAATAAGTCCGCTCCTACCTTGAAGTCTATTTCCGTCTCCTTGCAACAGGATATACAGCTTACTAAGAGGACAACCAATGCAATGAAACTGCACACAGACAGTAGCATAGAAAACAATGGGACTTCATTAGCAGATACGTCCTCTGGAAGAGAATAAAAAATAAACTAATTGTTAGCATTTGCATAGTTCTTACACCAGAAAATGAGTCACGAAGGCAGATGGTATAATCAAACAAACATTCTAAATTAGTTCAGTTACACAGACATATTGGCTATTTCAGGTAGTTCCTTAAACTGTGCTATAATGAATAGTTATCTGAAAAGGCAACACAGCTACAGGATTCTGTTGCTCGGCTTTGGTCCTAAAGTTTCAAGTGGGTTGCATGAACCTGCTTGTAACAGCAAAATACTCTCTGCATGAGCCAGCCATGTCTCCCATTCACATTCCTGATGATTGACAGAGCAGCAGCTCCCCTTTATAATTAATAAATAAACCAGGCACATTATATGTCCTGATTACATCTAAAAATGTACTCCAGGTACAGTCATGTGAGATTTACATTTGCAAAGGCAGAGGGTGATATTCACAATGTTAACATCCACATTATCCAAGTAAGCGCAATCTGCATCAAGTAGCTGTAAAGGGGTAGTACTGAGTAAGGCAGAGGAACCTTGATTTTTGATCTGCCACAATTAATCCAATTTATGGTGTTTAGCAAAAATCTGTAACACATTACACTCCTCTACCCTTTAGAGAGCCTGGTTTAGGCACCCAATGAATCACTGCACCACAACCACTACAGTACGCTGCAATGGTAATGGTGCCTATGGTGATCCTTTAATTATTGGTGGAATCAGTTTATATCTGTTTACACAGTAAAGATGTATTTGTGGTAAACAAGTTAATTCAAATTAGAATTAGCCAGTGGTGTCTGCAGTATTTGCTCACAATGTAAATCCACACAGTGCTGTCCTTGAGATAAGAACACACGTTTTGTTATTTTGGTTTTGTACTCCCAAAACGGCTTTAAAAAGTAACATATTGCAAAGAGACAAAAGAGGCACTCCAGACACAATATGAAACTTTTATGCATTTTACTACTTGTGACAAAACTATATACTTTATTCCCCAAGTTATTTTCCCTGCATTCAGTAGATGGATCTACCGAACACTGACCACCCCCCTGGCTCACTAAGTTCAAAGAAACCACAGACTTAAGTGCTCTCCCTGTGGGGCCGCCGTTCATATAACCTTGTCGCACGAAAGCAGGCAGCGGGACTTGGTCGTCAAGTGTCTGGAACTCCAAGTCAGATACTTGACCGCGCGAACACTGGTCAAACTTCACAAACGCCTGCTTAGTTCCACGACAAGCCAGGAGAGCGCTGTTCGGTAACAAATGCTACCTATGAGCCAGGGAACTCATTCGTCTTTTAACTCCTAAACTTGACCGCTACCACTGAAACTCTGGAACTGATTTGGGCAGACGCCTCATGAGCGGCCGTCAAAGTTTACCCCGGTGCTGTATTCATGGGATCTAAGTGCTAGTTGGACAACTTGGGCGCACAGATCCAAGCTATCCAGGGATATATTTGTGGGGGTTCCTCTAGGTCTTATATGTGTTTTTATGTAATTTTAATACTTTTATGCACAGTTATCCTGACTAAGAAATTCGTGGGCGGGTTGGAGGAGTTATTGGTGTGTTTGACTGTACCCCTGATTTGTATAAAAGCAGGCCAGAATAAAAGTTTCCTGTTGTACCTTTCATCAAGTCTCGACTGATGTTTGGGTATGTGACAAACGAACCACTGGATTTACCCTTATGCAACTTGGATTTAGGGAACGGACGAATCAGCGCTCCAGGCGAACGGGCTATAATCAACAAGTCTCTAGCCTTTCAGGAGCATACGAACGAATGGGTATGCAAAATATCAAGCGTTCGTTACACTACTAGATTAGCTGCATTTATTTGCATGACTAAATATAGCTTTTGGAGGGGGAAGGAGAATGTGATGAGCAACATAATGGCTTTTTTTGCAGGGATGTTTGTGAAAAAAGTAGCTATGTCCATTGTCAAGTTTGTACCTCACAAACGCAGTTCTTTTTGGAGATCTGATTTTCATTCAGAATAAATTATTAGGATTTGTTTTGTGTTTTTTGGATGAAATCTTTTTCTTTTTTAATCTTGAGGGAGAATGATTACATCTGAGCAATAACCATTAAAATATGCTGTAATGATAAAATTGCAATTGGCTAAGCTAGCTAACAGATATACTATAATGAATAGAATGTATTATAATATACAAATTAAAGAAAAATAGAAAATATTAATAAAGATTAAAAGAAAACAAGAATTAAAATATAAAATCAAAAATACACAAAAACTTAAAATAAAAACCTATAAGTGCAAATAATGTAGGTTTAATGTCAATAAATGGAAATCAAATAATTTTTCATAGGTTTTCTCTGGAGAAAAACAGACATTCCATTTCTACTAGTAATATAGCACTGCACAAAATATAAATTAATCCACAGAGAGACAGAACCATATCAGAACACAGCCTGGATGGTATAATAGATAAAGCTAAAAATGCATAAATATTTATTTAGGCCTAACTTTATCCATTTCACCGAAACATGTATAAAAAGGTTGGGCGACTTTGAGAATAGGTTTATTTCATATATTTAATCTTGCAATTCAGCCGTTTGATATCAGTCTACCTTTATTATTACTCTACAATTGTGAGCTTTATGCTGAAAATAGGTTTATTTTTTTTTATCTATGAGTATATGTAGGCACACCATATTTTAGGGTGTGTTGAGGTTGTCTATGACAGACTTGGCAATCTTGTAGATACCCGTGTCTGTGATCCTATAAAACAGCCTCATGATATTAGATTTTTTTTGTACTGGTCTGTTTTAATAGTGCCCATGAGAGTAGGGACCCTTTAGGACAGTGGTTCCCAAATCAGTCTTCATGGCAA
Organism: Pelobates cultripes; assembly: GCA_933207985.1. NCBI lineage: Eukaryota > Metazoa > Chordata > Amphibia > Anura > Pelobatidae > Pelobates > Pelobates cultripes. The sequence goes on along the minus strand of OW240918.1, from coordinate 118,902,195 downwards.
ACCAACAGCCCAGGTTTCGTTAGTATCTCCATTGGGGCATGAGGGAACATAAAAATAAAATACAAATATACTCGATTTGGAAACCACTGCTTTAGAATATTGTGCCCCAAGCTACTTCGCTCCTTTTTTACTATCTAAGAATTATTTGTGTGCTTTGAGTGGTCTATTTTGATTTTGTTTTTAATTCTTTGTGCTTTTTTGTTATCTAAATAAAGATTTACGATTTTTAGCAGTATCCTTTATCCCATCTGTCTCAATGTGTTATCCCTTTGTTTTTGGATTAAGGGTATGATTACATTACCTTCATTTTGCACTTTATAGAGTCTTTTTTTTCTAATTTAACATAAATTAATTATATTAAATTTTAAATCTTGCCAATACCGGTTTTCATCACATTAACTTTATACACTGGGTTGTGCGTGTGTGTTTTTTTTAAATAAAATTTTTATGTATGGTATGACATTAAAATGAATATATTGTCCCAATTCAAAATGCACTATACCAATATTATAGACTACTTTAAAATGTGGTCTTGTACATTGTACACTTTATATTGTGATTATAAATTATAGAATTAAAACACTTCACTATTGTAAGTTACATGTAGAAATGTTCTGGCATGATAATTAAGTGTTTTATAAACGTATCTTTAAATAGTCACTGGATGTAATTTAACCACTTTATTAAGAGATAGTTACCACAGTGTTAAGAGGAATTAATTTCATTGTTGTCCACCGAGTGATGCAAAACCAACACTCATTGGTTATTCAAGGTTTAAACTTGCCTATATAATACGTTGTACGGTGCACTTTAGTTTATAGCTTGATAGAGACATTTGATGGCTTAAAAACCCACCGCTGCACCTAATTGCTATGTGCTAAAGACTTTGTTTTTCCTCTACTGAGGGGTTCGGTCAAACAGGAACTTTATCTCCAGCACAATCTCTGATTTATTTCCCTGTAAAGTTATAGAAAATTCTCTTCTGCGAAAAAGAGGGCTTAAAAACTTTTGTAGTTTTGTTTATAAAATATATGATATTGATACTCTAAAAGCAGGTCTAGAATAAGTAAGACATGCTGCATTCGTGAATTGTAGTTTTTGCAAAACAAGTGTTTATTGGGTGAATTCTGTGGCGTTACTTTGAAATCAGTCTAGCAAATATATTCCTATGTTACTGTTGACATAAAAAATTTAATCTGCATTAAAAGTAACTATCATTAGGTATACAAACCTATATTCCTAATGCTCTAGTGCCCCTTTCCCTAATTATAGAGGTCACCATGTGTGCCGTAACTATCATTAGGTATACAAACCTATATTCCTAATGCTCTAGTGCCCCTTTCCCTAATTATAGAGGTCACCATGTGTGCCGTAAGAAAAATAAAAGCTTTTTACTATTTTTTTTCCCATATGGTCAAGGCTACCTAGGCACCGATTACCTCTCCTCCTCCCACTCATGGAGAAGGGATGTGCTCTTCAGCAATTGACCAATTACGGTCCTGATGTGCATGTGCGGCAAGTGCTGCGCATCCTAGCTTCATCATAGAAAACCATTGAATCCATGCTTTCTTATGGGAGGCCACAAGGGCACATGATAGTTTTACTCAGTGGTTTGCCTCCAGTGGCTGTCAGTGTACACTGGAGGGGTGTTAAATCTTTTAAGGTAAACATTTCAGTTTCAGTAAAGACAACAATGATTTGTGTGTATTTTACCTTGAATGATTAAAGTAAAAGGATCACTACACCCAGGTCCACTTCTTTGAGATGAAGTGGCCTGGGTGACTATAGTGTTCCTTTAACATTTCCAAAAGAGTGATTGCAATAACATAAAATGTATGTACCGTATATACTCGAATATAAGTCGAGGCCCCTAATTTTACCCACAAAAACTGGGAAAACTTATTAACTTTAGTATAAGACTAGGGTGGGAAATGCAGCAGCTACTGGTAAATTTCTAAATAAAATAAGATCCCCCCAAAATTATATTAATTGTTTATTTACAGTATGTGTATATAATGAATGCAGAGAGTGTGTGTGTGTGTGTGTATGTGTAACCTTGGTGGGGGGTGGGCATTTTTTTAATTATAATATTAATTTATTTTTAATATTACATTATTTTAATATTAAAATGTTTATTTTATTATTAAAATGTTTATTTAATTTTTTCGTTACCCCTCCCTGGGGAGGGGGGCTATATTATTCCCTGGTCCAGTGGTGTGTACTGTGCAGGAGGGGGGCTGGCAGCGAGCTGTTACTTACCTTTCCTGCAGCTCCTGCCAGCTCCCTTCTCCTCCGTGCCGGTCAGCTCCCACTGTAAGTCTTGCATTCTGAGTGCCGCGTGGAGCGTTGCCATGGTAACCAGCGGCAACGCTCTGACGCCGCGGCTCTCGCGAGACTTACACTAGAGCTGAACAGCACGGAGGAGAAGGGAGCTGACAGGAGCTGCAGGAAAGGTAAGTAACAGCTCGATGCCATCCCCCAACAGGACCGCCGGGCTTTTAATGAGCCTGGCCGTCCTGGTCTGTATTACGGCAATGTAATAATGCCATAATACAGACATTGACTCAAGTATAAGACGAGTGGGGGGTTTTCAGCACAAAAAGAAAAGTGCCAAAAAACTTGTCTTATATGGTATAGTGAATATACACACACACATACATATTTATTTTGTGTTAGACCCTGAAGAAAGTCCCGAATGGGGACTGAAACGTTGGTTGATTTTTAACACTATTCAATATTTTATTTTATTTTTACACACACACACACACACACACACACACACACACACACACACACACACACACACAATATATAATATATATACATATATATATATACACACACATGTATGGTATGACATTAAAATGCCTTGTTTCTCATATATATATATATATATATATATATATATATATATATATATATATATATATATATATATATATATATATATATATATATATATATATACATACATATACACACACATATATATATACACACACACACACTTTTAATTTTAATTATATGCTAGACAAATATTTAAATATTTCAAATAAACAAATAGACATATATGCCTAAAAATGCAAGTCAACAAGTTAAACGAAATGCCTACTTAGCTCATCTGTAAATGAAATTTGTCATTTGTTCCTTTATGTTGTACTTCAAGCTAGATGAAAAACTATGCTTTATAGTGGAAAGTGTGATTTATCAGTTACAGATTAACTAAATAAGGCAAACACGTACTTCGCTTTTTTTTTTTTTTTTTAGTATGAACCAGTTTTTATACACACTGGAATGTAGAATCATACCTAAGGTTTGAGGCCAGTCTGGGGAAGGGGCAGATTCATGACATTTTATTTGCTGCAGTGAGCATTCTGATCTTACTGCAGTCTTTTGCTGACATTTCTACAGCTTTTAGTTATTTATTTTTAACAGCTGGTTATGAATTTTCCTCATTTATCACACATGCATCTGTGGAGCTTCCCGAATGTACACTAAACAAAAACAATGGACAAATCCATTGTTTCGTATTTTAAGACAAAGGCATAGAGCCTTCCCTTTTTAATTCAAATAAAATAGGGGACTTAAACTTGAAGGTTTTCTGAGGATTCTGCAGCATCAATTTAAAGGCAAATATGGTGTAAAATAAAGCACTCAATTGAAAAACCTGTTTAATCAATGCTGCACTCTCTCTCTGCCAATGTATTATAAGCTTTATTCAGTAGTCAAGGGGAAAAAAAGCAATGGTGTAAAAAAAATGTGCGTGGGTTTCACCAATTCACAGTCATCCAATTCATTCAAACAAAACAATGCACATGTTTCACAGAATGAGTGTACTACAAGAGTTTCTGCCCACAAGCACAGTGATGGGATAATGACCAAATCTAATTTTAAAACAAAGATTAGCAATTGTTAGTAGGATAATGATGTTCTGTTGAATACACAGACTTCAGAAATTCCAACAGGTGTGGGGAAATAAGTGCATATTATGTTACAATAAAATGGAGGGAGGATAACTGCAGAGCTTCAATTGCATTGGGGTGTCTATGCAGTAATAAAATAAACATATGCATTAAAAGAACACTATGTTAGAAATACAAAAGTGTAATCCTCAAACAATAGTGTCCCTGAACCACAAACCCACTGTCTGCCCCTCCAAATGTTGAAAGGAAAAAAAAACAGGCACACTTCAAGGAGATGAAGTTGTCTGTGTGACTATAGCATTCATTGGAGCAATGTTTGGTGTATAGATAAACTTCCTAAGTAGGAACTTCAGTATATGCTCTCTTGACATTTCACATCTTACAATGGAGGGGGGGGAAGGCGATTTCTGGCATTCCAAAAGAGTTGTAGTGGTTATGATAATTTGAGTGTTTAACACTGATTAAAAAACAACAACGCAAATAGGAGTAGTTTACAAACATCCATTAGGTAAAGATGTGTACCAAGCCTTTTTCAAATGCAAAGTAACATACGACCGTCAGACAGAGTAACGGAGGGTAGGCTTATTGCTATTCCTGGTGTGTCTACAAACAGGTGCACAGCCACAAATCTCAAACAGCACAGAAATATTATCAAGAGGCTGAACACCAGGAAATTCCACCACATTAAATACCAGCATGAACAATAAACAGAGAAAACTATCTAAAACAAAACATAACAGAAATGGTTTGGAAGCATTCTTCCTGTTGTATGGGTATGGCCAATCATAATGTACATAGATGCTCAAATGATGCCACGTTTAATGTTTCAATAAGAGAAACAAGGCAAGTCATCCAGTTCACTACCTTCAGACACACCCAATGTCTTGTGACAACCAAGCAATATATTATTTATGAGCCCACATGCCTATTCTTTCATGCTTATCCTTTTTATCTAGTTCATGCCTTTAGTCATACCTGGAGATAAAAGCATAGAAATATCAAATATTAACATCCCACTATTAATGCAAGGCATCTTTATGGCTACCCGTTTTCTTTCTTGTGCTGTGGTATTATTTAGGTCTACATGACAGACAGTACAAGGTGCAGTCATATGTTGGGTTTTTATAAGATAAGCAAAGTGTGGTCATATAAAACATGGGCAGCAGCATCCAATGTAATATATTCCTTTATGAGTCCACCCTTGAGGTCTGACCCTCCTATCCTACAGGTTTTTCCTTTTGCCTCGAGTAATGTGGTGTACAGCTCTAGTTCTCAAAGCATGGTACATGTACTCCAGTAAACGTGCACCACAGCCAACTGGGTATAAAAGTGGCGTCCTGCAACCCTATGACAGGTAGGCAGATCAAACATCTCACTATAGCAAGAGGGGGTGTGCTGTATGTACCTCCTATGTGACATTACTCTCAGCTTCCTTACAATATCAGCACTTAAATCAATTACTCCCAGTGCTGTTGAGAAATTCCCATGGCAACACACAAGCGTACAAAGACACACACACAGATCAGCCACATCATCATTGGGATATTAGAGCGCTAGAAATACTAATCTGCGCAATGCTTTCCTGTTGGGATATTACGGACGCTGGATGTTCTCATGCAGGGCGTGAAGACATCCAGCATCAGGTTACCAAAAGTCACCTAGCAAGCAGGAAGTGCCTCTGACAGGCTCTAGAGGCAGTCTTAGTCCTGAAATGCAATTATTGCAGTTTCTTATAAACTGCAATAGTTAACATTACACGATCACAGCACCCAGACCACTTCAATGAGCTGCAATGGTCTGGGTGCCTAGTGTCCCTCTAACCAATAGCCACAACCTGCCCAATATTGTGTAGGTCTCTTGTGGAGCCAGAACAGCTCTGATGAATCTTGAGAATGTGTCCAGTAACGTGAAATGCATTCAGTTCACAGTTTTATTTTGGTCTTTTTTTGTTCTCCACGCTCCACTTTTTTGATGCCTAGTGCAGAGATGTGTTAGCTACAATTCTTATCACTGCTGCTTATTAAGGTGGGCATGCCATGTTAGTAATCTTGTAATTAGCCTGCACTACAAGGATACTTGTTCTCCAGATTTATTTTCTCTTTCTTCTGTTAAGTTCTTTTGAGTGTGGTAATGTTATTATATGAGAAATTTTCAAACTTGGCCACCCTTGTCACTGACGCTGGTTCAGATTGTCCTTACTTGCACCACTTCTGGTAGGTACTAATCACTGCATACAGGGAATATCCCACTAAACTTGCTGTTTTGGAGATGCTCTGACCCAGTCATTTAGCCTTCTCTATTTGGCCTGATTTAAAGTCACTTTGATTTTCCAACACATGGAATTCAAAAAGTTCCTGTTCACTTGCTGCTCAATATTTCCCACCACTTGACAGTTCTTGCTGTATAATGAATTATTAATTTCACCTGTCAGTGGCTTTAATGTTGTGGCTGAGTGTGTGTGTGTGTGTGTATATACACACATACATACATATATACACACACACACCAGTCCATAGCCATATACAAAATATACCCTTGAGTGTCACTATAATATAACCTATAGAAAGCAGAGAAAATATTGAGCAAAAAGGGTTTCATTCTTACAGTAACAGGTAATGTGATCTTTACCATTACAAATACAATCCCATAATGTACAAACAGCAAGAGCCTGGTTACAGGATCTTAAAGGGACACACTCTGTACAGTCAGGGCCGGATTAGCGTAGGGGCTGATGGAGCTGCAGCTCCAGGCCCCTACCATAAAATAGGCCCATCCGCCAGCCAAAAGGCCGTCGGGAGCCGCCCGCGCTCGAAGACCGCTGTTGTGTGCAGCGTGAGGGAAGGATTACTGCGGGGCGCGGGCGCACTGAGGTCATATCCGGCAGCCGGACGTCAGAGCAGCTGATGCGGTTCCTGTAATGCCGCGGCCCGCCGGATATGACCTCAGTGCGCCCGCGCCCCGCAGTAATTCTTCCCTCACGCTGCGCAGCTGCGCTGTATTCAACCTGCTCACCTGCAACATAGCCCACGAGACAGCAGGAAGAACTTGAGCAGCCAGAGCAGGTATCAAATAAACCATCTGGAGGGGGATGGAAGGGAAGAGGGGGATGGAAGGAGAGATGGGGAGGGGAGGGGAGGAGGGGGGGGAGGTGAGAGAGGCAAAAAACTAAAACAAAGTGCTGTTATGATTTATGGACACAGCTCTCAGCATGCTTAGCCAGCCTTCTATCTGGCTGTGCTTCTTGAGAGTCACCGTCCACAGGCTGTTTCAGAGTCCACAGCAGCTGGAAACAGTAATTATCAGTGCTGTGTTATGTTATTTAGACACAGCTCTCAGCATGCTTAGCCAGCCTTCTATCGGAGAGGAGAGGAAGAGAGAGGAAGAGAGAGGAAGAGAGAGAGAGAGAGAGAGAGAGAGAGAGAGAGAGAGAGAGAGAGAGAGAGAGAGAGAGAGAGAGAGAGAGAGAGAGAGAGAGAGAGAGAGAGAGAGAGAGAGAGAGAGAGAGAGAGAGAGAGAGAGAGAGAGAGAGAGAGAGAGAGAGAGAGAGAGAGAGAGAGAGAGAGAGAGAGAGAGAGAGAGAGAGAGAGAGAGAGAGAGAGAGAGAGAGAGAGAGAGAGAGAGAGAGAGAGAGAGAGAGAGAGAGAGAGAGATATACTGAGTCTCCAAATGAGAGCCAACTGCACTCAGTGTCTACAATTACATATATATTTTATCGATACCATTAAAGTATTTTTTTTTTCCTGCAACTACCCCTTCATTTGATCTCCAAAACATATATTGGAAAAGGCACTGATAGTCTGAGCCACTTTCTAACGGCTCAGCACCACGTGAGTGGGTCATTTTCTTCTCATATAATTTATTTACATTATATACAGGCTATACTATGTATTGTGTTTTATACTGGTAAATTGCGTGTTTTATACATTGTTTTGTCCACTACTTTATATGCTCTCATCATACTATCGATTTCATTTTATTTGTTGCACTCCGTGTGTTTTTGAGTGACACACACCTAGTGATTTGAGCGTTTATCTTCAATATTTCCTTTTTTGTATATTGCTTTGTACATAAATTAGAATGACTACAAATTTCAACTATGTTTGATGCGTGATATAAAAGAGGTAGATAAATAAGGCTAAGGTACTGAGGTCTTGGGATTTTGGAAAAGCACTACCTACATGAATTTGTTATATTTCTACGTGTGAAAATGTTGCATTGTTTTATTTTTTTATGAATGGAGGGTTACAACTCTGAAAAGTAAGGACTTTTTGTCTACATTGGCTTTATTTAAAAAAATTTCAGTTCTGTTCTGGGAGGACCACCGTGACCTACCTAGCCATTTGAGATACCCTTAAGGACAGCGGCAATTGTACAATTTCTGAACCAAAACATAACCTGGAATTTGAGCTATAGGTCTGCTTATACATAAGTTAACATTTTTTCATATGAAGTGCACCCACAATTATTATATATTATTTTGTTCATGAGAAAAAGAGCTTTCATCTCACAAATATTTATATATGGAACATAATTTAATATGAATAAAATATAAAAAAAGAAAATGTGAGAAATTAAATGTTATCTTCTTAGTTCTGCATGGCATTTTAAAAGTGAATGTCATAATCCTGTTTGCTTTTACGGCAAAAAAAACACACATATTTGTGTTCAGCAATTGTTTCACAAATAGAACACTACCCCTGCTCAATGTACAAGTTTTATAGAGTTTTGTAAACTTACAGGTTCAGATATAGGGCTTGCCCGTTTCGGTTTTTACACATTAAAAGTTGCCAGATTGGCCAACTGGGCCTTTGTTGTCTTTTAGAATGTATGGCAGCCCAGGAATGATTATCACCCTCACCCATATGATGGCATACCATTTGCAAAATTAGACAACCTAGGGTATTCAAAATGGAGTATGTCCAGTCTTTTTTAGTAGCCAGTTAGTCACAGACCCTTGCCAAAATTAGTGTTCATGATTTTTTGTTGCATTTTTCACACAAAAACTGCCCTATCACCAATGATGTCATATTCATTCTACATTTTACTGCTCTAGAACACTTCTGTTTGTGTTCAGCAATGCCATGTACAGGTTTTATAAGGTTTTGAAAACCTTTGGAGGTATGCTGTCCCAGACATTTCTGTGACTGGATCATTGTATAATGATGGGAGTCATACCGTACCACAGTCTGTGTCTGGATTTTACCACATTCTGTGTTTGGATCGTACCACAGACTGTGTCTGGATCAATATATAATGACGGGGGTTTTAATATACCACAGTCTGTGTCTGGATCAATATATAATAATGGGAGTTATACTATACCACAGTCTGTGTCTGGATCGTACCACAGTCTGTGTCTGGATCGTACCACAGTCTGTGTCTGGATCGTACCACAGTCTGTGTCTGGATCGTACCACAGTTGATTGTTTGGATCAATATATAATGATGGGAGTCATACCGTACCACAGTCTGTGTCTGGTTTGTACCGCAGTCTGTCTGGTTTGTACCGCAGTCTGTCTGGTTTGTACCGCAGTCTGTCTGGTTTGTACCGCAGTCTGTGTTTGGATCGTACCACAGACTGTGTCTGGATCATACCACAGTCTGTGTCTGGATCAATATATAATGATGGGAGTTATACTATACCACAGTCTGTGTCTGGATCGTACCACAGTCTGTGTTTTGGTTCGTACCACAGTTGATTGTCTGGATCAATATATAATGATGGGAGTCATGCCGTACCACAGTCTGTGTCTGGTTTGTACCGCATTCTGTGTTTGGATCGTACCACAGACTGTGTCTGGATCATACCACAGTCTGTGTCTGGATCAATATATAATGATGGGAGTTATACTATACCACAGTCTGTGTCTGGATCGTACCACAGTCTGTGTCTGGATTGTACCACAGTCGATTGTCTGGATCAATATATAATGATGGGAGTTATACTGTACCACAGTCTGTGTCTGGATTGTACCACAGTCTGTGTTTGGATCAATATACAATTATTGGAGTTGTACCGTACCACAGTAGATCAATGTGTCCTCTGCGTGGGCCTAGGAGAACTCAAGATAATTGCACTAATAAACGAGCTGTTAAAAAAAAAAAAAAAGCTCCTAGAGAAAGTACTGTATTTGACCATCCTTGGTAACGATAGTTTCTTTTTATTTTTATTTTGTTTACACCCAAGGATGAAAAAACAACGTAGTGGTTGGGAGAAGCTGAAGGCTAGAAAAGAGGAAGAAAAACAAATGCAAAAAATCTTGTCTAAAACAAAAAAATTACAGATTTTTGTGGAAAAAGCACATCTGGAACAAGCAGTGTAACTGATATACATGCTTCCGCTTCAAGTTCAACCAGTACAATTGCTGTCAGTGCATCTAGTGCAACAAGTGGATCCACTGACTTGGACTATGAAAATATAACAGAACAGCAAGAAGAAATATATTCAAATGACATTGGAGATTGGAATATTTGTGATGCCTTGAGAGAATATTTCTGTGAAAATGGGGTTACCAACTGTCAACATATAGACAGTGATTTTAGTGCCTCAGAAAAGATATGTCCAGGTGAAACTTTTACAAGGCACTGTACAAAATCTTTGTTTTTCCGAGAACAGTTGAATGGAGAAAAAGTTAAGCGTGACTGGCTGTGTTATTCTCCAAAAACTGGCAAGGTTTTTTGTGCTCTTTGCAAACTATTTTCGAAAGACGAAACAACACATTTGACTTCAACTGGTTATTCAGATTGGCGACATGCCACAAGAGATTTAAGCAGGCATGAAAATAGTGCTTCTCATGGAAAAGCCATTGAAGTCCTTATCAGGAGAAAAACTTCTGGTCAACGCATAGACAAAGATCTTGTCAATCAGTTTGAGAATCAGAAAAAATATTGGCACAAAATACTTTGCCGTATCCTGAGCGTTATAAAGCTGCTTTCATCACGAGGTCTGTCTTTTCGAGGAAATAATGAAGTTATTGGCTCAGTACACAACGGGAATTATTTGGGCTGTCTTGAGCTGTTAGCGGAATATGATCCATTCCTTGATGAACATATTCAAAAGCATGGCAACAAGGGAAGAGGTCACATATCGTACCTGTCATCAACAATATGTGATGAGTTTATTGAATTGATTGGTCAGCAATTGCTACAGCAGATTGTAAATGAAATGAAACAAGCCAAATATTATTCAATTTCTGTTGATTCCACCCCTGACATTGCACATTCTGATCAACTGACCATTATATTTCGATATGTACTTGCCAGTGGTCCAGTGGAGCGTTTTACTAAATTTATCCCAATATCTGGACATACTGGTATGGAACTAGCAAACACGGTTCTTCAGTTTCTGGAAGAAAATGGTATTTCCATCAAAGACTGCAGGGGCCAGTCATATGATAATGCATCTAATATGAGTGGCAAATATAATGGTATGCAGGCCTTAATTCGGGAAAAAAATCCACTGGCTGAATACATTCCTTGTTGTGCACATTCACTAAACCTTGTAGGACAAAATGCAGTAAACTGCTGTCCAATTGCAGTTTCATTCTTTAATTTTGTTCAGCAATTATATTGTTTTTTTTCTTCATCAACTCATCGGTGGAATCTGTTAACAAACCGTTTCAAAACGTGTGGTATACCAACATTAAAAAGGTTAGCTGATACGCGTTGGTCTGCTCATCATGATGCTGTGAATGCCTTACAGAAAGGGTATACTACTATCAAAGAAGTCCTTGCAAATATTTTGACTGATGAGAACACCAAGGGAGAGGTCTGTTTACAAGCAAAGGGCCTAAGCAGTGTTATGGATCAGCTGGAAATGGGAATAATGATAGAAATATGGTCTGTAATTTTACCCAGGTTTCACAGAACCAGTCAGAGTCTCCAAGATGCAAAATTAGATTTACATACAGCAACAGGCATGCTGGACTCTCTGAAGGATTTTGTTCAGTCTCTGCGTTCTAGATTCTCTGAATTTGAACAGCAGGGCAAAGATATTACCTGCTGTGATGAGTACCAGCTACAACGTGGAAGGAAAATTAAAAGAAATAAGAAGTGGGACTATGGTGATGCAGAAGATGCTGATGCTGATATGACACCATCTGAAAAGTTTAAAGTGAACACCTTTTATCTTATTATTGACCAACTGGCAGAATCACAGACAAGCGGCATACAGCGTCATTCAGGAAAGGTTTAGCTTGCTGTTAGAAATGTGCACTCTAGCAACAGATGGTCTATTCTCCAAAGCCAGAACACTAGTGACACAATATCCTGAAGATCTCGACCCCTTGTTTGCAGATGAAATTGTACAGTTTGCCTCTCTTTTCAAAATTTACCAGTCTTCCCCTGCAAAAAAAGTCATTAATGAAAGTCAAGAACTACAAATGTACAAGTTTCTGGTCACACAATCCCTAGTCGGTGCATTTCCATACACACATGTGACCCTCCGCATGTATTTGTGTTTAATGGTCAGCAACTGCAGTGGTGAGCGTTCGTTTTCAACATTAAAACGTGTGAAAAATGAACTGAGATCTTCAATGGGTCAGGAGCGTTTAAATGCACTCTCTCTGTTATGCATTGAAAATGGGTTGCTGAATGAGCTGAATCTTGATTCTACAATTGAAGAATTTGCTAGCAAAAAGGCAAGAAAAGCAAATGTGTAGTTTAATTATAATCTGGCTGTTTGATTCGTTTAGGTTAAAACGCAGTTTAGAATTGAGTGAATAACCCTGTTTTTGTGTTTGTTACTCTCAGTCCGACGCTTGGAGTAATACTTTAATGAGCATATTTACATGTATGTATCATAAAATTATATTTAATTTGTTTATATGGTTTACGTTCTATTTATAAAAAAAAATGTTGTTTTGAATGTTGTATTTATTATGGCTTTATTTAATTAACTGGTTTCCTACTGTTTACAAAAAAAAGAAACCTTTTCGATCCGTTTCTGTTATGGCACTTTAATGGCAATTAAAAAATTTTAATTTGTCTTAATACAAATGCTTTGCGTTTTGATTTTATATATTTCCATAAAAAGGCCCAGCAAAATCCTCAGCACCAGGCCCATGATGCTCTTAATCCGGCCCTGTGTACAGTAGATACTACAATGAACTGAGAGCCAACAAATACTGTTAAATGGTATGAGTTGGCATGATAAAGCAGAGGGATACACTTTTACTTTATGATACCAATTTAGGCAATTAGGGCTGTGTATGGCCTACACATGAAGGTAAGTGTCAAACTGTTCATAAACTACTATACGGATACATAATATCAGATCGCACAGACATATCTTTCAAAGACAATGTATTTTTCACCATTCCTTTTATGGATGAAGATTAGAAAGAAAAAAAAATGTCCAGCTGAACTGCATGTGTATCAAAGCTCTGCTTGCAAGAGTCTGATTATAGCAGAACGGGCCGACTGATTTAAATACAGACACCTATACCATGTATTTTTTGTACCAGTCTCCCTGTTAAAAGGACATCAAGACAACCTCATGTATAAGCCTGCATAGAGTTTACCATATGGTACATAATTCCATGTATTCTATTTCCCAAAAATTTGAACAACACTTCCTTAGTGACTTGAAACTCAACAGGAAGCGCTCATTCAGTAGTCAGTTATCTCAATGAAGAATACTGCTCTGGAAGCCAAAAATACATCTATGATGTCTTACTCTGTTCTCCTAGGCTCCCATTTTAAAATGGAATGGCCCACATAAAGCTGAATAGAGATAAAGCGAAATAAGTGAGATTTTATTTTGGTATAGGGCAGGGGTAGGCAACATTCGGCACTGCAGATGTTGTGGACTACATCCCCCATAATGCACTTACGCCTACAATGCTAGCAAAGCATCATGGGAAGTGTAGTCCAAAACATCTGGAGTGACGAAGGTTGCCTATGCCTGGTATAGGGTATGCAGAGAACAACTGAGTGGTATTAAATTGGGACAATACAACCCCCACACACACACACACACACAATTCAGCCACTTTTTGCTCTACTGAGACACTAAAGATTTTCATTAAAGGGACACTGTAGGCACCCAGACAACTTCAGCTCATCAAAGTGGTCTGGGTGCAAACCTATCACCCTGAGCACGTAATTATTGCAGTTTTTATAAACTGCAATAAATTACCTGCTATGGTTAACAAGTTTGTTTTCCTCGCTCTATAGTTTCCCTTTAAGTAAGATTGTAAGTATTTTTAACAAGTACTACATTCTTATGCATTATTGCCTTAAAAAGGACCATAAATACTTACAGCCTGTGGTAGTGATTATAGTGCTAAGAGTAATTAAAACCACTATAGAGCAACTTAACTTTCTTCAGTCCCACCCAGAAATGCTGTCTGTGCCTTTGGAGAATCCAGCCAGATCCACTGGGTTAAGTAAGGTCGCACTCATTGAACCAATGAGCAAGGTCCTATATCGAAGGCACTTTGTTCCATGAAGACATCTGGCTCCTCCAACAACAGAATGCATGCAGGCACTCCTGGGACCATAACCAATATAGAGGACTCTCTACATAAAGCATAATGAAGACGAAGGCATCGACCAATGGAAAGGAAAGAGTGGCAAACTAAAAATGCCAAAGGATGGATATATAAACAGTGTCCTTTGGCCTAGTATGAAAAGGAATGAGAAGAATGTCAGGGCTTGTTGCAACTATACTATTAAGTTATCTGAAACAAGCAGCTAGCATACAAGCTCCAGATTGCCATCTAAAAAGCAATAAAATATGTAAATTTGCACTCAATGTGTCCCCCTAGTCTGTAAAACTAACTAACCATTTAACATGAGAAGATAGGGGGAAATAGCCATAAATTTGCAAGAACAAAAAGCAGAGTACAATTAGATCTTAGCAGACAAAATGGAAAAACAGAGACCAAAGTTTGCTGTCTAACTAAGTCACTGCCTTTATCTAAAAAAATTAAATAATTTACACACACACACACACACTGTATATGTGTCAGATTTCCTCCCAAATGCTTACTACAGTTGAGTCACTGATTACTCATTTCTGCATGCAGTCGATTTTACATAATTATAGGATACTACACCATAAAGTCTATTTAATATTAACATAGGATATTTATGTAAAGTAGCATGTGCAGAAAATTCGCGCTACATAAAGCTTTGCGAGTATTTACTATATCTAACTTCATATAACATGCATATGATAAAATGGCTTTGCCAACAAGTAACTATGACAGAAGGATTCTGATGCAACCAAATTGCTTCTAAAAACATATCTGATTTTTACTGTATTGTTGCAAGACAATGGGATCCAGAAGTTCATGTTTCAATTTACTCAAATATCTGTCCAAACCCCTATATTTATACAGTCACAGAAAAAAGGGTCAAAAATATATTATAAAGCTGTTTGCCAAGGACAGATGGTATTAGTTTCTCATGTTCAAGGTTGTACACAAATTATGATAAAAATGGCATGCCATCACACAATTACAAAAAGGTACTGGATAGTGAATAAAGTGCAGAAGAATTTACCTGTAGAACTGAAAATAATGGAGCCAGAAAAAAAAAAAAAGTGTCTAGATTTGCTATAACAAAATTTACCATTTAGTGACTCCAGAATATCTGACTATTAAAATAGTTCAGACTTAATGGTGGTTTTAGCGCTAACTTTTACAATGAGAAAACCCAGTTAAAGCGTCCCCTTATCCAACAGTAAAACTCTCAAACATATCTAGATAGATATAAAAAAATAAAAACAAAACCTGTTTCCATCTGTCTACTGAAAATATAGATGGTATTCGTAATTTTCATTCAATCCAACATATCGAGCAACCTCTATTGAAACTAGGAGGAGATTAGAGATGTAAAAAAATAAATAAATAACTATTAAATGAAGTGTTTGGTACAATAAGCTTAATTTGATAAACTTGGTATTTTAATGGTATTTTGAACAAAACAAACCTGACACGACCAGGTTTAACCTGCATACAATGCATACCTACAAAGAGAAGTCAGAAACATTCCTTTTACTGGAGAAATGACTCCAGTAAGTACCAAGAAATATTTGTTGCCATCTAGATTGGAAACAGTGTTTGTTGCATTGATTTTTATTGCTATGGATATCAGGGTATAGATTAAAAAAGAAAAAAAAAAAAAAGAAAAAGGTAGAATAGATAGGTCACTTGAACTATAATGCAAAGAGGATAGTCATACAAACAGTGAAATTAATATGTCAATTAAAGATGTCATGGGCCTTAGCATTTTGTGATTACGTCTTTTGCATACATCCATGATTAACGCGTAACCAGCTACATAATTTATTACACAGTTAAAGGCAATTCTACAAGACACAAACACCCTGGTCTTGGTGCCACCGAAACAGATCTGTGAAACTGCACTTAAAAAGAATAAACAAGTCATTATGGACCAGATCTTGTGTGCCGGGAACTTTCTGGTAAGCTTATTCATTCAAAGGAACACGCTGGACACCATCTTAATGAAGTTGTTATGGTGCCTGGAATTGTGGTGGCCGTGTTATCTTAAAGGGTTAAACCATTTATAAACAGTTTAACATTAAAACTGTTGAGACAGCACCCATCGTCTCAGCCCCTCTTTCTCTGACCCAGCCAGAGGCTTAAACGCGGAAGTGCCTTTGACACCGATGATAGACTGTGTAAGCTGACTTTTCCTGTCTATCACTGGCTTCCCATTGAGAAAAATGTACACAAGAGGTACATACTGTAACTAGATTTTCCCACTAGACCACTCATCTGTGATGAGATGGAAAATCTAGAAGATTACTAAACAGTTCAGTTTTTCTTTTTTAAAGGGACACTAGTCACAAGAATAACTAAAGCTTAATATAGTTCTAGTGTCTACAGCATGTCCTTGCAGACTTTTTAATGTAAATACTGCCTTTTCAGTGAAAGGGCAGTATTTACATTGGTGCCTTGGGACACCTCCTGTGTCACACAGACAACCACTAGAGATGCTTCCTGTGTCAGTGCTGCACTGGCATTCAGCGCCTCCACGCACTGCATGGAGAAGCCCCTTAGAGATGCATTGATTCAATGGACCTCTATGAAGAGATGCTAATTGGCACAGCCTCCCAATGATTTCCTATAGATTGGTTGAAATCAAATTTGATCTCAGCCAAGGAGGCAGAGCAGGGGCAGGGCCAGCCACAACAAAACCCTGATGGCACTAGGGAAAAAAAAGTGAGTTAACACCTTTCAAACTAAGGACAGAGGGCCCGAAGCAATAGTTTCAAATCTTTAGTGTCAGGAATATTGTAGTGTTCCTCTAAATTCATAAAAAGGTGTGGGCTAGTCCTTCTGACTGGCAAAACTTAGCAATATTTTTTCATGCCTGGCAATGACTGTTATAGAACAGAGATCCAAAACTTGAAAAAACTTGCAGGGGAAAACAAACTCAAGGAGGAATACTACTAACAAAAGAACAACACAGCCGGTCATAATTATGATTATGTAAAAATATAAAAATTTAACCTTACACAGCTGTTGTGCATCCTAAACAACTCTAAATTATTTGCATAGAACAGAAACATTAAACTTTGGAACTGTAGTCATTACTTTCCATGACACACAGCTGACTGTTTGGCTCATGTGGAATATATTTCACAACACTTGAAAATGCTGCATTTAGCCAGCAGGGAGGGATACAGTGTTTTGTGCAACCTTTGGTACTCTAGTAGATTGCAGAACTAAATATAATTACCGTAAGTTTAGTATAATGAGAGCGGTGCATTAATGGAACATTAAGCACCATAACCACTATAGCTAGCTTAAAAAAAAGCTCCTGCTTAGGTGCTTCCAGCTTTCCATCATTGGTAGAGGATGCAGGGAGTTGCATCCGGCAGACCCTAGGTAAAAACTAAAAAGTCAAAACAATCAAATGCAATTTGACTCCTTACAGCGACATAGCACTCTTGGTGTCATAACCAATACAGATAAAGTGTATGGAGTACGTTATCAGAGTTATACAAGATTATGTGAAGGATAGGTCTTGTCCAATCTCTTACTATGCACCTGGTTCAGGAAGCACAATTTCCATAATGTGATGTTACATCAATAACTACAAAGAAAAGTTAAACAGTACCCTCAAGCTTTTTGGGCTACAATTTCCAGTTACTGACAAATGTTACAGGCAACTTATGGTACTGTAAGTCCAATAACAGCCTGTGGGAACCCTGAAATAGAAATAAAGATTGTAGATCTCAAATAGCTACCTTATGATACCAAGCCCAGAGTTTGCCACCAGTACTCTACTCTTGCCCTACGCTGTTTGAGGATGTGCAATTTATATTCTCTGGTGGGGTTATAGTAATTTCAGTTATAACATCTGATGAGCACAAGAGGCTTTTGTTTATGGCATTAATGAAAAGGCTTGCAGAATGTGCCCTAAGTTGTATATTAATTACAACTGATTCAGGATATTAAATTCCTATCATCCGCACCTAAGAATAAAATTGAAGTCCTAATGCACGGGCATGTTGCCCCCATGGTGTGTGAGTGAACAAAAAATAAATAAATGATGACATAAAAAGAGGATATAATTTCGCACCACTATTTTACATTGTTTCAGTAAATCAAATTCCTATTATCCTCTCCTAAGAATCGTGGGAATTAAAAGGACTTAAAAATAAAAAATAAATTTCTTTTTTTTTTTTTAAAAGGCAAAAAACTGATCTTATGACTGCACCAGCTTAAAATATATTATTCACATCACACCAAGGATGATGGGGGATGTAGTTTAAACCTGCCTTGGGGCTGGGGGAAGTCCAAAACATACAGATAGAATTTACCTCCAGAACATTTACATGCACCTGTTCAAGGAATAATAACTCTACACTGATAGTGTGTGATGAAACTTGAAGTCCTATCAGCTAAAAGTAGGTAGGGGAAGCAGGTTTTTATCCTAGATAGCCGGTTTCCACGATATGAAGTTGAATGGCTGTCCCAGGGTACCTTATCTACACCTGTTTCAAGAATAACTATACACTAATAGTGTGTGATGGGAGTTGCAGTCCTATCAGTTAAATGAAGGTGAAGGGCTCTGTTGGTGTTCCTTACCTGCACCTGTTGCAGGAATAGTAACTCGACACTGATTGTGTGATTGACGTTGCCATCCTAGCAGATAAATGAATGTACGGGAAGCAGGTTTCTATCCTAGATAGCCCGTTGTCATTATATGAAGGTAAAGGGCTGTCTCAAGAATAACCCTACACTAAAGGGTGTGATGGGAGTTGCAATCCTAGCAGCTAAATGAAGGTAGTGGAAGCAAGTTTTTAACCCAGCTAGACAGTTTCCATTGTATGAAGGTGAAGGGCTGTATCCATTTTCTGTACCTGCACCTGTCCCAGGAATCATTACTCTACACTGACTGATGTGAGTTGTAGTCCTAGCTGCTGTATGACAGTAGTGTTAGCAGGATTCTATCTCAGCCAGTTTCCATGGTATGAAGGTGCCTCTGGCTCAGGGTTCCTAGCCTGCACCTGTCCCAGGTATAATTACTCTACACTGATTGATTTGAGTGATGTGAGTTGCAGTCCTTGCTGCTGTATGACAGTAGTGTTAGCAGGATTTATCCCAGTCAGCCAGTTTCCATGGTATGGAGGTGGAGGGCTCTCCCAGGTATAATTACACTGAGTGATGAGAGTTGCAGTCCTAGCTGCGGTATGACAGTGTTAGCAGGATGTATCCCAGTCAGCCAGTTTCCATGGTATGGAGGTGGAGGGCTCTCCCAGGTATAATTACACTGAGTGATGAGAGTTGCAGTCCTAGCTGCGGTATGACAGTGTTAGCAGGATGTATCCCAGTCAGCCAGTTTCCATGGTATGGAGGTGGAGGGCTCTCCCAGGTATAATTACACTGAGTGATGAGAGTTGCAGTCCTAGCTGCGGTATGACAGTAGTGTTAGCAGAATGTATCCCAGTCAGCCAGTTTCCATGGTATGGAGGTGGAGGGCTCTCCCAGGTATAATTACACTGATTGATGTGAGTTGCAGTCCTAGCTGCGGTATGGCAGTAGTGTTAGCAGGAAGTGAGTGATGAGAGTTGCAGTCCTAGCTGCGGCATGGCAGTGGTGTTAGCAGGAAGTGAGTGATGAGAGTTGCAGTCCTAGCTGCGGCATGGCAGTGGTGTTAGCAGGGTGTGAGTGCTGAGAGTTGCAGTCCTAGCTGCGGCATGGCAGTGGTGTTAGCAGGATGTGAGTGCTGAGAGTTGCAGTCCTAGCTGCGGCATGGCAGTGGTGTTAGCGGGATGTGAGGGATGAGAGTTGCAGTCCTAGCTGCGGCATGGCAGGGGTGTTAGCAGGATGTGAGTGCTGAGAGTTGCAGTCCTAGCTGCGGCATGGCAGTGGTGTTAGCAGGATGTGAGTGCTGAGAGTTGCAGTCCTAGCTGCGGCATGGCAGTGGTGTTAGCAGGATGTGAGTGCTGAGAGTTGCAGTCCTAGCTGCGGCATGGCAGTGGTGTTAACAGGATGTGAGTGCTGAGAGTTGCAGTCCTAGCTGCGGCATGGCAGTGGTGTTAGCAGGATGTGAGTGCTGAGAGTTGCAGTCCTAGCTGCGGTATGGCAGGAAGTGAGTGCTGAGAGTTGCAGTCCTAGCTGCGGCATGGCAGTGGTGTTAGCAGGATGTGAGTGCTGAGAGTTGCAGTCCTAGCTGTGGCATGGCAGTGGTGTTAGCAGGATGTGAGTGCTGAGAGTTGCAGTCCTAGCTACGGCATGGCAGTAGTGTTAGCAGGATGTGAGTGCTGAGAGTTGCAGTCCTAGCTGCGGTATGGCAGGATGTGAGTGCTGAGAGTTGCAGTCCTAGCTGCGGCATGGCAGTGGTGTTAGCAGGATGTGAGTGCTGAGAGTTGCAGTCCTAGCTGCGGCATGGCAGCGGTGTTAGCAGGATGTGAGTGCTGAGAGTTGCAGTCCTAGCTACGGCATGGCAGTAGTGTTAGCAGGATGTGAGTGCTGAGAGTTGCAGTCCTAGCTGCGGTATGGCAGGATGTGAGTGCTGAGAGTTGCAGTCCTAGCTGCGGCATGGCAGCGGTGTTAGCAGGATGTGAGTGATGAGCGTTGCAGTCCTAGCTGCGGCATGGCAGGATGTGAGTGATGAGCGTTGCAGTCCTAGCTGCGGCATGGCAGTGGTGTTAGCAGGATGTGAGTGATGAGAGTTGCAGTCCTAGCTGCGGCATGGCAGTGGTGTTAGCAGGATGTGAGTGATGAGAGTTGCAGTCCTAGCTGCGGCATGGCAGTAGTGTTAGCAGGATGTGAGTGCTGAGAGTTGCAGTCCTAGCTGCGGCATGGCAGTGGTGTTAGCAGGATGTGAGTGCTGAGAGTTGCAGTCCTAGCTGCGGTATGGCAGTGGTGTTAGCAGGATGTGAGTGCTGAGAGTTGCAGTCCTAGCTGGTGGCTCAGGGTTCCTTACCTGCACCTGTTTCAGGAAGTGGAGCCGCTTGGCCGCTGCCCAGAGCCAGTATGATGCAGAGAGCGAGGCCCAGGGGGCGCAGTGCCGGCTGCCGTGCCATGTCAGAGCCGGGCGGTGTGAGGGTCTCTCGGGGTTACACAGCGCGGACACCGGCTCACAGAATGGCTCTATAACGGGGGGCACCAACACAGTCCGGGGACTCAACACCGCCCGCCGCTGTCAGTCACCCAGACACCGCCACGACAGCCTCCCGGGCCTGTCCGTCACCATAATCCCCAGAGCGCTCATAGCGAACAGGCCCCCGGGCCAAATACTTCGACCAGCACCCGAACCCGCTTCACCACACAACGGCCGCCATGTTCTGTGACATCGCACTGGGCGAAGGCGGGAGCGACGGAGGGAGGGGGAGGCGGCTTCCGATTGGCAGAACCGGCAGCCAATAGGAACGCGAGCCTGGTATCTGTTTTCCCCAGTAAAAAAAACAAAACCCTGGGAAGGGGCGGGGCTTGTCAGTCAAGGTGAGAGCAGTGATGTCACTGGATGAGCTTGGTGGAAGTGAGGAATGTAAATGGAATGTGGAGTAAAGATTGAATACCTGGCCTGATGGTGATCAACAAGGAAATACTAGTGACATAAACATGAGTGGACTCTGGGGGAAATATATATATTATTATTAAATATACTATATATATATACCCCTCTCTCTCTCTTTATATAGCGCTAACATATTCTGCAGCAATGTACAACAGGTAAGCAAACAGGCAGTAGACTCCCTCTAGAGTTAAGGCGCCTTTGAACGCCCTCTGTTCCTGTGCGTCTAACTCGTACATGTCTGTTAGGCCACCGGTTGTACGAAATTTGTTGGCTCTTTAATAAAAATGAATTGTTCATTGCTATTCATTCGGTTAGTAGTTCAGCTTTTTGAATTACACAGAGTGCTAAGTGTAATTCACACAGAGTGTAATTCAAAATGCCGAATGAACAAACAAACGAAAGATTTTCGGTAAACTGCCATTCGTTTGTTCGTTCTTTAGTTTGGATACCCATTCGTTATTCGGTATTCGTAAGAATGGAAGAAAACGCATATTTTCGTACGAAAATCAATTCGTACGAATACGAATGCCCAAGTCTAATGAATACTAACAAAATATGATTGACATACTGAAGCACTAGGTAAAGAGGGCCCGGCCCAAACGAGCTTACAATCTAAAAGATGCTGATGTTAGCGTCTTATTAAGCCGGCTTCTTAACCAAAGGCTGAGGTTAGCTTCCTGTTCATTCAGCTTCTTATTCAGATTGGCTTCCAGTTTCTTTATCTGCAAAACGACCATCTTAAAAGTTTGAAAACGTTAAATTTGGCATTAGCCAAGTGATAGTACACTAAGTTCGGCACCCACGTCTTCAAGCATTGCAATGGAAAACTCTGCTTTTCATAAATGGTAACCGTCTTGGCTCACACAAATTTGATATGTTTACTACTAATCAGGTATGTCTCTATAGGAAAAAGTTCCGTCTGGCCTAAACCAAATGTTATTGATTATAAAATGTGGCATTTAATATTCCAATTCTGAATAAAGACATCCCTCTACAAAAGGAAGTTCAATCTGGCCTGAGGCAAATTACATTGATCATATTTGGCACCCTAACATCAACGCATTGCAATGGAAAATTCTAAATAAAGAATCATGCTTCCCCTTTATGAAAACCATCTTGGCTCAAATAAATGTGGCTTGTGTTTTAATAATTGGGCATCCCTCTATAGGAAAAAGTCCAATCCACCCAGTGCCAAAAGGTATTGATCATAAATCAAGGCACCACCTATTTGGATTTTTTTTTTTACCAGATACTATAAACTATGGGAAATAAATATTTCTCCATTGATTATCGAGTTTAACAGACAAATTGCAAGTTGGGAAAAATCTATTAGTATCATGGATGGGGACACTAATTATAGTCAAGGCTTATATTTTTCACAAGTGGTTATATCTTATTCGTATAATTCAAATCAAATTCCCTACATTTTTGTCAGACTATTATCTAAAACTACAGAAAAATTTATTTGGGCTGGAAAAAAAAAGCCAAGACTTAAAAGGAAATTATTAAATGCAAGTAGGAAAAAGGGGGTCCTGGGCATGCCTCATTTGGATAGATATGCATTTGCCGCAATATAATCGCAGGCTCATAAATTACAAATTGATCAATGTAAACCGGAGGATGGGTTCCTTATTGTACAAGAGTTGCTTGGGATACAGGACTTAGAAAGTATACTATGGATTTAATATGATAAATTAAAAATCTGTTCCAAGAAATTAACTCCGAGATATTAATGAATGTAACTGACAGCTGGTTATTGTTTAAAAATACATAGGTTTGAAAGATAAAGTAATTAAAAACACGCACATTGAAGCCATAAAATATAATATTCAAGACTTATCTTTAAGAATTGTGAAGATATTGGATGCTTTAAAGATTGAAGATATAATGAAATATTAATTTTAATAAAAAAATAAGCCTGGCTAAATTAAATTTGGTATCTTATGACTATTTTTTTTTTTTTTTTAATATTTCTTTATTTTGTCATATAAGATTTTTTAACATTTGCATGTGAGGTACCCCAAAGGCAATCCTCCAGCACATTGAGACAACCATATACAGAAATAAATGTTAAAAAAGACAACCAAGATTAAACAAACAATCAAAAAGGAAAAAGAGAAAAAAAAAAGGAAGAAAAGAAAAAAAAACCCCATCAATATAGCTGCTAATAGCATAGATAAGCTGGCAGTATATTGTGACAAAGGCACTGTAGAAAGATTAGGCATCGAATGATTCCACATATAGAACGGTGTTTCCATCAAAAACCATCGTACACCCGATGTATATTTCAATCACACTACATTTATCCACTGCCAATCACTATCAAAAGGAATTAACACCAGAAATTTCCATGATATAATTGTCACATTGATAGTCATAAATAAATAAATATAAAAATATAAATAAATATAATACAAATAAATTACATCCTCTGAGACTCGATATGGGGGGAACCACAATATGTTATCATGAATTCTGTCTATTTGTCCAGGGTAACCATAATTTGGCCACATCTCTAATACCAAAAAAAGGGTTTAATTCCATCCTATATTGATAAGCTATTTGCTCCATAATATTGTGCCATATTAATGGGATAGAAGATTTCCAGGCCCTAGCTATACATATTTTAATGGCAAAAAATATATGGGTCAAAAGATATTTTTGATATTTATCCTGCGAAGGAAAACCAATATTAAAGAGAAAAGGTTGAGGGCTAATTTATTTTATCTCCTTAAAAATAGAATTAATGAGGGGGGCGTGGCTTGGACGCCGAACATGATGGCGGCTTAGTGAGGGAGCTCCCCGCCGGCTCTGCACTTTCCCTCGCCGAGCCGTGTGTCAGGACCGCACGATGGGGAAATCACACAGAGCCACGCAAGCAGTGAAGTCCGCGGACACCCCTAGGGGGTCCCCGGCACCCTCGATGAGGCAATACCTGCTTACCCCGGCCGACTTCGCATCTCAGGCCTCAAATGAGTCCCTGGCCACGGACAACACGCTGTCGCCGCCCGGGAGAGACGAACTAGATGCCGCTGGCACGGCAGAGCCCCCCCTGGATTGGGTGAGGGTACTCAGCAACCTACCCACCAAAGCAGATCTTAAAGAAGCTAATGCAGCCCTGCAGAAATCAATTACAACAGAACTGCACGCCATGAGGGAGGACCTGCAGGGCCTCAACCACAGAGTCTCCCAGCTGGAAGCAGATAATGATCACGCACACGCGGTACAATCTACAACTACCGACGCCATACTTAAGCAATCTGCACAACTCAGACAGATGGCATACCATATAGAGGACTTGGACAACAGAGGCAGAAGACAAAATATCAGAGTAAGAGGTATCCCTGAACATACTGCCAACACTGAACCCGTGAAAGAGACACTCACAGACCTCTTTAACAAACTGCTGAGCAGGCCTGAGTCCACTAAAATTGACTTTGTCAGAGCACATCGCGCACTGCGCCCTAAAGGGGCCCCGGAAGACCCCCCCAGGGACATCATCTGTTGCTTGGCCAGCTTTCAACTTAAGGAGGACATATTGCGGAGAGCACGGGAGACTGACCACGTCCTCATAAACGGAGCAGAGGTCCAACTCTATCCGGACCTGTCCCCGGCCACGCTGGCCTATCGCCGGGCGATGCGCCCGCTGACGAGAATCCTGCAATCTAACAAACTAAGGTACCGGTGGACCTTCCCAACAGGCCTGCACGTTTTCACACCGACAGGCCCCTTCCTAGTCAAGGGAGAAGATGACCTAACCGGGTTAACACGAGAACTGCAGCTCCCGCCGATCCATATGCAGTGGCCAGACCCCCTGGCCTTCTACACGTTTGCCGCAAGCACCCAGACACCGACCCAAAAACCACAGAGACAGCGAAGATCCCGCATGCAAACGATACGCCCGTCGGGGGCAACTATGTAACCAGAGGCGTAAGAAACCTGGACCTGTCTTGTGCTGCCTGGACATGACTCCGCATACAGGCGTTGTTGACTGCCGCCCCACAGCCCAAGTGCCCAGCCGAGTGACCCTCACGGACTTCCTCAGCAGTGACAGCAATGATGGGGCACCGAGCAGCCGTGCAGCTCTGAAACATCGCTCAGACGGCTCCCCGCAAGTATCACAACCCCCCAAGCCCAGTTGCTCTGTTTTTAAAAGGGACTTTAGCTCCCCTAGACATAGAACTATAGCTTGATACGGGGAGGCCTCACTGGGCCACACAAGCTAGCCGAGTCCCTTTGAGAAAAAAAAGAAAAAAAATGTATGACCTGATGGGAATACTGGGCACTGTACTGAGACCCGGGTGCCTCTGAGAAGGGATGGGGGGTTGGGGGCAGAGCCCAATGCTTGCTAGTATTGTATTTTGCTGGGGGACCCATGCCCGGAGGGAGGGAATGCGGGGCCGACCTCCTGACCCACGCGTGACGACCCACTTAGGTGAGCACGTGGGGGGAGCCGGCACCGGCCTGGCCTGCTGGGGGCCCGGGCTCCCCAAGGAGCGGAGGGGAGAGAGACAGAACCCAAGAGAAAGACCTATCCTGCCCATGCATGGAGGAGGGGCGGCCGGATGGAAATGCGGGCAGGACGGGTGCATGAGCACAGGGACCAGGTGGCAGGGGTGCACCCAACATGAAGCTCCATGACTGGAATGTTATAACTGTTATAACTGTTTTCTATGTTTCTCATTTTATATTTTACATTTTTCATATGCATAAGGTTTCCCCCTCTGACCTTTCATATATTCATATGCTCAAATTTAAACCTGACACACACCATAACTAGAAGGCCCTAGGGCCAACACCTCACAAGGCGAGGAACATAAAGTTGACACACATGCAAACAGAGCTAACAGGGGACGACGTCGGAGGAGTTCATAAAAGGACTTGCCTACGATTCGGTAGACCCCACCCTCACGCGCGCTACCTAGTGGTTTGCAACTTCCTTCGACCCCCCCCTTAGGATAGGGCGCAAGGTACTGGGCGGGTAATTGCCCCTTATCCCTGGTGGACAGGCGCTTATCCCTACCCAGACGCTCGTACCTAGACAGCGCTCTTACAGGCGCTGGTTCCCCTCCCCCACCTTCCCACGCTGATTGACCCTCCCCCCCCAACTCCCCCCAACCCCGACCATGTCACTGCGACCGGCATATCTTCATATCACCACAATCAACGCTAAAGGACTAAATAAACCTGAAAGACGCTCGCATGCCCTGAGAAACTTCCATAGCACTGGAGCGTCTATTGTATATATGCAGGAAACGCACTTTCGAGACGGATCTAGACCCAAAATGACTGACCATCACTATACTAAGGGCTACTACAGTGACTATAGTGCGGGAAAATCGCGAGGAGTGGCCATACTAATACACAAACACGTACCGTTCACAGAAATAGCGACTGAGACTGACCTCGAGGGGAGATTTCTATTCCTGAAGGGCACGATAGCGGACACCACCTATACTTTCGCTAATATATATGCCCCCAACCAGAGACACTACAGGTTTTTCACCCGCACTCTACGTTTACTTCGATTGTTCGCGGAGGGCATACTAATCCTGGGAGGGGACTTCAACCTGACCATGGACCCAAAATGGGACTCGTCCTCAGGGACCTCGAGAGTCCCGCCCCAACACCTGACTCACATCAAGACCCTTTTTCGACGTCTACACCTCCTGGACTGCTGGAGGGCACACCACCCAGACGAACGGGACTATACGTTCCTGTCCTACCCACATAACACATACACACGACTGGATTACTTCTTCATGTCCCACTATGACCTGGCCCTGGTGAGGGCAGTGGAACACGGTACGGCAACGTGGTCAGACCACGCGCCGGTCACTCTTACTCTAACGTCCCCACTACATAGGCCCAAGGTCTCCAAATGGAGACTAAACGACTATATGCTGTCGCTCCCAGAAATCGTAACGGAAACTAGTAAACTATTGGGAGACTACTTTACAGAAAATACCCCAGCCCAGACCTCACACACACTTACCTGGGAGGCACACAAATGTGTGTGGTTAGAGGTGACCTCATACAGAAAGGGGCAAGGCTGAAAAGACAACGAGAGGCACAAATTACAACACTCATACAAGACATACACGCGCTAGACGAATCCAACAAAAGGGACGGACACCTAGACAACCAGGTAAAGCTGCTCCAGCTAAGGAGGGAACTAGCCACACTCCTACACGCTAGACACCACAGGGAAGCAGCGCGGCATAACGCATTTTTCACTATCCATGGCAACAAGAGTGGAAAACTCCTTGCGCGAATGCTCACCAAGCGTAGACAACACCTATATATCGAAAAGATACGGGACAAAACAGGCACTCTACACCGCCTCCCCGACAAGGTTCAGGAGGTGATACACTCATACTACTCCGAGCTGTATAACCTCCCAGGGCCGCAAGACCCGCAGACACAAACCAACCTCATACACAAAATACAAGAATTCCTGCAGACACATACACACACGCGCATAGAAAGGGACACAGCAGAAGCGCTTGATGAACCCATCACCGCGGAAGAACTGGCGTGGGCAGTCAAAGCGACAAAACCAGGAAAAAGCCCGGGTCCAGATGGCCTCCCGCTGCGCTACTATAAATGCTTCGCAGAGACCCTATACACTCCGATGGTGGCCTCTTTTAATGCGATCAGAGAGGGACACCACTGGCCCACACAATCCCTCATGGCGCACATCACAATCATACCCAAGGAGGGCAGAGACGGAGAGCATTGCGGCAACTATAGACCAATTTCCCTCATAAACTGCGACCTGAAATTGATGGCGAAGATACTGGCAACTCGCCTACAACAGCACATCCCCACCCTGGTCCACCCAGACCAGGTAGGGTTCGTAACGGGTCGCGAGGCCAGGGACAACACTATAAGGGCACTATCGATAGTACATGGGGGACCGGCCAGGAACGGAGGCCTTCTCCTGCTCTCCACGGACGCGGAGAAGGCCTTCGACAGGATCGGATGGCCATACCTGTTTCAGGCCCTTATACACCTGGGTTTGGGGACGCACATGAGGGGATGGATAGAGGCCCTGTATAGGCAACCTAGGGCACAAGTCATTGTCAATGGCGCACCCACAAAGGCTTTCACCATACACAACGGCACCCGCCAGGGGTGTCCCTTGTCGCCGCTGCTCTTCGTCCTGGCCCTAGAGCCGTTTCTCCACGCGGTGAGGCACAATCCAGACATCCAGGGGGTGGAATTGGGCGGCACACACCATAAGGTCGCGGCTTATGCCGACGACCTGCTATTCTTTGTCACAAATCCCGAAATCTCACTCCCGAACATAATCAAAGCCTTCAGAGACTACGGCATCCTATCCAACATGAAAATAAACTTCAAAAAGTCATACATACTTAACATCTTAGTGCCCCGGCATAGGGAGGGCATACTCCGCCAAAGCCACCCGTTCCAGTGGGCAGACACCAAAGTTAGATACTTGGGCATTTGGCTCACTAAACACAGCACAAGCCTATTTACAGAAAACTTCACACCGATGTTGGCCTCGTTCAGGAGGGACACAGGGGATTGGTCGTATCCTCACATCTCCTGGCTTGGACGAGTCCAAGTAGTCAAAATGAATTTTCTCCCTCGGCTTCTGTATCTGATGCAAGCAATGCCCATATGTATTCCCCAAACTTACTTCAGCTCTCTTCGCAAGGTACTAGGGGGATATGTGTGGAACGGGAGGAGACCCAGGCTCAAATTTTCACAACTCACACAACCGAAAGACAAGGGGGGTATGGCGCTACCAGATTTCCACCTCTATTACGTCGCCTGTCACCTCCTGCGAATAGCGGAATGGTCGAAAGACAACGTGCATAAACTGTGGAAGTCGGTGGAAGAGGCAGAACTAGGGATCCCCATAGCGCTCGCCCCATGGTTACCACCAAGGAAGCGAGGAAACATACCCATATACGTGAAATCCACCCTACAGGTGTGGCACAGGATGGCAGCCCGAGGCAGCCTCGCCCCATACCCATCACCGCTGACCCCCCTGACCCCCCTGACACATAATACGGAGTTTCCACCAGGACTCGACTCCCTGGCCTTCAGAGACCTCATCCCAGACCCCCTACCCAGGTTACATCACATATACACTCAGACAGGCCCGAGGACCCTTACAGAAATTATAGGCGAAAACACTACCACCTTTGCACAGAAATACAAATACGCCCAGCTGAAGAGCTACCTTAAGACCCTCCCCCAGGGGCAAGCACTGGGGCGTGCCCCCACGTGGTTCGAACAACTGTGTCTCGACCCAGAACCCCTCCCCCACGGTGTATCCACCTTATACAACTCACTACAGATACAAATCCCAACGGAGTTGCCCGGGTTCAAAGGAAAATGGGAAACGGCACTGAACCGCAGCTTTAGCGAAGGGGAATGGGAAAAGATGTGCTCGTTAACACACCACTGCGCAGCGTTCAGCAAACACCAAGAAACAGCATATAAACTACTAACGCTTTGGTACCGCACCCCAGCTGCCCTACACAAAATATACCCAGACCAATCAGCACAATGTTGGAGATGCGGGGTGGGACTCGGGACGTTCTTACACATTTGGTGGGAGTGCGCAGAGATACAACCGTTTTGGCAGGGGATACATACAATGCTAAAGATATTCACGGACCAGCCACCCCCCTTTGACCCCGCTGCAATGCTCCTCCATCACACTACCATACCAAGTAATAGATACAAACGATCAATCACTATTAGGATACTTAATGTAGCAAAGCAGCTCATCCCACAACACTGGAAACGCAAGGACGCACCTACACCAGACAAGTGGCTCACACAAATGGAGGCCCTAAGGGAGACGGAAGACATACACATGAAATCTACGGACAGAACACAAAAATACCTTGACACATGGACACACTGGATCCTGACAACGGCGGGAGCCGGGTTCACAGACAAAATCAATGACTGGGGCAGACAATATCACCGTCCAACAGCGGGCCCAAACAAAAGACGAGAAGCAGCCCTAGCACCAGACACCACAATAGACATCTCCTCACAGCGACAGACGCCACCACTCAACTAGACCCTGAGACCGCACATGACGATCCAGATAATTGTGACTGGTACTGTACACCCCAAACCTCTTCCCCCCCACGCCCCCCCCACTTTCTTTCCTCCCTCCTCTTCCCTACACCCCGGCCACATCACAACAAAACTATTATAGGACCAATATAAAAGGAGTTTTGGGACCGGCGAGTCCAAAGAGTAAATGCCTATGCAACAGGCGACTACATAAAAAGTGGGAGAGTGGTACAAGCACATATACAGGACAGAGGGACTGGTAAGCCCACCATATAATACATAATAACTAATGGCACCAGGCCGAGACCGGCAAAAGGCAACGAAACACAAGCAGTGACCATCACCTCCTGCCACGAATCCTACCCTTAGGTGGAACAGGACCTGCGTGTCCACACTGTCACCCTATAGAGCATGTGAAAGTACCACCCACTGTTTCTACTTCATAGGACCTGCGAGTCCACCACGTTAATGTTACTTGTGTCTTAAAAGGTGACCTGCGTGTCACCACTGCCTGTTTACTTGAACGCATTTTCTTTCCCCTCCCCCTCCCTTTCTCTGTTCTCCTTTTATGTTCCAAGGCGATAAGCACTAAGTACAATTAATGGGACCTGCGTCCCCCTACAAATGCCTTCCTATGATACGATACCCAACCGTCACCACCCTTTTTCTTTTCTTTATGATGCGCTTATCTGAAACACATCTGCGCATTCTCCATGATTGTTATTTGCACATGTTGTGCACTTGTTCATATGCCAATAGATACCTGCGAGTATCAATGTTCCCTATTTCCTTTATTTGCAAAACAAATAAAAATCATATTTACAAAAAAAAAAATAGAATTAATAAGGCCAAACATTTGAATTTTTATATTATCAAGACCGTGACAATCCCACCATATATGGTAAATAGTGCCCTCCTCATTTCCACATCTCCAACAATACCATGTACCACCTATATATTATCTTTAAATGTGTTTCATAAAGAGAGACTATTTTTCTTTTTTGAAAATAAGTTATATAAGAAAAAAATTCCATGTATCAAATCACTCAGAGACTAATTCTTATCTAAAAAATATTTAAAGAGACTCTATAGTTACCAGAACAACTACTGCTTATTGTATTTGTTCTTGTAAACAGAATCATTCTATTCAGGCTTTTTGCAGTAAATACTGTGACTTGGAGCATCATCCTGCACAGCCCCTGTGCACCAACTCACAGGCCAGGTGAATTCTTACCTGACCACCTTGGCCTGTGTTTACTTGCAAGGGTGAGCACATATATCTGCACTACAGACTCCCATTCAGACTTCCACCAACATTGCTAGTCCCCACCAACCTCAGGAACTCCACACCAGTACATTTCCCGACTGGTCTCCGTTTGTGAGGCTCTTGTGCGAACACCAGGCAAGGGAAGAGTCTCCTTTTGGGATACGAATGCTCCCCCTGGGTGGCGTTTGTCTGTACGAAATGGCGGCCACCCAGGGGAGCACTCATTAATTACTTCCCTTGCCGTTTCACACTTATGTTACTGGTGTAAATGTTCTAATTGATTGGTGTCAACATTCTCATGCGGTACCGGGGTGGTCCCCGTTCGGGAGACGAATGGGTTCTGTTTGTATGAACATTCCAAAATGTGAAGACAAGACACAGAACGCAAAATGGGGAAACACACGAATAAGCAGTAGGCACATGTGGGTATGGCACTCAGTGACGGTGTTCCGTCACAAGGTGTATATCGCTTTTCACACATGACTTTTCCATTTTGGTTTTATTTTTGTTAAATAAATCATGACATGGTGTAATATGTGATGTGTTGTTTCTTATCTGAGGTTATATTTACCTAATTATAAGACCTGCTAAGGAACAGATGATTGTTATTATGTCCTTATATGTAGAAGGTGTCAAAGAAGGTGTAATTTTTTGCTGGCAAATTCTTTTTATATCTGGTTTAATTGTTAACAAGTGTATTCGCATGTCTGCAGTTGCATCAAGTCGATTTTTATACTTCTGTTTTTGTTGCAGAGTAAAGCAAGAATCCAGTTTCACATAAGTACGTGCTGGCGAATGGCAACAGAACTTTGATTGCCCGCTTGGACAATTCTGGGTATTCTTCGCGTAAATCTCCCCAAAAAGCAATAAGAAAAACATCTTGAAATTTTTAGGTTAGTTGACTGTCAGAAGTTATATCGATCAGATTCTTAAAATCTACATCAAAAAAAAAATTGTCTGCCTTGTCTTTTATGAATGGATTTCTAACCCACTCATTATTGTTTTTATTCAAGAATGGAAAATACTGATTAATATATGTGATTAAATTGAAAAGATGATCTACAATTTCAAAGCAAATTTCATCTTCAAGTTCAATTTCTGATTCTTCGAGAAAATCCTTAAATGTTGGCAGAGAGTTCAAATTATTTTGTTCAACAGATTAGGTCCAAAACTGCAGCTTACAAGACAGTGAAAATATTTTATCTCTTGCATTAAAAATATTAGTGTTTTTTCCTTGGAGGGATAAACATACATCATTTAATTTTGTGAATATGTCTGCAAGATATCCTACTTTGGATAACCACAAAATGTTTTTTAAATCGATCAGATAATTCAAATTTATGATCCTGGATATATGCAAACAACTCTTGATGCAATTCAAACAAACATTCTAACAAGGACTTTACCTTGTGATAGCCAACGGACTTCTGAATGCAAAAGCAGAGCAGAGTGGTGACTACCCAATTCTTCACGTATCATTTTAAATAGTCGTGACTATAATGGTCAACCTTTTATAAAATTAATCATCTGGACCGATTCATTTAGCACAGTTTTAAGTGAGAAATATTTTTAGCTATCAGTGCATCTCTTTGAAGAACACAGTGAGAACTAGTGCTGTTTTTTGCCACACTTATTCGTGTCACAGCGCCTGCCACTTTTCCAAATATTGCTTTAGCGTTATCACTGCACACAGCTACACGTTTCTCCAAATTTATAGTGTGTGTGTGTGTGTGTGTGTTTATGAACTTTTGGATACAGTTAAAGATGTTCTGACCAGTGGTATGAGTTTTCAAAGTTTCACATAGAAGCAAGTCTTCTTCAATCTGTTTGCCAAACAAAAACCAACAAAACTGAAAGTCCTGCAACATCTGTAGACTCGTCTAATTGCAGTGAGTACCCATCACATTGATGCAGTCAAGTAATTAGTTCAGTATGGATGTCATCAACAAGATCGTGAATACGGCGCAGAACTGTGTAATTGGAAAGTGGCACAGCTTCAATTGTTTTACTCAACTTCTCACTTAAAATACATACACTATTTCTTTTGCACATGGTTTTATTAGCTTTTGTTGCCAACAGTTTAGACATTAAAGGACCACTATAGTGCCAGGAAAACATACTCGTTTTCCTGGCACTATAGTGCCCTGAGGGTGCCCCCACCCTCAGGGTCCCCCTCCCGCCCGGCTCTGGGGAGAGGAAAGGGGTAAAACCTTACCTTTTTCCAGCGCTGGGCGGGGAGCTCTCCTCCGATCCTCCTCCGTTCCTCCCATTCGGCTGAAGCCCACGCGCGGCAAGAGCTGCACGCGCATTCAGCCGGTCACATAGGAAAGCATTTACAATGCTTTCCTATGGACGCTGGCGTCTTCTCACTGTGATTTTCACAGTAAGAATCACGCAAGCGCCTCTAGCGGCTATCAGTGAGACAGCCGCTAGAGCAGGGGTTCTCAACCTAGTCCTCAGGACCCCCTACCAGTCCAGGATTTGGGGATTACCTGGGTGTGTCTCAGGTGTTTAGAAAAAGGGAAAAAAACACCTTAGACTCTAAGGTGTTTTTTTTCTTTTTCTAAACACCTTAGACACACCCAGGTAATCCCTAAACCCTGGACTGGTAGGGGGTCCTGAGGACTAACATTGAGAACCCCTGCGCTAGAGGAATTGGAGGAAGGATTAACCCATTTGTAAACATAGCAGTTTCTCTGAAACTGCTATGTTTATAAAAAAATGGGTTAATCCTAGCTGGACCTGGCACCCAGACCACTTCATTAAGCTGAAGTGGTCTAGGTGCCTAGAGTGGTCCTTTAATGGCTATGTGTTGAGTTATTTTGAGGGGACAGTAAATTTACACTGTGAAACGGGCTGTACACTTACTACTTTACATTATAGTAGAGTGTCATTTCTTTAATATTATCACATGAAACGATATAATAAATTATATATATAATAAATTATATACCATTATGTGAGGGGTGTACTCACTTTTGTGAGATACTATATATATATATATATATATATATATATATACATATACACACACACACACACACACACACAGTGATCCTTGTTTGCAAATAGCACGGTCCTCTAGGGTAAACAACAGGCACAGTCCTTTGGTTTTTCATATAATCCAGCCAATTTTATTGGCAAGTCCACACAGCAACACAACTAAAACATAAATATAACAGGTTTCCTCTTTAAAACAAAAACCTAGCTCATCTGAGCACTGACTCACTTTTAATATCCC
Source organism: Pelobates cultripes (assembly GCA_933207985.1). Classification (NCBI taxonomy): domain Eukaryota; kingdom Metazoa; phylum Chordata; class Amphibia; order Anura; family Pelobatidae; genus Pelobates; species Pelobates cultripes. The sequence goes on along the minus strand of OW240918.1, from coordinate 118,866,689 downwards.
TCTCTATCAGGGTAAAACTAACAAAACATATCGTTGGGTTGCACCAACCTTATTAGATAGCAAAACTCTGCACTCCAGTGCTCATAGCTAGCCTGCTGCTTTCCTTTCTGCACTCCCAGTGCTCCAAGCCAGCCTTAACTGCTTTCCTTCTGCACTCCCAGTGCTCCAAGCCAGCCTTAACTGCTTTCCTTCTGCACTCCCAGTGCTCAGTCTCCTTGACTGTCTCACAGGAGAGGACAGTGTCTCTCCTACCTGCTTCCAGGGAGGAAGCCAGCAATCCCCCTTTACCTGCCTAGTAGGGAGTGGTTTGTTCCCCGCTGTGGTGACATTCTGTCATCAAACTAATATGGTGACCAGGGGTCATGTGACCAAGCTCATGTTTGCCTTTCTTACAGTGGGATAAGCTTTACCCTTTGAAATGGTAATAAGGTAATTCAATACCTTTACAAGTCAGGAAAGAGATAACTACTTCCCCCTTTCTCCATTCCTCTCTGTTCCTTCTTGGCTGTGCTGCAGAGCAGATGTGCAGACGCCATGTGCTATCTTGGTGAACCATGTTACACTCTGTTGCTTCCTTTTCTTCCTTGGTGGATGTGATGTTGAACTTGCAGCAGTGAGCCATTACTAGATGTGAAGGCCTAACCGTGGGTGAGATCAAACGTGTGGGGAAGGGGATTACTATATATAGATAGATTTAAAAAGGGTTGTTGCTCCGTGGGTCTGGGCTGTGTGTTTGTGATACATTTATAGTATTGTGTTGTTGCCTTTTAATAAATACCTTTTAATGTAGACGAACCCTGTGTAATATATATATTAATTTGGTGATACACCACACCCACTGCTGCAGCTGATTATCTGCAGCTGAGCAGTGTGTTGGAAACAGATCAAAAACTAAACTGCGGAGTGGAGCATTGGCCCACCCTGCTCTCCAAATGCTCCACCCCAGGGGCGTATAACTAAACTTTGGTTTGTGTTGCGTACAACACATACTACACATAACCCCCCTGGGGTTAAATGTTACAGGCCTATCTGCCTTCACTTTATCACAATACATATATATATTTCAAATAATTTCAAAATAAGTTTAACACACAAAAACAAAAAGGATGAGAAGCCCAACCCAAGTAACTATTTTTCAGTTAACAGTTTTATGCCCCTGACAGAGCCTTTTAATGTCCCTAACAGAGAATTTCAATGTCCCTACCTAACAGAGCCTTTTAATGCCCCTAACAGAGTCTTTCAATGCCCCTAACAGAGAATTTCAATGTCCCAACTAACAGAGCCTTCCAATGACCCTACCTAAAAGAGCTTTCTCTGTCTCTGCCTAACAGAGCCTTTCATTGACCCTAACAGAGAATTTCAATGTCCCTACCTAACAGAGCTTTCGTTGTCTCTGCCTAACAGAGCATTTCAATGCCCCAAACAAACAATTTCAATGCCCATAAAAGAGCTTGCACTTTCAGGTCCACTCTCTACCACGAGTGATAAAAAATATCTGACGGCAGGACGGGCAGGCTGATGGCAGGGCAGGCTGGTTGATGGCTGGGCTGGCTCTCTGACGGCCAGGCTGGCTCTCTGAGGGCCAGGCTGGCTGACGGGAGGTCAGGCTAAAGATAGCGCTCCCGCAATCTCTTGTGAAATTGTTGTTGCCCAATCTCTGCTGTTTCCGACCATTAATGAAGGAGCTTGGGTGTGGCGAATTGCTGCGGAACCCCAATTTTGTTCTCACGGAACCCTAGGGTTCCGCAGAACACCAACTGGGAAACACTGCTATGGAGAGTCCAATATCTGCTTGCTATAAAGCTTTAACCCCTTAAGGACCAAACTTCTGGAATAAAAGGGAATCATGACATGTCACACATGTCATGTGTCCTTAAGGAGTTAAGACGGAAGCCTTGGACTTGGATTGGCTTTGTGTGGTCATGTAACTAACACATTTTTTTTTCTTTTCTCTGTAGACTGGTCCCCCCACCATGACCACCACCACAGTGATCAAAATACACTGAAACATTTGCGGCATGCTAGTTTCAATTACAAATGCCTTGGTGCTTCCTACACTGTACAGTATTTGGCAAGCGATGTGAAAAACTGGACCATTTTCTATGCAAACATTCTTCCTTTAATGAAAAAAAAAATCAAACAGTGATTGTTACATTTGTGATCAAGTTTTGGCACCTCTGTGGGCCTTTCTATATTTTAGTTTGCCATTTTAGTGTGTAAAAATGTTGTGGACATGGCTTTGTATTACTCAATGTGGGGGGAGGGGAGCATATAGGTGCAAAGTATCACATATGTACAATAACATTGGGTAGATAATCCAAGCACATAAAGTAGGTATACATGAACAAGTAAATTTTTTGTATGACACCACACATCGGTATGGATGGGGGTAAGAAAGCTAGGTGTTAGTTAAAGGTTGCCTTGGCTAGTTAAGTATTCTTACAAGGTTTTTACACGGTTTTGTACAGTCACATAGATTACATAGTTCAGGGGTTACATAACTCAGCCTCTAGCCTCAGATCTCCATGTGTCCCATGTCGACCAAATGTTCGATATTAGTTTTGTTTGTGGGAAAGGTTAGGGGAATTGACGCTCATTGGACCCTTGCTTGTCGAGTTCCCCTGAGAGGTTCTTAAGAGATGGGATCGTGTTGGACTTCCATTCCCTGGCAATAATTTGTTGGGCTGTGAGTGCTATATGCATAATTAGCTTGATTATGTGGCGTGGCAGGGGATTAGGTAACTCAAGGAGGAGATAGGTCCTTGGTGAGAAGGTTATAGGGTGTTCTACATTTTTAGATAGAAGGTGATGAATCTCCTTCCAGAGGTTTGAAAGGCCAGTGCATGTCCACCGTATATGTAGAAAAGAGCCTTCTTCTACATTGCAGCGCCAACAGGTGACGGAAGTTTGGGGGGGACATCTTATGTAGCCTGCTGGGTACCATATACCAGCTGGACAGTGTCTTATAACGTTGTTCTTTGAGGGTGGCTGATTTGATCAGTTGATGGTTTAACTTAAAAACGTTTTCACATTGTTTCTGGGAGAGTGTTTTGCAAGTGTGTGTACCATTGCTTCACTGGTTTAGATTCAGAGAATGAGATATGGTCTGTGACAAGTTTGTAGCACATAGAGATCGGTTTCCAAAAAGGAGGCATCTTTTAATTTATACACAATTGTTCCTATTTAGTAAGTGTAGCAGTGGATAGTATGTGTGTGGTACTCGGCCTGGGGTGTTGTTAGGGACCAGGAACCAGACAGAGACAGAACTAGATGCAAAACACTTTTATTATGAATAACAAATAAAGAAATAACCAAAAGCAAAGTCCAGGAGGCAAACAGGGGTCAGTCACCAGAGCGGGTATTCAGATGAGTCAGGATCAGGAGAACAGAGAGCAGCAGAGTCAGGAACAAGGCCAGAAGTCAGGAACCAGGAACACACAGGAAACAGGGAGTCTTCTGGGAAACAGGAAACCCCGCAAGGGCAAGTAGATACTGCGACTTGCTGCTTAACCCCTTAAGGACGGAGGGCGTACTATTACGCCCTGCAGGAGCCGGCTCTAAACGCCGGCGGGCGTAATAGTACGCCCTCACTTTAATGGCCGCCCACGTGGCCGGCGCTATTCACCCGCTGCAGATCGCGGTCGGGGGGGATGCCCGGCCCCCCAGGCAACCCCCCCTGTGGCCGGTGACCGCGATCTGCAGTCACTGATCGCAGTGACAGGCTGTCACTGCGATCAGTTTTTTAATGTGTGTCAGCCGATTTCAAATCGGCTGACACACGTGGCCGGCGACTTTCTGCAATGCAGATCGCGGTCGGGGGACTTACCTGGCCCCCCAGGCAGTCCCCCTGGGGTCAGTGACCGCGATCTGCTAAGTCTGAGATCGCAGTGACAGGCTGTCACTGCGATCTCAGAGCGCTCTGATCGCAGTGACAGCCTGTCACTGCGATCAGTGTTACATGTGTCAGCCTATTGGCTGACACATGTAACA
>OW240918.1:118821072-118862599 GCA_933207985.1 Pelobates cultripes | reverse complement strand
GTGATGAGAGTTGCAGTCCTAGCTGCGGTATGACAGTGTTAGCAGGATGTATCCCAGTCAGCCAGTTTCCATGGTATGGAGGTGGAGGGCTCTCCCAGGTATAATTACACTGAGTGATGAGAGTTGCAGTCCTAGCTGCGGTATGACAGTGTTAGCAGGATGTATCCCAGTCAGCCAGTTTCCATGGTATGGAGGTGGAGGGCTCTCCCAGGTATAATTACACTGAGTGATGAGAGTTGCAGTCCTAGCTGCGGTATGACAGTAGTGTTAGCAGAATGTATCCCAGTCAGCCAGTTTCCATGGTATGGAGGTGGAGGGCTCTCCCAGGTATAATTACACTGATTGATGTGAGTTGCAGTCCTAGCTGCGGTATGGCAGTAGTGTTAGCAGGAAGTGAGTGATGAGAGTTGCAGTCCTAGCTGCGGCATGGCAGTGGTGTTAGCAGGAAGTGAGTGATGAGAGTTGCAGTCCTAGCTGCGGCATGGCAGTGGTGTTAGCAGGGTGTGAGTGCTGAGAGTTGCAGTCCTAGCTGCGGCATGGCAGTGGTGTTAGCAGGATGTGAGTGCTGAGAGTTGCAGTCCTAGCTGCGGCATGGCAGTGGTGTTAGCGGGATGTGAGGGATGAGAGTTGCAGTCCTAGCTGCGGCATGGCAGGGGTGTTAGCAGGATGTGAGTGCTGAGAGTTGCAGTCCTAGCTGCGGCATGGCAGTGGTGTTAGCAGGATGTGAGTGCTGAGAGTTGCAGTCCTAGCTACTTGACATGGCAGTGTGGTGTGGCCTTGGGATGTGGTGCTGAGGTTGCAGTCCCTAGCTGCTTGGCATGGCAGTGGTGGTGGCAGGATGTGAGTGCACAGGAGGTTGCAGTCCTAGCTGCGGCCCAGCAGTGAAGATGATGGCAGGATGGCAGTGCTGAGAGTTGCAGTCTAGCTGGGTATAGCAGGAGAGTGGGGGTGCTGAGAGTTGCAGGGGAGTCTAGCTGCGCGGCATGGCAGTGAAGTGAGGTAGCAGGATGTGAGTGCTGAGAGTTGCAGTCCTAGCTGCGGCATGGCAGTGGTGTTAGCAGGATGTGAGTGCTGAGAGTTGCAGTCCTAGCTACGGCATGGCAGTAGTGTTAGCAGGATGTGAGTGCTGAGAGTTGCAGTCCTAGCTGCGGTATGGCAGGATGTGAGTGCTGAGAGTTGCAGTCCTAGCTGCGGCATGGCAGTGGTGTTAGCAGGATGTGAGTGCTGAGAGTTGCAGTCCTAGCTGCGGCATGGCAGCGGTGTTAGCAGGATGTGAGTGCTGAGAGTTGCAGTCCTAGCTACGGCATGGCAGTAGTGTTAGCAGGATGTGAGTGCTGAGAGTTGCAGTCCTAGCTGCGGTATGGCAGGATGTGAGTGCTGAGAGTTGCAGTCCTAGCTGCGGCATGGCAGCGGTGTTAGCAGGATGTGAGTGATGAGCGTTGCAGTCCTAGCTGCGGCATGGCAGGATGTGAGTGATGAGCGTTGCAGTCCTAGCTGCGGCATGGCAGTGGTGTTAGCAGGATGTGAGTGATGAGAGTTGCAGTCCTAGCTGCGGCATGGCAGTGGTGTTAGCAGGATGTGAGTGATGAGAGTTGCAGTCCTAGCTGCGGCATGGCAGTAGTGTTAGCAGGATGTGAGTGCTGAGAGTTGCAGTCCTAGCTGCGGCATGGCAGTGGTGTTAGCAGGATGTGAGTGCTGAGAGTTGCAGTCCTAGCTGCGGTATGGCAGTGGTGTTAGCAGGATGTGAGTGCTGAGAGTTGCAGTCCTAGCTGGTGGCTCAGGGTTCCTTACCTGCACCTGTTTCAGGAAGTGGAGCCGCTTGGCCGCTGCCCAGAGCCAGTATGATGCAGAGAGCGAGGCCCAGGGGGCGCAGTGCCGGCTGCCGTGCCATGTCAGAGCCGGGCGGTGTGAGGGTCTCTCGGGGTTACACAGCGCGGACACCGGCTCACAGAATGGCTCTATAACGGGGGGCACCAACACAGTCCGGGGACTCAACACCGCCCGCCGCTGTCAGTCACCCAGACACCGCCACGACAGCCTCCCGGGCCTGTCCGTCACCATAATCCCCAGAGCGCTCATAGCGAACAGGCCCCCGGGCCAAATACTTCGACCAGCACCCGAACCCGCTTCACCACACAACGGCCGCCATGTTCTGTGACATCGCACTGGGCGAAGGCGGGAGCGACGGAGGGAGGGGGAGGCGGCTTCCGATTGGCAGAACCGGCAGCCAATAGGAACGCGAGCCTGGTATCTGTTTTCCCCAGTAAAAAAAACAAAACCCTGGGAAGGGGCGGGGCTTGTCAGTCAAGGTGAGAGCAGTGATGTCACTGGATGAGCTGGGTGGAAGTGAGGAATGTAAATGGAATGTGGAGTAAAGATTGAATACCTGGCCTGATGGTGATCAACAAGGAAATACTAGTGACATAAACATGAGTGGACTCTGGGGGAAATATATATATTATTATTAAATATACTATATATATATACCCCTCTCTCTCTCTTTATATAGCGCTAACATATTCTGCAGCAATGTACAACAGGTAAGCAAACAGGCAGTAGACTCCCTCTAGAGTTAAGGCGCCTTTGAACGCCCTCTGTTCCTGTGCGTCTAACTCGTACATGTCTGTTAGGCCACCGGTTGTACGAAATTTGTTGGCTCTTTAATAAAAATGAATTGTTCATTGCTATTCATTCGGTTAGTAGTTCAGCTTTTTGAATTACACAGAGTGCTAAGTGTAATTCACACAGAGTGTAATTCAAAATGCCGAATGAACAAACAAACGAAAGATTTTCGGTAAACTGCCATTCGTTTGTTCGTTCTTTAGTTTGGATACCCATTCGTTATTCGGTATTCGTAAGAATGGAAGAAAACGCATATTTTCGTACGAAAATCAATTCGTACGAATACGAATGCCCAAGTCTAATGAATACTAACAAAATATGATTGACATACTGAAGCACTAGGTAAAGAGGGCCCGGCCCAAACGAGCTTACAATCTAAAAGATGCTGATGTTAGCGTCTTATTAAGCCGGCTTCTTAACCAAAGGCTGAGGTTAGCTTCCTGTTCATTCAGCTTCTTATTCAGATTGGCTTCCAGTTTCTTTATCTGCAAAACGACCATCTTAAAAGTTTGAAAACGTTAAATTTGGCATTAGCCAAGTGATAGTACACTAAGTTCGGCACCCACGTCTTCAAGCATTGCAATGGAAAACTCTGCTTTTCATAAATGGTAACCGTCTTGGCTCACACAAATTTGATATGTTTACTACTAATCAGGTATGTCTCTATAGGAAAAAGTTCCGTCTGGCCTAAACCAAATGTTATTGATTATAAAATGTGGCATTTAATATTCCAATTCTGAATAAAGACATCCCTCTACAAAAGGAAGTTCAATCTGGCCTGAGGCAAATTACATTGATCATATTTGGCACCCTAACATCAACGCATTGCAATGGAAAATTCTAAATAAAGAATCATGCTTCCCCTTTATGAAAACCATCTTGGCTCAAATAAATGTGGCTTGTGTTTTAATAATTGGGCATCCCTCTATAGGAAAAAGTCCAATCCACCCAGTGCCAAAAGGTATTGATCATAAATCAAGGCACCACCTATTTGGATTTTTTTTTTTACCAGATACTATAAACTATGGGAAATAAATATTTCTCCATTGATTATCGAGTTTAACAGACAAATTGCAAGTTGGGAAAAATCTATTAGTATCATGGATGGGGACACTAATTATAGTCAAGGCTTATATTTTTCACAAGTGGTTATATCTTATTCGTATAATTCAAATCAAATTCCCTACATTTTTGTCAGACTATTATCTAAAACTACAGAAAAATTTATTTAGGTTTGAAAGATAAAGTAATTAAAAACACGCACATTGAAGCCATAAAATATAATATTCAAGACTTATCTTTAACAATTGTGAAGATATTGGATGCTTTAAAGATTGAAGATATAATGAAATATTAATTTTAATAAAAAAATAAGCCTGGCTAAATTAAATTTGGTATCTTATGACTATTTTTTTTTTTTTTTTAATATTTCTTTATTTTGTCATATAAGATTTTTTAACATTTGCATGTGAGGTACCCCAAAGGCAATCCTCCAGCACATTGAGACAACCATATACAGAAATAAATGTTAAAAAAGACAACCAAGATTAAACAAACAATCAAAAAGGAAAAAGAGAAAAAAAAAAGGAAGAAAAGAAAAAAAAACCCCATCAATATAGCTGCTAATAGCATAGATAAGCTGGCAGTATATTGTGACAAAGGCACTGTAGAAAGATTAGGCATCGAATGATTCCACATATAGAACGGTGTTTCCATCAAAAACCATCGTACACCCGATGTATATTTCAATCACACTACATTTATCCACTGCCAATCACTATCAAAAGGAATTAACACCAGAAATTTCCATGATATAATTGTCACATTGATAGTCATAAATAAATAAATATAAAAATATAAATAAATATAATACAAATAAATTACATCCTCTGAGACTCGATATGGGGGGAACCACAATATGTTATCATGAATTCTGTCTATTTGTCCAGGGTAACCATAATTTGGCCACATCTCTAATACCAAAAAAAAGGGTTTAATTCCATCCTATATTGATAAGCTATTTGCTCCATAATATTGTGCCATATTAATGGGATAGAAGATTTCCAGGCCCTAGCTATACATATTTTAATGGCAAAAAATATATGGGTCAAAAGATATTTTTGATATTTATCCTGCGAAGGAAAACCAATATTAAAGAGAAAAAGTTGAGGGCTAATTTATTTTATCTCCTTAAAAATAGAATTAATAAGGCCAAACATTTGAATTTTTATATTATCAAGACCGTGACACTCCCACCATATATGGTAAATAGTGCCCTCCTCATTTCCACATCTCCAACAATACCATGTACCACCTATATATTATCTTTAAATGTGTTTCATAAAGAGAGACTATTTTTCTTTTTTGAAAATAAGTTATATAAGAAAAAAATTCCATGTATCAAATCACTCAGAGACTAATTCTTATCTAAAAAATATTTAAAGAGACTCTATAGTTACCAGAACAACTACTGCTTATTGTATTTGTTCTTGTAAACAGAATCATTCTATTCAGGCTTTTTGCAGTAAATACTGTGACTTGGAGCATCATCCTGCACAGCCCCTGTGCACCGACTCACAGGCCAGGTGAATTCTTACCTGACCACCTTGGCCTGTGTTTACTTGCAAGGGTGAGCACATATATCTGCACTACAGACTCCCATTCAGACTTCCACCAACATTGCTAGTCCCCACCAACCTCAGGAACTCCACACCAGTACATTTCCCGACTGGTCTCCGTTTGTGAGGCTCTTGTGCGAACACCAGGCAAGGGAAGAGTCTCCTTTTGGGATACGAATGCTCCCCCTGGGTGGCGTTTGTCTGTACGAAATGGCGGCCACCCAGGGGAGCACTCATTAATTACTTCCCTTGCCGTTTCACACTTATGTTACTGGTGTAAATGTTCTAATTGATTGGTGTCAACATTCTCATGCGGTACCGGGGTGGTCCCCGTTCGGGAGACGAATGGGTTCTGTTTGTATGAACATTCCCAAATGTGAAGACAAGACACAGAACGCAAAATGGGGAAACACACGAATAAGCAGTAGGCACATGTGGGTATGGCACTCAGTGACGGTGTTCCGTCACAAGGTGTATATCGCTTTTCACACATGACTTTTCCATTTTGGTTTTATTTTTGTTAAATAAATCATGACATGGTGTAATATGTGATGTGTTGTTTCTTATCTGAGGTTATATTTACCTAATTATAAGACCTGCTAAGGAACAGATGATTGTTATTATGTCCTTATATGTAGAAGGTGTCAAAGAAGGTGTAATTTTTTGCTGGCAAATTCTTTTTATATCTGGTTTAATTGTTAACAAGTGTATTCGCATGTCTGCAGTTGCATCAAGTCGATTTTTATACTTCTGTTTTTGTTGCAGAGTAAAGCAAGAATCCAGTTTCACATAAGTACGTGCTGGCGAATGGCAACAGAACTTTGATTGCCCGCTTGGACAATTCTGGGTATTCTTCGCGTAAATCTCCCCAAAAAGCAATAAGAAAAACATCTTGAAATTTTTAGGTTAGTTGACTGTCAGAAGTTATATCGATCAGATTCTTAAAATCTACATCAAAAAAAAAATTGTCTGCCTTGTCTTTTATGAATGGATTTCTAACCCACTCATTATTGTTTTTATTCAAGAATGGAAAATACTGATTAATATATGTGATTAAATTGAAAAGATGATCTACAATTTCAAAGCAAATTTCATCTTCAAGTTCAATTTCTGATTCTTCGAGAAAATCCTTAAATGTTGGCAGAGAGTTCAAATTATTTTGTTCAACAGATTAGGTCCAAAACTGCAGCTTACAAGACAGTGAAAATATTTTATCTCTTGCATTAAAAATATTAGTGTTTTTTCCTTGGAGGGATAAACATACATCATTTAATTTTGTGAATATGTCTGCAAGATATGCTACTTTGGATAACCACAAAATGTTTTTTAAATCGATCAGATAATTCAAATTTATGATCCTGGATATATGCAAACAACTCTTGATGCAATTCAAACAAACATTCTAACAAGGACTTTACCTTGTGATAGCCAACGGACTTCTGAATGCAAAAGCAGAGCAGAGTGGTGACTACCCAATTCTTCACGTATCATTTTAAATAGTCGTGACTATAATGGTCAACCTTTTATAAAATTAATCATCTGGACCGATTCATTTAGCACAGTTTTAAGTGAGAAATATTTTTAGCTATCAGTGCATCTCTTTGAAGAACACAGTGAGAACTAGTGCTGTTTTTTGCCACACTTATTCGTGTCACAGCGCCTGCCACTTTTCCAAATATTGCTTTAGCGTTATCACTGCACACAGCTACACGTTTCTCCAAATTTATAGTGTGTGTGTGTGTGTGTGTGTTTATGAACTTTTGGATACAGTTAAAGATGTTCTGACCAGTGGTATGAGTTTTCAAAGTTTCACATAGAAGCAAGTCTTCTTCAATCTGTTTGCCAAACAAAAACCAACAAAACTGAAAGTCCTGCAACATCTGTAGACTCGTCTAATTGCAGTGAGTACCCATCACATTGATGCAGTCAAGTAATTAGTTCAGTATGGATGTCATCAACAAGATCGTGAATACGGCGCAGAACTGTGTAATTGGAAAGTGGCACAGCTTCAATTGTTTTACTCAACTTCTCACTTAAAATACATACACTATTTCTTTTGCACATGGTTTTATTAGCTTTTGTTGCCAACAGTTTAGACATTAAAGGACCACTATAGTGCCAGGAAAACATACTCGTTTTCCTGGCACTATAGTGCCCTGAGGGTGCCCCCACCCTCAGAGTCCCCCTCCCGCCCGGCTCTGGGGAGAGGAAAGGGGTAAAAACTTACCTTTTTCCAGCGCTGGGCGGGGAGCTCTCCTCCGATCCTCCTCCGTTCCTCCCATTCGGCTGAAGCCCACGCGCGGCAAGAGCTGCGCGCGCATTCAGCCGGTCGCATAGGAAAGCATTTACAATGCTTTCCTATGGACGCTGGCGTCTTCTCACTGTGATTTTCACAGTAAGAATCACGCAAGCGCCTCTAGCGGCTATCAATGAGACAGCCGCTAGAGCAGGGGTTCTCAACCTAGTCCTCAGGACCCCCTACCAGTCCAGGATTTGGGGATTACCTGGGTGTGTCTCAGGTGTTTAGAAAAAGGGAAAAAAACACCTTAGACTCTAAGGTGTTTTTTTTCTTTTTCTAAACACCTTAGACACACCCAGGTAATCCCTAAACCCTGGACTGGTAGGGGGTCCTGAGGACTAACATTGAGAACCCCTGCGCTAGAGGAATTGGAGGAAGGATTAACCCATTTGTAAACATAGCAGTTTCTCTGAAACTGCTATGTTTATAAAAAAATGGGTTAATCCTAGCTGGACCTGGCACCCAGACCACTTCATTAAGCTGAAGTGGTCTAGGTGCCTAGAGTGGTCCTTTAATGGCTATGTGTTGAGTTATTTTGAGGGGACAGTAAATTTACACTGTGAAACGGGCTGTACACTTACTACTTTACATTATAGTAGAGTGTCATTTCTTTAATATTATCACATGAAACGATATAATAAATTATATATATAATAAATTATATACCATTATGTGAGGGGTGTACTCACTTTTGTGAGATACTATATATATATATATATATATATATATATATACATATACACACACACACACACACACACACAGTGATCCTTGTTTGCAAATAGCACGGTCCTCTAGGGTAAACAACAGGCACAGTCCTTTGGTTTTTCATATAATCCAGCCAATTTTATTGGCAAGTCCACACAGCAACACAACTAAAACATAAATATAACAGGTTTCCTCTTTAAAACAAAAACCTAGCTCATCTGAGCACTGACTCACTTTTAATATCCCTCTCTATCAGGGTAAAACTAACAAAACATATCGTTGGGTTGCACCAACCTTATTAGATAGCAAAACTCTGCACTCCAGTGCTCATAGCTAGCCTGCTGCTTTCCTTTCTGCACTCCCAGTGCTCCAAGCCAGCCTTAACTGCTTTCCTTCTGCACTCCCAGTGCTCCAAGCCAGCCTTAACTGCTTTCCTTCTGCACTCCCAGTGCTCAGTCTCCTTGACTGTCTCACAGGAGAGGACAGTGTCTCTCCTACCTGCTTCCAGGGAGGAAGCCAGCAATCCCCCTTTACCTGCCTAGTAGGGAGTGGTTTGTTCCCCGCTGTGGTGACATTCTGTCATCAAACTAATATGGTGACCAGGGGTCATGTGACCAAGCTCATGTTTGCCTTTCTTACAGTGGGATAAGCTTTACCCTTTGAAATGGTAATAAGGTAATTCAATACCTTTACAAGTCAGGAAAGAGATAACTACTTCCCCCTTTCTCCATTCCTCTCTGTTCCTTCTTGGCTGTGCTGCAGAGCAGATGTGCAGACGCCATGTGCTATCTTGGTGAACCATGTTACACTCTGTTGCTTCCTTTTCTTCCTTGGTGGATGTGATGTTGAACTTGCAGCAGTGAGCCATTACTAGATGTGAAGGCCTAACCGTGGGTGAGATCAAACGTGTGGGGAAGGGGATTACTATATATAGATAGATTTAAAAAGGGTTGTTGCTCCGTGGGTCTGGGCTGTGTGTTTGTGATACATTTATAGTATTGTGTTGTTGCCTTTTAATAAATACCTTTTAATGTAGACGAACCCTGTGTAATATATATATTAATTTGGTGATACACCACACCCACTGCTGCAGCTGATTATCTGCAGCTGAGCAGTGTGTTGGAAACAGATCAAAAACTAAACTGCGGAGTGGAGCATTGGCCCACCCTGCTCTCCAAATGCTCCACCCCAGGGGCGTATAACTAAACTTTGGTTTGTGTTGCGTACAACACATACTACACATAACCCCCCTGGGGTTAAATGTTACAGGCCTATCTGCCTTCACTTTATCACAATACATATATATATTTCAAATAATTTCAAAATAAGTTTAACACACAAAAACAAAAAGGATGAGAAGCCCAACCCAAGTAACTATTTTTCAGTTAACAGTTTTATGCCCCTGACAGAGCCTTTTAATGTCCCTAACAGAGAATTTCAATGTCCCTACCTAACAGAGCCTTTTAATGCCCCTAACAGAGTCTTTCAATGCCCCTAACAGAGAATTTCAATGTCCCAACTAACAGAGCCTTCCAATGACCCTACCTAAAAGAGCTTTCTCTGTCTCTGCCTAACAGAGCCTTTCATTGACCCTAACAGAGAATTTCAATGTCCCTACCTAACAGAGCTTTCGTTGTCTCTGCCTAACAGAGCATTTCAATGCCCCAAACAAACAATTTCAATGCCCATAAAAGAGCTTGCACTTTCAGGTCCACTCTCTACCACGAGTGATAAAAAATATCTGACGGCAGGACGGGCAGGCTGATGGCAGGGCAGGCTGGTTGATGGCTGGGCTGGCTCTCTGACGGCCAGGCTGGCTCTCTGAGGGCCAGGCTGGCTGACGGGAGGTCAGGCTAAAGATAGCGCTCCCGCAATCTCTTGTGAAATTGTTGTTGCCCAATCTCTGCTGTTTCCGACCATTAATGAAGGAGCTTGGGTGTGGCGAATTGCTGCGGAACCCCAATTTTGTTCTCACGGAACCCTAGGGTTCCGCAGAACACCAACTGGGAAACACTGCTATGGAGAGTCCAATATCTGCTTGCTATAAAGCTTTAACCCCTTAAGGACCAAACTTCTGGAATAAAAGGGAATCATGACATGTCACACATGTCATGTGTCCTTAAGGAGTTAAGACGGAAGCCTTGGACTTGGATTGGCTTTGTGTGGTCATGTAACTAACACATTTTTTTTTCTTTTCTCTGTAGACTGGTCCCCCCACCATGACCACCACCACAGTGATCAAAATACACTGAAACATTTGCGGCATGCTAGTTTCAATTACAAATGCCTTGGTGCTTCCTACACTGTACAGTATTTGGCAAGCGATGTGAAAAACTGGACCATTTTCTATGCAAACATTCTTCCTTTAATGAAAAAAAAAATCAAACAGTGATTGTTACATTTGTGATCAAGTTTTGGCACCTCTGTGGGCCTTTCTATATTTTAGTTTGCCATTTTAGTGTGTAAAAATGTTGTGGACATGGCTTTGTATTACTCAATGTGGGGGGAGGGGAGCATATAGGTGCAAAGTATCACATATGTACAATAACATTGGGTAGATAATCCAAGCACATAAAGTAGGTATACATGAACAAGTAAATTTTTTGTATGACACCACACATCGGTATGGATGGGGGTAAGAAAGCTAGGTGTTAGTTAAAGGTTGCCTTGGCTAGTTAAGTATTCTTACAAGGTTTTTACACGGTTTTGTACAGTCACGTAGATTACATAGTTCAGGGGTTACATAACTCAGCCTCTAGCCTCAGATCTCCATGTGTCCCATGTCGACCAAATGTTCGATATTAGTTTTGTTTGTGGGAAAGGTTAGGGGAATTGACGCTCATTGGACCCTTGCTTGTCGAGTTCCCCTGAGAGGTTCTTAAGAGATGGGATCGTGTTGGACTTCCATTCCCTGGCAATAATTTGTTGGGCTGTGAGTGCTATATGCATAATTAGCTTGATTATGTGGCGTGGCAGGGGATTAGGTAACTCAAGGAGGAGATAGGTCCTTGGTGAGAAGGTTATAGGGTGTTCTACATTTTTAGATAGAAGGTGATGAATCTCCTTCCAGAGGTTTGAAAGGCCAGTGCATGTCCACCGTATATGTAGAAAAGAGCCTTCTTCTACATTGCAGCGCCAACAGGTGACGGAAGTTTGGGGGGGACATCTTATGTAGCCTGCTGGGTACCATATACCAGCGGGACAGTGTCTTATAACGTTGTTCTTTGAGGGTGGCTGATTTGATCAGTTGATGGTTTAACTTAAAAACGTTTTCACATTGTTTCTGGGAGAGTGTTTTGCAAGTGTGTGTACCATTGCTTCACTGGTTTAGATTCAGAGAATGAGATATGGTCTGTGACAAGTTTGTAGCACATAGAGATCGGTTTCCAAAAAGGAGGCATCTTTTAATTTATACACAATTGTTCCTATTTAGTAAGTGTAGCAGTGGATAGTATGTGTGTGGTACTCGGCCTGGGGTGTTGTTAGGGACCAGGAACCAGACAGAGACAGAACTAGATGCAAAACACTTTTATTATGAATAACAAATAAAGAAATAACCAAAAGCAAAGTCCAGGAGGCAAACAGGGGTCAGTCACCAGAGCGGGTATTCAGATGAGTCAGGATCAGGAGAACAGAGAGCAGCAGAGTCAGGAACAAGGCCAGAAGTCAGGAACCAGGAACACACAGGAAACAGGGAGTCTTCTGGGAAACAGGAAACCCCGCAAGGGCAAGTAGATACTGCGACTTGCTGCTTAAATAGGCTGCACTGATTAGCAGCAGGGCTGGTTACTACTATCAGGTGAGTAACCGTGGCAACATTAATAAAGGAGCTGATCGTTAAAGTCAGCTGAAAGCTCAGACACAGAGAAAGGAAGGGTTGCTGTTTAAAACAGTAAAGAAACCCTGATAGATGTCAAGTTTTGGAAAGACGTTAATTGTACGTAAGAATAGTGTGAGGACCTGGGTAGGTTAAATCGTAACGTTAAGGTTTGGTCGTCCAATAGGTCAGTATTCTCATATATGGTATATGTGAGTTACCTTTCTAACCATGGCTTGGTATTGAAAGTGGGGACCCAGTATGGTAGTGCTGCTATGGGGGTCGCTAGTGATAGAGGGACATTAGCGGACAGTTTCTGTCCCAAATCTGGAGTGTCAAGGCAATCGGGGGGGGGGGGTGTGGAAGCTACTGGGCGTAGGTGTTTAGGGATCCAGATGAGGTTGCGGACCTCGTGAGGTAATATGCTCTGTTGTTCTAGCTGAGCCCACTGGTGGGGAGTAGCTGCCACCAAGTGTGGTATAGCTGCTTCTAATAGTGATGCCTGGTAGTATTGGTGTACGTTAGGGATAGCGAGGCGGCCTTGCAGCTTAGGTGCCTGTAATAGCTTTGATGCCACTCTTGGTCTCCCACCAGCCCAGATGAATTTGTTCAATTCTGTTTGGATCAGTTTGAAGTAAGTGTTTTGGTGCGGGATTGGTAATGTGCGGAATAGGTATTTCAACCTTGGTAGAATGGACATCCTAAAAGCAGCTGCTCTCTCCACCCATGTGAGGAACAGAGGCTTCCATCTATGGAGTTGGAGCCTACAATCATTCCACAATTTCATATAGATTGCAGGGTACATGTCTGCAATATTTTTTGTGAACATAATTGCATGATTCATTTTTAATCTGTCTACAGAGTGAAATGATTGAACTATAACCAGTCTGTCCAGATTTACAATCCTGAACAGGCCTACTTTTATTGTCAGATATTATTTATTTGCTTTTGTACCTGGTACTGCACATTTTTTTTCCCTGAGTATTACAAATCTTATCTGTACGCTTGATATGAATATATTTTTTTTGTTTACTTTTCGTCATCTGGTTCATAGAATAAAATTATTTTTTTGGGGGTCACAGAATATCTTTGTATTTGCATTGCTGAAAAACAATTAGTGATGACAAAACGAGTGAGCAAAAATGTTGTAAATAAATAACATACCTTAATATGTAACATAATGACACTGTGTGTCTGGCAGTGTGTATTGGTTCCTGCGCGTGTTTAGCATTGTGTAGGCAGATTGGACTATGCCCCTGGCAGCGAGTATCCTTGTGCATCTGTGAGTGTATGTGTATTTGAGACTGTGTCTCTAATGCATATCTGTATGTGTGTATCTCTGTGTCTGTGGACATGTGTATCTCTCGGTGATCCAGATTTGTGTGTTGTGTTTATGTCGAGGCTGTCTTGTGTGTGATATGTGACCACATGTGTATGAGGGTTTCTATATGTAAGGGGTGACTGTATGTATATGAGGATGAGTGTGGCAAGGTGACAGTGGCAATTTGACAGTGACAAGATGAATATGGGGGACTGAGTGTGGGAGGGTGAGTGAGACAGAGTGACTGTGTGTGTGTAGTGAGTATGACTGAGGGGGCTAAATGTCATAGGGTGACTGTTTCGGGGTGTGAGTGTGAGAGAATAATATGGCAGGGTGAGTGGAGAAGATTGTATGAGGCAAGACTGTGTTCCTCTGTCAAGCCTCCCCACACAGTGCAGCTCATTTATATTTGTTTTGTCTTTGTTTATCTGTAGCCACCCTACTTTTCTACACCTTAAGAAACTCTTAATGGAACTTGCAGATGGGAAAAAGACAGCAGGCTTGAAGAAGTGAAGTGAAGAAGCAGACTTGAACAAAGATTTGTCTACGTCACTGTAAGGGAAACTTTAAAAAAATCATTTAGGATCAATGATAGCTTTCTGCAGCGGTGGTGGAGCTATTATCTTGCCTCCCTGGTTGTACGGTTGGCTGCGTAATGGTCCTTTAGGCTGTCAGGCACCTCTTGACTCAGTACAGACCCCACTGCCTGAAAGTTCAGACCTGCAATGAGAACTGTGCAGGCAGATCTCTAGCTCTCCCCACTGGCCCATGAGGCTAAAGTGGACTCAGCAGAGTCCTGCATTTATTTCAAAGGGCATTTTATAGTGACTGGGCAGCAATGACAGCACAGTAACTAGTTTTGACAGTTTTGCAGATATGACCCTACCAGCTGCATGGAAGGTGGTAGCATAGGGAGATGAAACACCTATCTTATAGTAATATGGCATCTTTTTTTATATATTTATTTTACGTTTAAGTGACAGATTGTTACTTAAGCTAATAGCCATTCAAATTACACAAAATGATGGAAACCTACCCTTTTTGTAGAGTTTAAGACACAATTAAGACCTTTTCAAGATAGCAAAAAATATTGTACTAACTTAAATGATAATAGTGAGCAATGTGAGTCCTACATTTAGAATGAAAGAAGGTTCTACTAATGCGTGTTACAGTTACGGGCAAAGAGGGCACAGAGCCAGATCACACTCTGGTAATCAAAATGGTGGCCAGTCACTGTGGAGTAACTAACGTAATAGCGCTACACATAAAGATTTGGATTGTAGGCGCAAGAAAATGGATAATGCTAAACAAGCTAACACACACGGATATGTTCTCAAAATAAGTGATAAGCAGCTTGATGGACTACTACCAAAAGCGCAGGGGCAACATCTCACATAATCAATCATATTGAAAAATTCAAAAGTTTGGTAACACCTTAAGAAACTTTTCATGGAGCTTGCAGATGGGAAAAAGACAGTAGGCGTCAATAGTTGATACAGAGATTTGTCTACTTCACTGTAAGGGAAATAGAGTTTTAGCAACCTAAGAAAAATCAATTTTCCCCTCATTTACATTTTCTATGTAGAGGCAGCAATAATCAATGGCACATAAGTTAATTTTAAACAAGGCAGAAGTGAGCTCTTTTGCAAAAACAGTACAAAGTTCATAATAAATTTAAAAAAACCCAACAATAACAGAAGTACAGAAACTTGAGTTAACTAGCAAGGTCAGGATGACAGAGATACACAGAGTTAAAATATAAGCCAAGGTTAATGCCAGTAAATCACAGAACAGAGAATATAACACTCTGATCATGACAGTGCAAAGGTCAAAAGGGGGGTTTAAATAGGTCAAGAAACCCTCCTATTAGTCAATGTCGTTACTTCAATGCAAAAACGTTCAATATCTACATTGCAAAACTGACGCAGGCATACTCACAATATTATGGTCGTGAGCATTGCTGGTATTATAAATAGTAGCAGATAGGTAGTGTTCTTCATCAGTATTGATGCATGTGACTGGAGAATGACACAGTGATGGTGCTAGAAAATTAATGTATATTTGGTACTGAGGCAGAAACAGCTTCCAGGTTGAGCCCTAGAATCATTGTTAAATACAAGCACCACATCTGCTTTTATGCAACCCCTTGATACAATTATTGAAGGAAAATAATCCTGAAGGATTAAAAACAGGGGTATGGATATTTTTAAACTAAAAGCTCCCTAGTTTCTCGTAGGTGAATACCACCCGGCCCTGGGGCTTTCTTAATATTAACTTTATTTTTTTATTATTATTATTATGTTATTATTTATATAGCGTCAACAAATTCCGCAGTGCTTTACGGTGGGTGGACGAACAAACATGTAGTTGTAACAAGACAAGTTGGACACACAGGAACAGAGGGGATGAGGGCTCTGCTCAATGTGCTTACATGCTAGAGGGAGTGGGGTAAAGTGACACAAAGGTAAGGATAGTATTAGACTAATGACAGTTGCAAGAGAGGAATCAGTCAGGCGCTATTAACAGTTTAATGATACGCTTTTAAGAAGAAGTGGGTTTTTAATGATTATTTTTGAATGAGTGGAGACTGGGTGAGCATCTAACGGAGGAGGGAAGTGAGTTCCACAGGAACGGTGCAGCCCTCGAGAAGTCTTGAAGGCAAGCATCAGAGCTGGGAGTACGGACAGAAGATAGACGTAAGTCTTCAGCAGAGCGTAAGGGCCTAGACGGGACATACTTGTGTATTAGGGAGGATAGATAGGTGGGAGCAGCATTATGTAGAGATTTGAAAACAAGAACCAGATTTTTAAATTGAGCCTTATATCTTACAGGAAGCCAATGTAGGGACTGACAGAAGGGTGAGGTGTTGGCGGTGCGGGTGGACAGGAAGATGAGCCTCGCCACCGCATTCATCATGGACTGTAACGGCGCAAGTTGGGAGCACATAAGACCACTGAGAAGCAGATTACAGTAGTCAAGGTGAGAAAGGACAGTGGAATGGATCAGCACCTTAGTCGCATCTGGCGTTAAGTAGGGTCGGATGCTCGAAATGTTTTTGAGATGGAAGCGGCAGGATTTGGCGATAGACTGAACATGAGGTGTGAAAGAGAGGTGGGAGTCAAAGAGAGCACGTAGCCTACATGGTGGAGCTGATGGTAGCACCGTTGACTTGGAGGGAGATAGACACAGGAGTAGCAACACTTGAAGGAGGAAAGACCAGAATTTCAGTTTTGGTCAAGTTGAGTTTAAGGAAGTGGGCAGCAATCCAGTTAGAAATAGCAGAGAGGCAGTCAGAGACACTAGTCAAGCGGGACCAGGAGAGGACAGATAGATTTGCGTGTCATCCGCAAATAAGCTAATGAGTTTACCAAGGGAGGCAGTATAGATGGAAAACAGTAGGGCACAGTAGGACTGAACCTTGGGGGACACCAACAGAAAGGAGTTGGAGACAAGAGGCAGACCCAGAGAAAGAAACACTGAAAGAGCGCCGGGAGAGGTAGGAGGAGCACCAGAAGAGAGCAATATCTTGTAGACCGATATTGCAGAGGATGAGAAGAAGCTGTTAATCATCAACAGTGTCAAAAGCCGCAGAAAGGTCAAGGAGAATTAGGATAGAGTAGTGACCACGAGATTTAGCAGCGAGTAGATCATTGGATACTTTGGTCAGTGCTGTTGCGGAAACCAGACTGAAGTGTGTCTAGCAGAGAATTGGACTCGAGGAAGTCTGTCAATCTCGCATACATAACTCTTTCAATGATCTTGGGTGCAAAAGGCAGTAGCGAGATAGGACGGTAATTGGACGGGGAGTTAGGGTCAAGGTTGGGCTTCTTTAGAATTGGGGTTACAGTTGCATGTTTGAAGGGCGATGGAAATATGCCAGAGGAGAGAGAGAGATTAAGAATTTTAGTGACAGGTAGAGAAAGAGAAGAAGACAGAGTATGGATGAGATGCGAGGAAATTGGATATAGGGAGCAGGTGGTGGGGCAGGAGGACTGGAGCAGAGCAAAAACCTCTTCCGCTGAAGAAGGTGCGAATGAACATTTAGAGGAAGTATTGTAAGAGGAAGAAGAAAGATCAGAGATCTCTTCCCTGATTGTAGAGATCTTGTCAGTGAAGTGAGTTGCAAAGTCTGAGGCGGTCAAGTTAGCAGGTGGAGGAGGAAAAATAGGGTGAAGAAAAGAGTTAAATGTGTGAAATAGTCGTTTGGGTTCGTGGGAGAGTGTGGTTATGAGGGTATTGAAGTAATTTACTTTTTCAGAGGAAAGAGCCAAGCTGTATGAGCGCAGCATACATTTATAGTGGAGAAAGTCAGATGCACAGTGAGACTTTCTCCAACAGCATTCAGCAGTTCTGGAGCATTTTTGAAGATATCGAGTCAGCTTGGTGTTCCAAGGTTGTTGTTGGGGGAGCTTACTGCGTTTAAATGTAGGAGGTGCCATGATGTCTAGTTTAGAGGAGAGGGTGGAATTGTAGAAGGAGGTTGCAGAACTAGGACAGGTGAGGTTTGAGATAGGTAAAAGGAGAGTTTGGAGATTAGTGGAGAAATGCTCTAGGTCAAGACATTGGAGGTTTCTGTGAGATTGATGTTCAGAAGGAGGTGTCAATTAGGTCTTAGGTATGCTGATGTCAAAAGTCAGCAGATGGTGGTCAGATAGAGGAAAAGGAATATTGGAGAGATTAGAGGTGGTACAGAGATTGGTGAAGGCGATATCAAAAGTGTTTCCCACTGTATGGGTTGCTAAATTGGACCATTATGTAAGGCCATCGCTGCAGTTGGAGTTGTTGATTGGTATATTAAAATCCCCAAGTATAAGGTAAGGAGTGCTAGATGAGCGGAAGTGGGGAAGCCAGGAAGAAAACTGCTCAATAAATAAATAGCCAAGGATGACCAGGGGGCGGTAGATGAATAGGTGGACAGTGTGAACTTCAAAAAAATAAAAAGATAGGGCAGGGGGAGTTATGTTAGGTTGAAAGGTAAATTGAAGGGAGAGAAGTATGCCTACACCACATACTTTACAGTCTGGGAGTGTGGGAGAATTGTAGCCCACCAAAACCTAAAGAGGCAGGAGTAGCACTATCAGAGGGGGACAGCCAGGTCTCTGTAAGTGCCAGCAGTGTGAGTGAGTTTGAGATGAAAAAGTCGTGTATGTCTGTTGATTTTAAATTACTGCAAAGTGAATGTTGGTAAGTGAGGGTAAAGGGCAGGGTATTGTGATGGGGTTTGTGGGGTTTCTGATTTTCTTGGTGTGTGTAGAGAAGGTGAAGGGCCCTGGATTGGGAGAGACATCGCCAGCAAAAGCAGGAGGAGAGAAAGTCACAGGAGGTGTGAATGGGTTTTGTATGCATGGGGTCTAGGATGAGATCGATTGTAGGTAGGAGTGAGAGAGTAGAAAAATGAGTGCAAGGCATGAGAGGAGAGAAGGGGAGCAGAGAGAGGCATATGTAAATTTGGATGGGGTGATGAGTGAAGTGGGTGTAAGGAGATATTTTTATACCAAGGGAGAAGGAGAAAATAAAGAGGAGGAGAAGACAAATCATTGCTAAACTGGGAAAAAGTAAATTGGAAATAATTGGAATATCAAGAGCAGGTGAAGGTAGGGTAAAGTTTTATGGGTTAAGAAAGTGCAGGAATGTACTAATAAAATGCAGTGTACACCTGATATTTTTCACTTATTTAAATTTGGGTGTGACAGATAGGGCCGCCACCAGAAATTTTGGGGCCCCTAACTCAGCTCAGGGTCTGGGCCCACCTCCAAATACCGCAGACTGGTCCGCCTCCAAATACCGCCCACAGGAATACACACACAGGCACAAACACACACACTGATACAAAATGACACAAATACATACTAACAGACACACATACTGAAACAGACATACACACATACAGGCATACATACTGAGACATACACACATGCATACATAGTAACAGACAGACACATACTAACATACATACAGACACACATGCATGAGGACATAAAGACACATAAATACATACATACACACTGACATACATACAGACACCAACATACATACACACATACATACACACACACATACTGACAGACATACAGACACTGATATCCATACACACATACATTCATAATGGCATACAGACATACACAGACATACATTCATAATTGCATACAGACATACATACATTCAGACTGACATACATGCATATATACAGACATACTGACAGACATACATACATACTGACATACATGCATACAGACATCCATACACACATACACACAGACATACGTTCATACTAATAAGCAGACATACATTCATACTGACATACAGACATACATATATACATACATATATAATGACATACAGACATACATTGATACTGGCATACATACATACATACAAACATACAAACATACATTCATATATACATACATACATACATTGATACTTGCATACATACATACAGACATACAGACATATATACAGACATACATATTGACATACATTGATACAGACATACATATTGACATACATTGATACATGCATACATACAGACATACATTGATACATGCAGACATACAGACATACAGACATACAGACATACATAATGACATACATAATAACATACATACTGACAGACATACATTCATAATGCTATACATACATACATACATACAGACATACCGACAGACATACAGACATACAGACAGACAGAAGAAACCAAAGAAATGTACCTAAACCAATAATACTTATATATAAGGATACTTATCAATATTGGTGAATACAGCCTCCCTCAGATCTCTCCCAGCTGGCAATCTACTTGACCACAAGAATATATATACATACACAACGAGGGAACCGGCTGATTATCTTCTTATCCTTGTAGTAAGTGTTTGCCAGATTCAAATAATGGAACCATCCAGTACAATGGATAGAGAGAGGCACACATCCTTTTCATAGATGACACACATACAATTATCCAAGCAAAAACAGTCTATATTTGAGCAAATCCAGCAAAGGGGTCAGACTTATATACTGTCATATTAGATAGTCCAAAGTTATTGGGATACATCAAGCGATTGCACTAAGGTAGGCAAACATGAGCTTAAATCCAGAAATGTAATGTTTGATTAGTGGTAGTAAGACTATATTTTCCAGGACCAGAGAACACAGGCAGATCTGTGCAATGCCTGTTCAGAAACTCAGGAATGCATATAGGTGAACAGAACAATTACATTCAGGGCTAGCAAAACTACACTTTAGCATGACAGACTTGATTTAAAGGACCACTCTAGGCACCCAGACCACTTCAGCTTAATGAAGTGGTCTGGGTGCCAGGTCCTTCTAGGGTTAACCCATTTTTTCATAATTATAGCAGTTTCAGAGAAACTGCTATAATTATGAATGGGTTAAGCCTTCCCCCTAATCCTCTAGTGGCTGTCTCATTGACAGCCACTAGAGGCGCTTGCGTGCTTCTCACTGTGATTTTTCACAGTGAGAGCACGCCAGCGTCCATAGGAAAGCATTGTAAATGCTTTCCTATGCGACGGGCTGAATGCGCGCGCAGCTCTTGCCGCGCGTGCGCATTCAGCCCAGGAGGAGGAAGGAGGAGGAGAGAAGGAGGAGAGCTCTCCGCCCAGCGCTGGAAAAAGGTAAGTTTTTACCCCTTTCCCCTTCCAGAGCCGGGCGGGAGGGGGTCCCTGAGGGTGGGGGCACCCTCAGGGCACTATAGTGCCAGGAAAACGAGTATGTTTTCCTGGCACTATAGTGGTCCTTTAATTGATTTATTTAATTGATGTAACACTTTATTCTGTTTTAAACAATCACCTGTTGGCAGTGATGCTTTTGTAACATGGGTGCAAATCCACAGCCACAGATTCTTCTTCTGTATATATTGAAAATATTTTTTTAGAATTTCTACCTTGTCCTGATCGTACTTGATTAATACTCCCATCTCAATTTACATTTTACAATGAACCAACATTTTCACTCTTAAAGGGTCACTATAGTCTTCAGCTTAATGTACTTGTTCTGGTGTGTATAGTCTGTCCCTGCAGACCTATAATAATGTAAACACTGTTTTTTCAGAGAAAAGGCAGTGTTTACACTGCAGCGTAGGAACACCTCTAGTGGAAGTTACTTGGAATGCCACTAGAGGTGCTTCCTGGGTAAGAGCTGCACAGTGTGCAGCACTGGCATTGAGTGTATCCACGCTGTGCATGGAAACACTGAACTTTCCCCGTAGAGATGCATTGATTTAATGCATCGCTATGAGGAGATGCTGATTGATGCAGCAAGTCATTTTGTAGCGCATTCGCCTTAGCCTCCCAATGCTTTTCCTATGGGAAAGCATTGGATTGGCTGAGATCATCAATGCTGATGATTTAAGTGAAAGGAGGTGGAGCATGGGCAGACCCATTGCCAGTAGACCCCAGTCATGCTGGAATAAATGTTAGTTTTAACCTTTTTTAAAGGGGAAGGGGGTGACCAGCTAAAATCATTTTTAAAAACTATAGGATCAGTAATACACATTTGTATTCCTAATCCTATAGTGTTCCTTTAGTCTCTATTAATGTTGGAACTTTTTGGGGTTGGTCTTGCTCTCTTTGGCTATGAGCTTTACATTTTTAAATGTAGCCCATCTAATCTCCTTTTGCAAGCCCTATTGGCAAGCTTATATTTGTTATAGGATGCTATTGACCCCTCTGATTGAATTTTTTTTAAATGACCTTTTTTATCATTTTTTTATTTGATTGAAGCTTTTACTAAGCAATGGGTTTTAATTTGGTTATTTTATATTTTTTTACCAATGGTATGTTTTGAGAAATATAATTTTGCAGAATTTGACGAGCTTTTACATGGTTGACAACTGTCGCGGCATGCTGGAGTCTGTCACGGCCAATTAACTCTCTCAGGACAATCCTGGCAACTTGCTGGGCCATGCGCTTTCATTATTTTCCCTGTTACAGTCCGAGGGAGTTAACGAGGGAGGTGCTGGGGGCTGCATTGAGGCTGCTGGGGCCAGAGGAGCACTGACAGTTTCCCTTCCGAATTCCCAGTAGCTTCCCCGACACACAGACTGTTGCTCTGCCTCACGGCCGCAGGCTCTGCCCCCACGACGCAAGCTCTGCCCACGTGTGTTAGCTCCACCTCCCTCGCAAAAGCTCCACCCCTGCTAAGCAGCACACCATGCTGCAGGAGGAAGAGGTCCAAGATGGCTACCTGACCTCCCAGCAACAGCCTCCAGAACCAGGTGGGCTTGATATACTCAGCCTTGTGTGTGTGTGTATGCACCTGCTCGTGAGAAAGCTTGTGTGTGTGTCAGTGAGCTTGTGTGTGTGTTTGTGTGTCAGGGAGCTTTTCTTAAGTGAGCTTGTGTGTGTGTCATGGAGCTTGTCTGTAGTGAGCTTGTGTGTCAATGAGCTTGTATTTAGTGAGCTTGTGTGCAGGGTCATCATTCCGCATGGGCACACTGGGCAGTTACCAGGGGGCTCCACAAGCATGGGGGCCCCACCGTGATGCCCTTGTGCCCAGGCTGACAGAGGAGACCTGCTTTCTTGCTGTGGGCCATCTAGGGCCGGTGAGAAGATCAAAGATTTCCCTCAACTGCCCAAAGGACCTTCGTGTCAGGTTACCTTTGGTGTCTACCTCGGAGGAGGTTAGACACCTAGACGTCCATCCTCCCAGGGGGGCTGACTCACCCGATCCTTGCACTCCTCCCGGTCGTTTACACGCCGGCCGCGATAGCTCCGCCTCCTTTTATGACGCGGCGCTCAGTAGCCGACGTCATGACGGCAATCACGTTCCGACCCGTCAATCACGGCAACCAAGTGCCGAACAACGAATCAGGACTCGTTGGGGGCGGAGCCAACAGTTAAAGAGCCAAGGTATAAAAAAGGGTTCTGTGGAATGATTCATTGCCCTGTCGTGGTTCTAGCTAGTCTGGTCACTCAGTGCAATTACCTCTATTGTCTTTTGGTTCCTGACTCGGCTTGTATTTTGACCCTGCTTTCCTCTCTTGTCCTTTTGACTCGGCTTGTCTCTCGCTTACCTGATCTCTCGTTCCCTCGACCTCGGCTTGTCTCTGACCATTCTTTTGCTTTCTCCTTACGTTAGTCCGGCCATTCTAAGGTCCGGTATACGTACCTATCTCCTGTTTGTATTCTGCGTGTTGGATCCCTGTCACGATCCTGACATTACGACAGGGCAATGGATCCTGCAGGTACAAACTCTCAGGTCGGTTCTCCTGACTCTAGATTTGAGGCCATGGATCATAGAATGGACCAGATGGCTCTAGCTCTGCAAGCATTGCTATCTCGTCCTAGTAATCACTCAGAGGAGATGCGTACCCCATCTATCTCTCCTATAAGTACAGGCCTAGAGGTAGCCACAGTGGCTACTTCTTCCCGTGTTACGTCCCCGTCACGCTATGGCGGCGCTCCTGACACTTGTCGAGGTTTTTTAAACCAGATAGGTATTCATTTTGAGTTACAACCCCACGCCTACCCTACTGACAGGGCGAAGGTTGGATTTATAATTACCTTGCTCATTGACAAGGCACTTAGATGGGCTAACCCCCTGTGGGAAAATGATAACCCGTTAGTTTATAATTATAATGCTTTTGTCGCTGCATTTAGGAGAGCTTTTGACCCTCCAGGAAGAAAGGCCAATGCAGCTAGACTACTGTTACGTCTTAGACAGTATAACCGAACCCTAGTGGATTATGCTTTAGAGTTCAGATCCTTGGCGGCAGAAGTCAAGTGGAATGAACAGGCTTATATGGACGTATTTATGAACGGGTTATCTGATGAGATTTTAGATGAGGTGGCCACAAGAGATCTTCCTGAAAATTTGGA
Source organism: Pelobates cultripes (assembly GCA_933207985.1). NCBI lineage: Eukaryota > Metazoa > Chordata > Amphibia > Anura > Pelobatidae > Pelobates > Pelobates cultripes. The sequence goes on along the minus strand of OW240918.1, from coordinate 118,838,382 downwards.
GGATCTGATTTCATTTATTTCCCGAATAGATGAACGTATGAGACAGAGGCAGAATATTCGGGATAGAACCCGCAGATCCTCCATAAGACTAGCTCCCTCATTTCAGACTTCTGATTCTACTACTTTAGCTCTCCCAGAACCTATGCAAATAGGTAATACTCGACTCTCAGAGGAGGAAAGACAGTACAGGAGAAGGGAGGGTCTTTGTATGTATTGCGGAATTAGAGGTCACCTCCGCCTAAATTGCCCTAACCGGCCGGGAAACGCTCGCACCTAAGTTTCTCAAGAGGACAGGCCTTGGGTGTTTCTATCTTGTCCTCTATATATGATTATAAAGATCATAGGCTTCTGATACCTGTTTCTTTAGCTTGGGAAAAGGGAGTACTTAATGCTATGGCTTTGATAGATTCCGGAGCAGCTGAAAGCTTTATTGACCAAGCCTTTGTCACTAACCATTCTATCCCATCTCAGCTAAGGGATACACCCTTGGCCGTTGAGGCCATAGATGGTAGACCATTATCTGAACCTGTTATTTTTCGTGAAACCATACCAATTAAGTTAACCACTGGTATCCTTCACGAGGAAAGAATATCCCTCATGCTGATCTCATCTCCTTCAGTTCCTATAGTCTTGGGGTATCCCTGGCTTAAGAAGCATAACCCTATCATTGACTGGGAACTGGGTGAGATAGTCTCCTGGGGTCAGGGTTGCCAGAGAGGATGTTTGCAGAAAGTCTCACCGATTTGCAGGGTTGACGCCCCGGTTAACTCTTCCCAACCTACAGATTTACAGATACCGTCGCAGTACCTGGATTTAAAGGCAGTCTTTGACAAAAAGAGGGCTGATACTTTACCTCCACATAGGTCTTTCGACTGTAAAATTAGACTCCTACCTGGTACTATGCCTCCGAGGGGTACGGTATATCCTTTATCCACTAAGGAAAACTTAGTCCTAGAGGAGTACATACGTGAAAACCTAGACAAAGGATTTATTAGGAGATCATCTTCTCCGGCCGGGGCCGGTTTCTTTTTTGTAGATAAAAAAGACGGCACTCTACGGCCTTGCATTGATTATCGGGGCTTGAATAAGATAACTGTTAGAAATGCTTATCCTATTCCTTTAATTACTGAGCTCTTTGATCGACTAAAAGGCTCCAAGATTTTTACCAAGTTAGATTTGAGGGGAGCTTATAACTTGGTGAGAATTCAGCAGGGAGACGAATGGAAAACAGCTTTCAATACCCGTTATGGCCACTATGAATACACGGTAATGCCCTTCGGGCTTTGCAATGCACCTGCAGTATTCCAGGACCTTATTAATGAGGTTCTTAGGGAATTTCAGCATGAATGCGTTATAGTATATTTGGATGATATACTAATACACTCTAGAGAGATTGAGACTCACCACAGACAAGTCAGAAGGGTACTGCGCAAACTGTTACAACATGGATTGTACTGCAAATTGGAAAAGTGTAGCTTCGACCAATCTCAGATAAACTTTCTTGGCTACGTTATTTCTGGAGACGGATTTAGGATGGACCCCATTAAACTCCAATCGATTTTAGATTGGCCATTGCCCAGGGGACTCAAGGCCATTCAGAGATTTATCGGATTCTCCAATTATTATAGGCGCTTCATTAAAGGTTACTCTTCTATTATTGCTCCTATTACCAATATGACTAGACAGGGTGCTGATACCAAGACTTGGTCCACAGAGGCTCTCTCTGCTTTCAAAACACTCAAAGAACATTTTGCCTCAGCACCGATATTAGTTCATCCTGACACATCTTTGCCTTTTCTACTCGAGGTTGACGCCTCGGAGACAGGTATAGGCGCTATCTTGTCCCAAAGGCTAGGTTTGGATAAACCGTTACATCCATGTGGGTTTTTTTCCAAGAAATTATCTGGGCCTGAAAGTAGATATGACATTGGTGATAGGGAACTGTTAGCGGTCATTATGGCTTTAAAGGAATGGAGACATTTGTTGGAGGGGACATTATACCCGGTTACTATTTTGACAGATCACAAGAATTTGTCCTACATAGGGGAGGCCAAGCGCTTGTCCGCCAGGCAAGCTCGTTGGTCCTTGTTTCTGACACATTTCAATTACGTGCTCACTTATAGACCTGGTTCTAAGAACTCTAAGGCAGATGCATTGTCCCGTCAACATGAACCTTCTACGGTGTCTGAAGCAGCTTTGTCTTCTATCGTTCCCAAGTGTAATATTATTGCCAACACATGTGTCAGGATACACTCGCCGCTGCTTGCTGAGATCAAGAAAGTACAACATCTAGCTCCCAAACCTGTTCCTGGGGATCGATACTTCGTTCCTCCTGAGCTCCAAGTGGAACTGCTGCATTGCTTTCATGACAGTAAAATTGCTGGGCACCCCGGCATACGCAAAACGTGTTCCCTGATTTCTAAAGATTTCTGGTGGCCTTCCCTTCGTAAGGATATAAGGGATTTCGTCAGGGCATGTGCTGTCTGTATGAAGACTAAGCAACCTCACGCGCTCCCTTGTGGACTTTTGCATCCCTTAGAAATTCCCGAGAGACCATGGTCGTGTTTGGCTATGGACTTCATTGTCGATTTGCCTGTTTCTAAAAAACATACTGTTATTCTCACGGTGATTGACAGGTTTACTAAAATGGCTCATTTCGTGCCCTTGCCTAAACTGCCCTCGTCTCCCGAATTAGCTGAGATATTCGCGAGGGAGATTTTTCGTTTACATGGTATTCCCTCTGAAATTGTTTCTGATAGAGGTTCCCAATTTGTTTCCCGCTTTTGGAAGTCTTTCTGTTCTCACTTAGGCATCAAGTTGAATTTCTCATCTGCCTATCATCCCCAGTCCAACGGAGCTGCCGAACGCACCAACCAAAAGATTGAACAATATTTGCGTTGTTTTGTTTCTGAACACCAGGACGATTGGGTTGGTCTGATTCCTTGGGCAGAGTTTGCACACAACAATCTCGTTTGTGATTCTACTCGTTCTAGCCCCTTTTTCTTGAATTATGGCTTTCATCCTTCCATTCTTCCGTCGGTTTCCCCTTCCCAAGGGGTTCCGTCGGTTGATGTTCATGTCGCCAATCTGAGAAAGTTGTGGGATCAGACTCGACGAATTCTTCTTCAGAATTCCATGGTGTTCAAACGACACGCTGACAAACGGAGACGGGTGGCTCCGGTTTTTGCCCCGGGTGATAGGGTGTGGTTGAGTACCAGAAACATCCGCTTGAAGGTTCCTTCCATGAAATTTGCCCCTCGTTACATAGGCCCTTACAAGGTTCTGTGTCGGATTAACCCGGTTGCGTATCGTCTTGCCCTTCCGCCTGCCCTGCGCATCCCTAACTCTTTTCATGTTTCTTTGTTGAAGCCTTTGGTTTGCAACAGATTTTCCTCCGCTGAGTCCTCCCCTCTCGCTGTCCAGGTTGAGGGTCAGGAGGAATATGAAATCAAATCCATTCTCGATTCTCGTATTTCTCGGGGGAGGTTGCAATATCTTGTTGACTGGAAGGGGTATGGGCCTGAAGAAAGGTCTTGGGTGGTCCATGAAAATGTGCATGCCCCTCGTCTCCTCCGGGCATTTCATGCTCGTTTTCCGTCTCGCCCCGGTTCCTTCCGCCCGGTGGGCGTTTCTGAGAGGGGGGGTACTGTCAGGTTACCTTTGGTGTCTACCTCGGAGGAGGTTAGACACCTAGACGTCCATCCTCCCAGGGGGGCTGACTCACCCGATCCTTGCACTCCTCCCGGTCGTTTACACGCTATTGACCCCTCTGATTGAATTTTTTTTAAATGACCTTTTTTATCATTTTTTTATTTGATTGAAGCTTTTACTAAGCAATGGGTTTTAATTTGGTTATTTTATATTTTTTTACCAATGGTATGTTTTGAGAAATATAATTTTGCAGAATTTGACGAGCTTTTACATGGTTGACAACTGTCGCGGCATGCTGGAGTCTGTCACGGCCAATTAACTCTCTCAGGACAATCCTGGCAACTTGCTGGGCCATGCGCTTTCATTATTTTCCCTGTTACAGTCCGAGGGAGTTAACGAGGGAGGTGCTGGGGGCTGCATTGAGGCTGCTGGGGCCAGAGGAGCACTGACAGTTTCCCTTCCGAATTCCCAGTAGCTTCCCCGACACACAGACTGTTGCTCTGCCTCACGGCCGCAGGCTCTGCCCCCACGACGCAAGCTCTGCCCACGTGTGTTAGCTCCACCTCCCTCGCAAAAGCTCCACCCCTGCTAAGCAGCACACCATGCTGCAGGAGGAAGAGGTCCAAGATGGCTACCTGACCTCCCAGCAACAGCCTCCAGAACCAGGTGGGCTTGATATACTCAGCCTTGTGTGTGTGTGTATGCACCTGCTCGTGAGAAAGCTTGTGTGTGTGTCAGTGAGCTTGTGTGTGTGTTTGTGTGTCAGGGAGCTTTTCTTAAGTGAGCTTGTGTGTGTGTCATGGAGCTTGTCTGTAGTGAGCTTGTGTGTCAATGAGCTTGTATTTAGTGAGCTTGTGTGCAGTGTCATCATTCCGCATGGGCACACTGGGCAGTTACCAGGGGGCTCCACAAGCATGGGGGCCCCACCGTGATGCCCTTGTGCCCAGGCTGACAGAGGAGACCTGCTTTCTTGCTGTGGGCCATCTAGGGCCGGTGAGAAGATCAAAGATTTCCCTCAACTGCCCAAAGGACCTTCGTGTCAGGTTACCTTTGGTGTCTACCTCGGAGGAGGTTAGACACCTAGACGTCCATCCTCCCAGGGGGGCTGACTCACCCGATCCTTGCACTCCTCCCGGTCGTTTACACGCCGGCCGCGATAGCTCCGCCTCCTTTTATGACGCGGCGCTCAGTAGCCGACGTCATGACGGCAATCACGTTCCGACCCGTCAATCACGGCAACCAAGTGCCGAACAACGAATCAGGACTCGTTGGGGGCGGAGCCAACAGTTAAAGAGCCAAGGTATAAAAAAGGGTTCTGTGGAATGATTCATTGCCCTGTCGTGGTTCTAGCTAGTCTGGTCACTCAGTGCAATTACCTCTATTGTCTTTTGGTTCCTGACTCGGCTTGTATTTTGACCCTGCTTTCCTCTCTTGTCCTTTTGACTCGGCTTGTCTCTCGCTTACCTGATCTCTCGTTCCCTCGACCTCGGCTTGTCTCTGACCATTCTTTTGCTTTCTCCTTACGTTAGTCCGGCCATTCTAAGGTCCGGTATACGTACCTATCTCCTGTTTGTATTCTGCGTGTTGGATCCCTGTCACGATCCTGACACTTCGTTAGTGATAGGGAGGGTGGGAGGATCTGGGAGGCAGAGTACCCCTCCTGCGAGCATGCTGTGCAGAGCGTTGCTGTGTGTTACTATGGCAATGCTCTGACACAGCATTCTGCTCATGGGAGGAGTGAAGACAGCCTGCACCCACAGGATCTGCAGGCTATAGACAACTCACCACCACCGGACCACCAGGACACAACACCCGTTACACACACAAAGCACCCCTCACACACACACACACACACACAAAGCAACCCTCACACACAGCATCCCTCACACACACACACACTGCACCCCTGACACACACAGCACCTCTGACACACACACATACACACACACACACACAAAGAGCATCCCTCACACACACACTGCACACCTTACACACACACACTGTACCCCTCACACACACAGAAGCCCTCACACACACAGCACCCATCACACACACACAAACAGCACCCCTCATACAAAGCGTCCTTCACACACACACACACACACACACACAGCACCCTTGACATACACAGCACCCCTCACACACACTGCACCTTCACACACACACATACACAGCACCCCTCAAACACACTCAGCACCCCTCTCACACACTCAGCAACCCTCACACAAAGCACCACTTGCACACAGCACCCCTCACACACATACACAGCACCCATCACACACACAGCACCCCTCACACACTCTCGGCACCCCTTACACACTCTCAGCACCCTTCACACACACAGCACCCCCCCCCCCACACACACACACACAGCACCTGTCACAAACTGCACCCTTCACATACACTGCACCCCTCCCCCCTCACACAGCACCCTTTACACATTGCAACCCTCACACACACACTGCACCCCTACACACCCCTCACTGCACTGTGTGTGTATTCAGCAGTTTCTGTGTGTGTGTATAAAACAGTCTGTGTGGGTTCAGCAGTGTGTGTGTATTCAGCAATCTGTGTGGGTGTATTCAGCAGTCTGTATGTATTCAGCAGTCTGTGTCTGTGTATTCAGCAGCCTGTGTGCATTCAGCAGTCTGTGTGTGTATAGCAGTCTCTGTGCGTGTGTTTGTGTGCATTCAGTGTAGTGTGTGTATGTACTCAGCAGTCTGTCTGTGTGTACTCAGCAGTCTGTCTGTACTCAGTATGTACTCAGCCTCTGTGTGTGTTCAACAGTGGGTGTGTGCGTGTATTCAGCAGTCGATGTGTGAATGTGTTGATCAGTCTGTGACTGTATTCAGCAGTCTGTGTGTATGTATGTTTTGCATTTGTTGGAGGTACCAATAAATATAAGCTTAATTTTATCGATAATTTGTTGTTCTTTTTTTCCCTGTGAGTTGTTGTGTAGGAAAGGCCACAGTGCACTGCTTTGCACGGGGGCCTATAACGCTGTTAAGATGGTACTGCGTGTGTGTGTCAGTGAGCTTGCATTTAGTGTGCTTGTGTGTGTCAGTGAGCATGTGTGTGTCAGTGAGCTTGTATTTACTGAGCTTGTGTGTGTCAGTGAACTTGTATTTAATGAGCATGTGTGTGTCAGTGAACTTGCATTTAGTGAGCATGTGTGTGTCAGTGAGCTTGTCTGAAGTAAGCTTGTGTGTGTCAGTGAGCTTGTCTGTTTATGAACTAATGTATGTTCTATGGTGTAGATACAACTCTCTGAATGAAGCACATCTGCACAAGATCTTTCTATATTTGTACTGACAGTGTCACCACTGATACCCAACTCACAGTAAAGTGTTAATATGTACCTGCCTGATACAGATGCTCTGCTGCGAATGTATCTATCGCATACCAAGGATGCTGGTACTGTTGGTGGGAACTTGGTGTTATAAAGGTCTACTCAATAAAGAGAGAATTGCAAGAAATTCAGATGAGAATTTCAAACTTCAGGTCGAAATAGTGCAGCTGAATGGGAGAACTTTTCCAACTCGACTACTTTGGCCTTAAGTTTAAAATGACCATCTCAATTTCCTATAATTCTCTCTTTATTAAGTAGACTCTGTAATCCGCACTATAAATGGGCGGAGATTATGTGGGTTGGACATAGTGGGCAGAGCTTTGCAGCAGTGGGTGGGGTAAATTTTCAAGGTAGTAATTGATAGCTGTGTTGCAAAGTGTCCCTGGACATTTTTTCCAAATGTTGGTAACTATGCAGTTCATTTATCCTCTGTGCTTTTGTCAGTGAATAGTTCCTGCCAGTCAATATGTTGTAAAGATGCCCTTATCCTATTGAAATTAGCCTATTTGAAATTAAGCGTTTTTGTACAGCCCATATTTTGTTTTTCTAGTTAATCTCAAATTATACCATAGTATGGTCACTATTTCTCAAATGCTCCCTAACTTGAAAGTTTTCAACATTATTAGTTATGACAAGAACCAGACAAGCATCAATTCTTGTTGGTGCTTCGACTAAATTAGCATGTAAGCTCACTGAGCAGTGCCCTCAACCCCTATGTTCCTGTGTGTCCAACTTGTCTGGTTACAACTACATGTCTGTTCGTCCACCCAGTGTAAAGTGCTGCGGAATTTGACGGCGCTCTATAAATATCATAATAATAATAATAATAATTTGAGATGCCTTGCTTAGCTCATCCTCTGTTATTTTAAATTCTACATTTAAGAAACAAGTTTAGAGGTGTGTACTAACCCCCGCCATCACCACTGTGCTGAACTTAATTAATTATGTTCTCATCAACGGCTGTTCAGTAGAAATTGCTGAGCTACATCTAAGTATAGCTTGCTTAAAAAGTGAGAAATGCTCTACCTTGTGTGAAATCAGTGTATTTTTATATAAGTTGTATTAACCTCTCATTTACAAATCCTAATTAAAGCATTTTTCTTATATAATTGAACTTGTTTTGTGATTTATTATCTCATATTTGTCTTTGTCTAGGCAACATTAAATAATGGGTCGTTTATCGTTAAAATTATAGATATATATATATTTTTTTTAGATGTAACTATGCATCAAAAGGACTATTGATTATTTTTGAATTATTATTATTACTGGTATTTATATAGCGATAACATATTCTGTAGCGCTTTACAATATTATAAGATACTGGAAATATCTATACAGGAAACACTGTGTAGTAAATCATCTCCTCTAAATATATTAATTGAAGCACTACAGAATTACAGGCATGTCCCGGTTTACAAACTCCCGCTTAACGTTTTCCCACCTTATGAACGCAATCCGGATGCCGCGCCATTTAATATTCGCTGCCATTTTGTTTCTGCGATCCGTGGATGTGGACCACGAAGCAAGCTTTGAAGGGCTGAAAATAAGAATTTGTGGCCAGGAGAAGTCAGAAAGAGTGAAGAGGAAAGAAAGGTAAGTTACATACTTGCCAGTAATTCTGAATTCTGAGGGGCAGACCTGATTTAAGACCACTGTCACAAGAGTATTTTCTGGTGTCCACCTTTTTAGAAAGTCCAAGAAAAGTAATCATCAGAATGACATAACGTTGTACAGCTGGGTACATCACAAATGAAAACAATTGATTAATTGGTTTATCCTCCCACTCCTTCCTCCTGTCCCCAACGTTGGCAAGTACTGTATGTAAAGTGTAAAAAATGAGTTTGTGTGTGTATGTGTGTCTGAGATTGATGTGAGTGTGTTTGGGACTGTAATTATGCCTGGAATTATACTGTACAGTACTACTGCTATAGGTACTATACGAATTGCAAACTCTGCAGGGGGTTCCAATGATTATTACTGTAACGTTATTTATGGGCATCATGGGCATGTGAGGATGCCTACCAGGTACTGTACTGATTGCAGACTCTGCAGGGGGTTCCAATGATTTATTATTTAGAGTTATTATGAGCATTATGGGCATGTCAGAATGCATTACATCCTGGTATTAGGGTTTTTAATTATATGTTTTAGTCAGATCTGGAAATGTAAGCCTGATAGTGTCTGTCCTTTAACCCCTTAAGGACACATGACATGTGTCACATGTCATGATTCCATTTTATTCCAGAAGTTTGGTCCTTAAGGGGTTAAGCAGTCTAGTCATATGAAGTGTGTGTGTCTGACATTGTACCATATTTTGGCAGGCAGCATAGCAAGGAGCAGAAGGAGGGGTGAAGAGCCTGAAGAAAGGGGAGAAGGAAGAAAGCTCTTGAAAGATCTAAACATAAAAGGAGGAAAAGAGGTGCAAGCCTTAAAGTAAGAGAGAAAGAGATTGACAGCTGTAAAAATGAAGGAGGAAAAGGAAAGTAATGAAGGAGAGAGGGAAGTTGGATAAGGAGAAAGCGAAGAAGGAGGAAGGCGTAAGAGAGGTGTGAAATACAAGAAGGAAAATTAAAGTGATAAAGGAGAGAGGGGAGTTGAGAAAGAAGTAAGTGAAGAAGGAGGACTCATAATTGCACCAAAAAGAAAGGATGCTACAGATGGTGCGTGTAATGAAAATACAAAAAAAACGAAAAGCCATAACACTGGAAACAAAATTGAACATCATAACAGACCATGATGCTGGAAATTCCACTAAAGAATTAGCTACCAAATATTCACTAAGCAAATCAACTGTGAGTACAATTTTAAAAGACAAAGAAAAAATATTTAAAGGGACACTATAGTCACCCAGACCACTTCAGCTCAATGAAGTGGTCTGGGTGCCAGGTCCCTCTAGGGTTAACGCTGCCTGATGTAAACATAGCAGTTTCAGAGAAACTGCTATGTTTACATTTGGGGTTAAGCCAGCCTCTAGTGGCTGTCTTCCGGAAGACAGCCACTAGAGGCGCATCTGCGACGCTGGAGGCATTTAATGCCTCCATCACGCAGAGCGTCCATAGGAAAGCATTGTAAAACGCTTTCCTATGGACACATTGAATGCGCGCGTGGCACTGCTGCGCATGTGCATTCCGCTCCGCTGACGTCAGACGAGGGAGCTGACGTCCGCGGGGGAGGAGAGGTAAGGGAGCCCAGAGGTGGAAGAAGGTGAGTAACTGAAGGGATTTAAGCCCCTTCAGCACCACGGGAGGGGGACCCTGAGGGTGGGTGCACCCACAGGGTACTATAGTGTCAGGAAAACCGATTTGTTTTCCTGACACTATAGTGATCCTTTAAAGGAAGTAAAAAATGTGCAATCCCTGCATTTTACTTAGAAACATAGAAACATAGAATGTGACGGCAGATAAGAACCATTCGGCCCATCTAGTCTGCCCAATTTTCTAAATACTTTCATTACTCCCTAGTCTTATCTTATAGTTAGGATACTTGGATACGAACAAAGGAAAATGAAAGCCATATTCCTCATATGGAAAAACTTTTAATAGCATGGATAAGTGATCAAACTGGACGGCTCCATGTGCCTGTTACCTATGCTACCATTTGTGCTAAAGCTTTATCACTTTTTGAGATGTTGAAACAGAGAAAAGGAGGCAGCATTGAAGAAACATTTTCTGCAAGCAGTGGGTGGTTTGATAGTTACAAACAATGAGCTGGTTTGCTTAACATAAAAATCTTTGGTGTATCTGCAAGTTCTGATACAGAAGCAGCTAAATTATTTCCTTCCAAGTTGGCAGAAATATTGATAGATAGAAATTACTCGCCATCACAAGTTTTCAGTGTGGATGAAACTGCATGCTATCGAGAAGCTACATTGCAAAAGAAGAATCATCAATGCCCAGTTTTAAACCAGCAAAAGATCGACTAACTTTATTGCTTGGTGGGAATGCAGCTGGAGACTGTATATAATAATATAATAAAGAGACAATCAATTTTTTAGATATCCAAATTTTTATTCAAAATGGGGAACTAAACACCAGAACATTTTTTTTTTTTTTTAAAGTGTGTACAAACACAGTAATAGACCAAACCAGCTGCCACTACAAGCCCTGGCTCGATAGTGACCCGAAAAGCCAGTTTTTGCAGCTAAGAAGAAATTGCTCTAAAATAGAAGATTTTGAACAACAAACTACTATGTTAAAAGACACAAGTTCTTAGAAAAAACTATCCAGTATAAAACTTGGAAACCACTATTGATGAAATTAAAATCCGAAATAGAAACGATCTTCTGGTCTATAAAGAAAAAAAACAATGAGGCTCCCTCTATCCCCATTATTTTTTATTTTAATAACAAAAGCAAAGACATTAAGAAAATTGTCAACAAACATTGGCATATCTTGCATCATGTATGTACGTAGCGGGGAATGTGGTGCGACTAAGAGTAAGGAGACTACCCCAATTCTCCCCCCAATAATGACAAACAACGAATATTGGATGAAACAGGCCACAGCATTTATTAAACTTACAACTGTAGGACTCATCCGAACTTTATTCTTTTTCTTTAATTCAAATATAAATAAACAGATAAATATATATACATACCATAATTAACATATAAATTACACTTATTGCCCTACAGCCTCCAACTTAAATAACCGTCCTTGCCAACGATCTTAACCAGGTGCCTATGTACCAAAACTTTACCCACTGGTGTCTCGCCTCCCCCCTCGTCCAAACCAAAAATTCCCATCATCTTAAATGCTCTACCACCAGCCGGCTTTTTGCTCGGTGGGCACGTCCTATTCGGTAACTTAAAAGTTTACCTTACAGAGCAGGGGAGGTTGAGACCCACCATGTCCATCTCCTGACATTCCATCTGCTCCCCAACCCTGTTGGCAAGGACACGCTCCCCGCTAGCTGTGACGGAACAAAAACAGAAAATTAGGGTGGGTGGGAAGTTGTTTGCTGGCCAGAATCCCAAAAGGCACTGAGGTAAGATGATCCCTGCCCCACTACAAACCCATAACTACTCCCCTACACACATATAGCCAATCACTAGCACCATCCCCACACTCATACATGTGCCCTTGTCCGTTTAGCTATGCTGACTCCTCAGGGCCTAGATGACGTTTTAAAAAAAATCATCCCCAATAAACGCAACATAATTTTTAGAGGAGCCCCTAATTTTAAATCTATTTTAACCAATAATTTTATTAGGTTTGACCACAACGAAATATCCACCCTGTCTAATATGAAAGGTTTCTTCAGATGTAAAAAATTTATTGTATGCAGAACTACTGCCAACACATGTCAAAATAAAATCACTGAATTTTCCTCCAGTATTACAAAAAAAAAAACTATAAGATCAAAGACTTCATTACCTGTAACACTAAAAATGTTATTTACATGCTGGAGTGCCCTTCTGGACTCCAGTATGTAGGGATGACATCTAGATGTCTTAAAACCAAGGTAGCAGAACATTGCCGCAACATCTCCAGGGGTTACGACAAACACACTGTTTCTAAACACTTCTGTAAACTCCAGAATTACCCCACACATTTAAAATTCATTGGTATACAGAAGTGTAAAATCCCCTGGAGAGGTGGAAATTTAAAAAATATTCTAGGTAGAAAAGAGATGGTGTTTTGCCTAATCATTAAATTCACGAAGCACCAATATCAAAATGCAATAATCAATTACCCTAAGGTTTTTAAAGATATTGGTGGGCACCAAAACCCTATTCGGGATGAGTGAATTGAGTATTTGAGAAAGGGAAAGACATTGACATCAAGTACTTGTAAATGATCAATACAAACTTTATTGACTAACAGAGACTTAAATGAACAGCTCAAATATCTAGATATCGGCTTAAAGAAACAGCTTAAGTATACATCATCCATAAGAGAGGCTTGCTGCACTCGACAGAGAACTTCTGACAGTTAGGCTTGAAGGGGGCCCTCTCTTACTAGGAATCAGCAGAACCAGCAATACGAGTCCGTATTACAGGTGGGTAGTACTCATAGACGTGCGCAGCCTATTGCATTAGTGTGTGCACCCTAAAGCACAAACACACGCCGCATGTATATGTATGTATATATATGTATGTATATATATATATATATATATATATATATATATACATACACACACACATACATACACTGCTGTGTGTGTGCTGTTAGTGTGCTGTGTGAAGGTGGTGTGAGGGTGCTGTGTGTGTAAGGGTGCTGTTAGTGTGTGATGTGTGTGTGAGGGTGCTGATAGTGTGCTATGTGGGTGAGGGTGTTTGTGTGGGTGCTGTGTGTGTGAGGGTGCTGGTAGTGTGCTGTGTGTGAGGGTGTTTGTATGTGTGTTTGTTAGGGTCCTATTAGTGTGCTGGGTGAGGGTGCTGTTTGTGTGATGTGTGTGTGTGTGTGTGTGTGTGTGTGTGTGAGGGTGCTGTTTCTGTGATGTGTGTGGGTGTCATGTATTTGTGAGGGTGCTGTTTGTGTGTGTGTGTGTGTTTGTGAGGGTGCTGTTAGTGTGCTGTGTGTGAGGGTGTTGTGTGTTTGTAAAGGTGCTGTGTGTGTGTGTGTGTGTGAGCGTGCTGTGTGTGTGAGGGTGCTGTATGTGTACTGTATGTGTGTAACGAGAATATACCCCTACACGCAGGATCCAGCTAAACAGAGGCAAATACAGAGGAGAGATACGTCTACCGGACCTTAGAATGGCCGGACTCGACGTATATGAGAGGAGACAGAGCCAGGAACAAACCGAGGTCAAGGGCACAGAGAGACAGCGTAAACTAGGACAAGCCGGGGTCTGGTACACGGAAAACAGCAAGCCGGCAAACAGTACAGATAAGGATAAAGCGAAAACGAAGTCAGAATACGAAGCCAAAGTCAATACGAGAAAACACAACTGAACACCACAAGCGCTAAAGGGAACTGAAACAGAAACCACGATAGGGCAACGAGCTAAGGGAAAAAGGTAAGTTTAAATAGCTTTTAAACGAAAGTGATTGGCTCCTGTCACTTCCACACCCCCAAAAGGTAATTGTATAGGGAGTGTGGTATGACAGGAGCCAATGGGAGCCTTTTGGCAATTAGGCTCCCACTGTCTCTTTAAGAGCGCGCCCGAGACTCGCGGCGCGCTCTTAGTTTCAGGCGGGACACGTGACCGCTTCACGCGGTCACTGCCCGCCTTCCATCCAAAGCAGTCGGATGAGCCGCGCGCGGCTCGTGCAGCCGCAGGACCGCGCGCGGCTTGAAGAGAGGACCGCGACCGGCCCCCGGTTAAGGTAAGTAACGCTACAGTACCCCCCCCTGAGGACACGCCCCCCGGGCGGGTAGGACCAGGCCTGGCAGGAAAACGAGAATGGAAAGAGCGCACAAGACGGGGAGCATGGACAGCATCAGCCGAAATCCAACTGTGCTCCTCAGGCCCATAACCCTTCCAATGTACCAAGTACTGAAGTCGACCCCTAAGGAAACGAGAGTCAAGAACAGCAGACACTTCAAACTCCTCATGACCCTCCACCGAGATAGGAGGGGGAGGAGGAGTATGCCGGGTATAGCGGTTGCGTACGAAAGGTTTCAACAATGAGGTGTGAAAAACATTAGGAATACGTAGATTCTTAGGCAGGCCTAAGGCATAAGAAACAGGATTAACCTTATGTATAATACGATAAGGTCCAATGAAGCGGGGAGCCAATTTCATAGAAGGCACCCGGAGACGAATATTCCGCGTGGAAAGCAAAACCCTGTCCCCACAACATAGGACGGAGCTGCTCTGCGATGCTTGTCAGCCTGAGCCTTCTGGCGAGTAGCAGAGTCCACCAAAGAACGCTGAACCTGCTCCCAAGTATTACGCAAACCAGCCAAATGCTCATCCAGAACTGGCATGCCCTGTGAGGAGAATGCAGTCGGAAGAACAACGGGATGCTGGCCATAGACAACGTAAAAAGGGGTCTTGCCGGAAGAATCATGAGTGGCGTTATTCCGAGCAAATTCAGCCCAAGGAAGCAGGTCAGACCAATTGTCCTGATGGTGAGACACAAAACAACGGAGGTATTGCTCCAGAGACTGGTTGGCACGTTCAGCAGCCCCATTAGACTGGGGATGATAAGCGGAAGAAAATGAGAGAGAAATACCCATTTCTGAACAAAAGGCCCTCCAGAACCTGGAAATAAATTGGCTACCCCTATCGGATACAATAGATACAGGAATCCCATGTAATCGAAATACTTCTCTAGCGAAGATATGAGCCAGTTCCTTGGATGTGGGCAACTTGTGAAGAGACACGAAGTGAGCCATTTTGGAGAACCGATCCACTATCATCAGGATTACTGTGTTACCATTTGAAGGGGGTAATTCAACAATAAAATCCATGGATAGGTTAGACCAAGGTCTCTCGGGAACGGGTAACGGATGCAACAGCCCACAAGGAACTCTACGGGAGGATTTCATACAGGCACAAGTAGTACAAGCACTTATATAGTCAGTGACATCCTTTCGTAAGGAATCCCACCAAAAATACTGAGAAACAGCTGACACCGTTTTGGAAATACCAGGATGTCCAGCAGTCTTAGTATCATGATATAATGACATAATATCCCGTCTCTCAGGAACATCAACAAACAGTTTATCATTAGGCCTCTCGCTAGGTGCCATGCTTTGTTTCGCTTGTATGGCCTGCAAGAGGGACGAGGAAATAGACAAAATAGTAGTAGCTATTATCCTGTCTGGGGAATGACAGGAGTAACATCAATCTCCTGTTTGTCAGTAGTTTCGAACTGTCTGGACAGAGCGTCTGCTTTAGTGTTGCGATCACCTGGCCTATAGGTGATAATAAAATTGAAACGGGACAAAAATAGTGACCACCTAGCCTGCCTGGAAGACAATCTTTTAGCTTTGCTAAGGTAGGATAGGTTCTTGTGATCCGTAAAAATGAGGATAGGATCCTTAGTTCCTTCTAACAAATGTCTCCACTCTTTAAGTGCTAAAATAATAGCAAGGAATTCGCGATTACCCACATCATAATTTTTCTCTGCTTTGGACATTTGTTTAGAAAAGAAGCCGCATGGATGCAATGGCTTTTCAGGCGACTCTCTTTGGGATAAGACAGCACCTACCCCAATATCCGAAGCATCAACTTCAAGAATATAGGGCAGTGAGGGGACAGGATGCCGTAAAATAGGTGCAGAGGCGAACGTAGTTTTAAGAAATTCAAAAGCCTGAAGTGCCTCGGTAGACCAAACACGAGTATTGCCATCCTTTTTAGTCATATGGGTAATAGGTGCTACAATGGACGAGAAACCTTTGATAAAACGTCTATAATAATTGGAGAACCCAAGAAAACGCTGAATAGCTTTCAGACCTTGCGGTAGAGGCCATTCTATTACAGCAGCAAGCTTCTGGGGATCCATACGAAAACCTTTAGTGGAAATCAAATACCCCAAGAACTGGACTTCGGTTTGGTCAAACAAACATTTTTCTAGCTTGCAATAAAGACCATTAGCAAGAAGGGTCTTCAAAACTGTCGTAACATGTCTGTGATGAGTGTGTATATCTGTAGAATATATTAAAATGTCGTCCAAGTATACGATAAAAAATGTGTGAATAAAATCTCTTAAGACATCATTAATAAATTCTTGGAATACTGCTGGGGCATTGCAAAGCCCAAATGGCATAACAGTATATTCGTAATGACCGGATCTAGTGTTGAATGCAGTCTTCCATTCGTGACCTTCCTTTATACGTATCAAATTGTATGCACCCCTAAGGTCTAATTTAGTGAACACAGTGGCATGTTTCAGCCTGTCAAATAATTCTGTAATTAAAGGTATAGGGTATGTATTTTTGATAGTGATTTTGTTTAGACCTCTATAATCTATACACGGTCTTAAATCACCTTCTTTCTTCGATACAAAGAAGAACCCTGCTCCAGCTGGAGAAGAGGATCTCCTAATAAACCCCTTTTCTAATGATTCCTTAATATACTCCTCCATGACACGGTTTTCTTGAACCGATAAGGGGTACACCCTGCCCTTTGGAGGTATAGTGCCAGGCAACAAGTCAATAGCGCAATCATAGGGTCTGTGAGGCGGTAATTTCTCAGCCTCCCTTTATCGAAAACAGTCTTTAGAGATAAATACTGAGGGGGTATAACCGTAGACAAAGGAGGACTGGTAGGTACCTCAATAGAATTCAAAGGTGTGACTTCCAACGTACAAGACTCGTGGCAGGCCTCACTCCATGATTTTATTTGCCCTGTCTCCCAGTCAAAAATGGGATTGTGAGCACGCAACCATGGATACCCTAATACTAACTGTG
>OW240918.1:118793880-118812975 GCA_933207985.1 Pelobates cultripes | reverse complement strand
CTCTTCACTGCACTTTTATTTGTTTCTATGTCAGTATGAATGTATGTATGTCTGTCTGTATGCCATTATGAATGTATGTATGTATGTATGTATGTCTGTATGTCATTATGAATGTATGTCTGTGTGTATGTATGTACAGTTGCAAGAAAAAGTATGTGAACCCTTTGGAATGGAATGGATTTCTGCACAAATTGGTCATAAAATGTGATCTGATCCAGTGGCGTACTAAGGGAGGGGCGGGGGGGGCGGTCCGCCCCGGGTGCCAGCCGGTGGTGCTAGACTAGTTTCAGCCAGCTTCTCATATGTGCAGCCGCCTCGAAGCGCTTCTGGGTGGGGGAAGAGCCTCGGCGCTGCAAAGCTTTTGCCTCGGCGTGCGCCCATGAGGGCGGACTGCGACCGCCTCGGCTTAGCTCTGGAGGGGTAGCTGACAGGAGGGAAGCGCTGAGCCGCCTCCCTCCTGTCACTCCCTTTGTTGAAGGCGGCTGAGTTTCCTCAGCAGAGAGTCTCTGATGTAGTAATAGAGTGCTGTCTCTGTACCAAGCTGACTAACAGGAAGTGCACACTCAGTGTAAAATTTTCCCAGTTAGTCCGGCCGGGTACAGGAGATGTCTCTGCACCAAGGACTATACTGGGTCTCGCCACGCTTACAAGTGCAAAGGTGGGGGGGGGGGGAAGAGGGGGAGGAGAAAGAAGGGGTGAGGAAAAGGAGGGGGGGTGAAAAAGAGGTGAGAGAGAGGGGTAAAAAGGAGAAAGGGGGGGGTGAGAGGGGGGGGGTGAAAGAGGAGAAAGGGGGGGTGAAAAAGGAGGGGGGTGAAAAAGAGGAGAGAGGGGGTGAAAAAGGAGAAGGGGGGTGAGAGAGGGGGTGAAAGAGGATAAAGGGGGAGTGAAAAAGGAGAGGGGGTGAAAGAGGAGAAAGGGGGGTGCCAAATGCTCTAGGTACGCCCCTGCATATATCCGTTGTGATTCTGTAAATAAAGGAAGGCAAAAAGGTATAAAATTAAAAACACACTTTATTACATTACTTATAAAGCTAAATTTTTAAATGCTTTACTGAGCTCTTTTATACTTTTATATGCATATGTATATATATTTATAAATATATGTATGCATATGGGTATGTGTTTGTATATGTATGTAAATATGTGTATGTGTACACATGCATATATATGGGCCTATGTATGTGCGTGCACATTTGTACATATGTAGGTATATGTATTGGTGCTTTTGTGTGCATGTATTTATATATATTTATGCATTTGAGTGTATTTGTATGTATGTATGTATGTATTTATATGTATCTAAATATATATTTTGGGGGGATTTCAGTATTAGCATCAGAATTCAATGCCTATAGGGACTGTTATAAAGAAGTGTAACACTTTAATGGAGAGGCCATGATCTGGGGCCCCTGATTTTATATTTATGTTTGACAATCTCTTTTTATTATATTATGTGATCAGGAAAAGTAAAAATAAAAAAAACAGCAGTAGAGTAGTAAATGCAAAAGAACACATAAGCTCAAATTGAGGCAATGTTTACATGGCTTATAATCTGAGTATAGTTATACGAGACAATTAAACAGAATAGACAAGGAGTAGTTCAAGAAAAATGCTCCCCAATAGAGGGTAAGGGTGCTACTAAGCCCATTGAAGTGAGAATGCTGTGATGGTCCTTACACCACATTAAAACAGTGCACTGATGGTGCAGTGAGGTGGTGGTCGGGGCCCCTGGTTAATACAGGGATTGGTTGACTTGCTCACTTGAAATCGAGATGTTAGCTGGTACATCTTGGGCAGCTCATTTTAATTTCTAGCTATCGCAAGCTGACCTGTTTTTTTCTTACAGCACTCATGATGAAGTTGGCTTACTTTTTCAAGTCAGCTCTGAGCAAACAATGTTTGCCTTTATAAATTAGCATGATATGGCTATATCTTTTGGAATAAGATGACTCTGGGTGTTTTACATCACATGTAGCTACATCCCTCTACCCTCTGTGCCTGAGCTTTTGCCCCCCTCATTGGGAGTATGTACTTATTGCAAGTTGCTGGTGGGTTTTTATTTTTGTATTTTTGGAGGATTTGCAGGCGCCAATGTTGAGTTAACATGAACACTTTCTGAGACAAAATCTGTTTGCCTGGTCTGGATAATGAGGTTGCAGCTTGGTGTAAAACATGGGAGGGTGCTGATATTGATCAGAAACACCCTACGTAGGGTGAAGCATTTTACTCTAGAGGTGTGAAAGTGATGCAAGGCTGATGGGTGAGGCTGTTATAGCTAATAACATATGGATCCTTAAGCATTCTATGATACGGGTGGAGGTAGATTAGATTATGTTTTATATACTTAAAGGGACACTATAGTCACCATAAAAACTACAGGTTAATGTAGTTTACTTGTTTCTATAGCATATACCTGCAGGCGTTTTAATGTAAACACTGTCTTTTCAAAGAAAAGGCAATGTTTACTTTACTGCCTAGGAACACCTCTAGTGGCAATCACTCAGATGGCTACCAGAGGTGCATCCTATGTGAGTGCTGCACAGTGTGCAGCACAGACCTTCAGCCTCTCCATGCTCTTCTTGGAAACGTTGAACACTCCCCATAGAGCTACATTGATTTAATGCATGTCTATGAGGAGGTGTTGATTGGTGCAGCGTGGCATCTTGAAATGCATGCGCAATATCCTTCCATTGCTTTCCTATAGAAAATCATCATATCTAAGATTGTCAAATCTGATGATTTCTGCAATGGTGGCAAAGTGGGGCAGAGCGATGCTAAAAAAAAGGTAAGGCGTGGGGGGGGGAGCGAATCCTGAACTGTGTATTTACAACTAAGGTGTCAGGAATACATTTGTATTCCTGGTACAAAAGTGTACCTTTAAAGTGAAATGGTGCCATATAGTATTATAGGATAATAATTTAGTGTATATTGCTGATTTGCAAGTCTAAATAAGGCCAATGTGAACAGTGTGAGACAAAACTGGTGGTAAAACAGGCAGCTAAGTGGCAACAAGCACCAATATTGTGTGATAGCCCGGCTGATGGACCTCAGAGTAGAGGTAGGTCATCTAGAATATTATGCAAGAGACAAAATGGCAAACTGAGTGGCCGTGACAGGGGAATTCCTATATCATTTCAAATAGAATTGGAGTTAGGATTTGTCTGTAGAAATGCCCATAGCAAACAAATTTCTACAGAGAAACAATTTGTGGAGTCAGTAGTGAGATTTGTGTTGGGATACAGTCTGGAATGTAGTTTGGAATGATAAGAGTCTGAGCATTCTATAACAGGCTGGGGTTTGACATTCAGAGAATTCAGAGAAAGCTGGGGTTCTGCTATATATTTTAATGTATGAAGGGGCAGGGTAATCTGTGATAATGACGGAGAGTTTTGGTGTCTAGATAGGCTGAGTTCTCTGCAACTGCTTGTCTATATGAAGTAAGCTGTGTGGTCTCCTCAGGGGAAAATATGATGTCATAAAGAGATATATATGTTTACCACAACTGCACTGCACTTAACGAGATGAAATGCAAAATAAAAAAAATGAAAGACCCAAGCTGCCTTTTTGTAAAGACCGCAAATATATATTTAGTCTCAACTGCAACATTGACATAAACAACTTTCATCTTCTAGAGAGGATGTAACATTATATTAAACCCCTGAAGATATATAACAATATAACACTGTGTGTATGTGTGTGTGGGGATGGGGAGGCACAAGTGTGTGTCTGTGTGTTTGTATTTGCTTTTATATTTTACAGTCATGTTACAGTGCTGCCAACCTACCCATGTGTTCCCTATTAATGGGTAATAAATGTGTACGTTTTCAAAATATACCCCTTTCTGTCTCATTAGAGATGTTTTTTCTGAAGACAGCAAGGTGAATTGTTAGTGTAGGGGCAGTGGAGCGTACACTTAGATGGCAATTTGAGTGATACTAAAAACCTCCAATTATTTAAATGTGTATAGGGATTTGGTAAAAAAACATATTTTGTTTTTTGCTCTGAGTATTTGGGCTGATGAGTACTGTAGCCATTGCTGCCCATCAAGAGTAGTTGGAATTTACGCACAGTGCTTCATTTTGTGTTTGGATATAGGCAATTCATTCATATGTCGGAGTTTAAAAAGAACCTGTTAAAAACTCATTCATATCACTAATAATAGATAGTCAGCATATGCAATACAAAAATAAAAACATAAAAATGCTTAGGTACAATCTATAACCAGTTATTATGAATCTAGAAAATGGAACTGTTAGACTTCATCATAGCAAGAAGTACCAGATAAGTCCAA
Source organism: Pelobates cultripes (assembly GCA_933207985.1). Lineage (NCBI taxonomy): Eukaryota > Metazoa > Chordata > Amphibia > Anura > Pelobatidae > Pelobates > Pelobates cultripes. Next base: position 118,808,685 of record OW240918.1, on the reverse strand, counting down.
TGGCAAAAAAATATATATATGCAAGCAAAAATAAAATCTATATGGGGTTCTTACCCAAGACTTCATTTTTGGACTTTATTTTATTTTTTAAAATTTTAACTAAATTAAAATAAATTTTTATATTATTATTAATTTCCTTAGCAACAGCAAATAGTAACATTCCCTGGAAGGAACAATGAGTAAAAATAGTGAAATGCTATTTTCAAAATGGCAGGTTCATTATTGTGCCACAAAGAACTTACTTGCGCTGCTTTAATGTAAGCTGCCACATATGCCCAATGTTTCTGTTCCCGAGAACTTCATGTGGGGATATCCGAAGGAGCTGGTGTACGTGAACAAACGGCGTGCTCTTGAGCAGCTAAAGGAGAATATCTGTGCAGAAATTGGAGTGCTAGAGCCTCAAACATTAAATAATGTCATGAGCAATGCAAATTAAGATGAAATCTACAAATTAAGATGAAAAATGCTAGATGGAAAATGGAGAAGTCATCTGCTCTATGTAGTCAAACAGATCTCGATCCGCTGCATGGGTGAGTATCCGGGCTGATGAGGGATGGCACAATTGTTAGGGTGTGCTGTTCCGTCCTACGTCATTTTGTAGGATGGCATAGCACACCCTTCGTTGGGAAGGGGTTACAAATCTGAGCAAGAAAAAGTGGTAAAATGTATTGAGTAAAAAGCATAGTACAGATATACCTACAAGATGTAAATACCATTTATTGAACATAAATCACTTACATAATTTTTGATGAAAAGGTGACAAGGCCCCTGAAATGGAAGGGATGGCATAGACATGTAAGGGACATATAGAGATGGCATAGACACATGATGTATATGTGGGCATGGCAAAAACATGACAAACTGGGGCTGGATTGCATGTCATACATCCATCTCCCACGCAATTAAAATGGTCCCACACTTTCCCCAGCTCTGTAGATATGTGTCTGCCCAGCATGAAATGGGTAATCTAGTAGTATTGCTGCTCTGCTTCATGGAATTGCCACTGCTGCTTCTAAATAATGTGCTTGTGACACTGGTTATGGGTGGGTGCCAGGTGGGGATGCCTACGTCAAACTAATAGTACTACTAGGAGATGTAGTTCTCCTGCTGCTCCTCTTTTCCCTCTGGATTGTAATCGGATTCATTCTCATGCTACAAGTTTATTAAAATTTCTTCTAAAAGCTCTTTTTTTTGCATCTCCAGGTAATAGTGATGATGCCAGTGCTGTTGACTGACCCTCCTCTACATCTCTCATACTGGTGCTGCTGCTACCTTTCTTCTCTGAATATGCATACTGCCAGTAGTGGTAACAGTACTAGTTTGCAATATAGGTCTGCTGGTGGCTTTCAGGGAAATTATGGTTCTGGTTACACTGCACCTTGTACTTGTGAGGGTGTAGCTGATGCTACGCCCAGTTGCTGCAATAAACAGCCTACCACTACATTTTACAGGACTGGACTTCTTCTTATTCAACTAATAGAATGCAACCCTGCAACACTTTACGTTTCCCAGCCCCTGAAGTTTAGAATATAATACAGGAATTCTCTTACTAGCTGGTTGGCCAGACGTTTCTTTCCAAGGTTGTCGCTACTGAGAGTGCTGACCCACAGTGCTGCTGCATGCAGCTGAAGGCGCCAATCTCCCGATTTTATCTTCTTCTTTTTTTTTTATTAAATGACCGCAAACCAAAATTTGGGGTAATTTTACTGTTCTTCTGAAGATGAATTAACCTATCTAGTAGTCAGAGCCTTTTAATTTGACTAGTTACATAACAGTTCTATGCAGACTGCCCACGCACAGTGGTGCGATAGCTGAATATTTGATTTGTTGATAATATTCCGCTATGTGACTCGTCTAGCTATAGCTTGCATTTCCCATATTATCTACAAAGATTGTGTTAGTTTTATTGATCAAACATTTTTTTTTTCGACAATCTTTATTTATTTATTCAGTTTTTCAATTTTGACAAGTAAAAGGTGGGGTTTACAGAAGGAAAGGAGGGCGGGATGTCGAACAGTTATTTGGGGTGTACAAATGCAGTAGTAAACATCTATAATTACATAGCATTACTTATTTTCGTGTTTACGGATCACACGTTAGTTGAGAGCTAGAGGGTATGCCTGGTGTCTATTGCTATTCACACCAGTCGGTATATGTGAGTGTCTTATGGCTTTCATAGTCTCATACCCCTAACCATTTGGGTCTTCATGCAGCACCAGGGTGTGATATACGCGAGAAGGGTGTGGGACCCTGCCTGAGTCGGGTAGTCAGCGGGCTGTATGTGTGGGTGGGTCCGTTTGTAGCGGAACCTCCTGGCAGAGGTCCGTTTTGGGTTTCTTCGGATGCTGTGGATGGGGCAACCAGACCCACCCCACCTGCGTCCAGGTGCACGTACTTTGTAAAGTATGTCCCTTTCTGTGGTTGGAGAAACTTGAGTGTAAAATATGTCCCTTGGGTGCGTGTGCCATGTGGGGGTGTTGCCTGTGTGTTGTTGGGTTGCTCCTGGTGCTTAGAGTGGTGGGGTCTATTGTGCGGTTAACCTTGCTTTTGGATCATGTACTTTTTAGGCTTTTGGGGCGTCTAGTGTGTATCTGTCCCTTTGTATCGTTTTTGTGGGTTCTATCTACTGACCCTCTATGGTTCCATGCTTGGTTTAGTGTTCTCTTACATGTACTCTTGGATTGAGTGTCTTAGTCTAGTACATGGTGTGGAGTGGTCAAGAGGGTGGAGGGGGTATATGAGGTAGGAGGGTGGGAGCAGTCTAGCTGGAAAAAAAGAATAAGCATGGGAAAGATTGGGAGCAAGGGGTTCTGTTCCTGATCGGAGTGTAGTTTTTCATGAGGCTGAGCCTTCTGCCGCGATGTAGAGGATCCAGGGGGTCCAGGTTAGATGACATTTCTCCGAGCGGCCCTGGAGGGCTGATGTCATTGTCTCCATGGCATGTATTTCTCCCACTCTATCCACCCATTGTTGGAAGGTGGGGGCGGACGACCTTTTCCACAGGGTGGGTATCAGTGATTTAGCTGCTGTCAATAAGTGTCTTGTGAGAGATTTTTTATAGGTTTTCAGTGATATGCTGGTGTGATGTAGTAGCATGGGGAGGGGTTGGAGCGGGAGCTCAGGGTCCGATATTTCCCGTATTTTGGTGTTTACCATCTCCCAGAAGGGGGTGATGGCTGGGCAAGTCCACCATATGTGGATCATAGTGCCTCTCTCTGCTCCGCATCGCCAGCATTTCTCGTCATTGTCTGGGTTCATGCGATGTAGTGTATCAGGGGTTCTGTACCAGGTAGTTAGTAGCTTGTAGCTCATCTCCTGAAATTTTGAGCTAATAGAACTTTTGTGTGTGAGTAGGAATATTTTATCCCATTCATGGGCTTCGACTACCTCCCCTGTCTCTCTCTCCCATCTGGCGATGTATTTCGGTGGTGGTCTATTCTCACCCTCCAGAAGCAGTGCGTATAGCGTCGAGATCCCTCTCTCGATATGTCGCATTCTGATGCATATTTTTTCAAAATATGTGGGGTCTCAATGGAATTGTTGTTTGGCCGTTGCGGAGTTGTAGAAGGATTTGACCTGCTGGTATCGGAACCGGTCGAGCATCGTTGGGGCATTATCTGGGATTAGTTCAGATAAGGTTTTTAGGGCGCCATTATTGCACCATTGGTGTATGTAGGACCAGTCTGACCGTCCAAAGTTTTTTAGATCTGCAGGTGTCAGTCATCCTCCGATGTCTGGGTTATGGGTGAGGGGTGTGAGCGGGCTGTTATGTGTCGTCAGCTGTTGAGGGTATCGGAGTGCGCACCACGCCTTTAGGGTTGCGTCTATCAAAGGGTTGCCAGTGCTGAGGGCGTTAGGTGTAATTCCCGTCCTCCATAGTTCCGAGGGTATTTTCCCCTCAGCCTGTGCTATTTCTGCTCGCACCCACAGCTTCTCCGTCGGGTGGGAGTGCCAGTCAGTGACCCTCAGCAAATGGGTTGCTCGGTAGTAACCGATGATCGAAGGGAGTCCCGTCTCTGCTGCAGAGTCTGGGCCAGCAATCTACTGCATTTATTTGAGTATTCATAAAAATAGCGGTGGGATCTGCGTACCACTTTAAGTAGCTTCTGCGAGAGTATGTGCCTAAGCTGTCGCCTCGCGTCGGTCAGTTGGAGGTAAACGTCTTCTGTCAATTCCCTTTTATGGGTGGTTTCAAGTTCGGTTATCCGTTTGGTCAATTCCAAGATGTGTCTGGTGTTCTCCCGTTTGCGCTGCGTGCAGAGATTTATGTAGTGCCCCCTAACTACACATTTATGTGCCTCCCAAGTTATCAGTGGGGATACATCCGGGGTGGTGTTGGTTTCGAAATATTGGGTGAGTACTTGCGTGGTCAGCATTGAGCATTCTGTATCTGATAGTATGGTTTCGTTTAATCGCCAATGGCGCTCCTTCGGCTTGAAGAGGGGTGATTGAATCTGGATGGACACAGGGGCGTGGTCGGAGTCTCCTTGGATTCCTATGTCTGCGGAAATGAGCAGGGGGAGGAACTCTTGCGCGATAAAGATGTAATCTATCCTGCTGTATTGGGGCGGAGTAGCAAGTATAATCTCTGCTGTTAGGGTGCGCCACCCGCCAGCAGTCGGTCAGGCCAAGTCTATTGAGTGTTTGTTTGGTCCTGCGTTTGCAGTGGTCTGGGATGGTGCTGTTACCCCTTGACGTGTCTACTCGGGAGTCCAGGGGGGTGTTTAAGTCACCCGCTAATATCAGTAAGCCTTCCTTGAACTTTTCTAAGCGGGCCATCGCCCGAGCCAGGAATGTGTGTTGACCCCGGTTGGGGCAGTACACATTAGCTAGCGTATTCGGGCGTTCCGCTATGGTTCCTTTTATGAAGAGATATCTTCCCAGTGGGTCAACCTGTGTGGTGGTGCATTGGAAAGGCACTGTCCCTGCAAAGAGGATCGCCACTCCTGATCTTTTGGAGTCCTGGTGGTTCACGAAAAAGCCCTGGGGGAATCTTTTATCTTGTAGCGCGGGGGCGGACCCATCTTTAAAGTGGGTCTCCTGCAGAAATGCCGCGGAGATCTTCTGGGACCACAGTGTCCGCAGAAGTAGTGTGCGCTTCTCGGGGACGTTTAGGCCTCTTATGTTGTTAGATCAGAACCTGAGCGGAGCAGGTTGGAATTTTCGTGGCATTGCGGCAGTGGTGGGTCAGGGTGGGGGGGAGGGAGGTGAGGTGAGGAAAGATGGGGAGGAGCGTGGTCTGTGTCAGGGGGGGACGGGTCTGTCGGTGGTAGTTGGTATAGTCAGGGGTAATCAGACAACAATGACCCAAGATCGCAAACATTTTTTATGTAATATACTTTTACTATACAATAAAAAAAAAATCACCAAACTTCAAGGAATGAAAATGTATCATAATACTTGCAAGCTTATAGAGTAATTGTAAAAATGTAGATGCCGTTGACTTGTAGTTTATTTTCTTTGAAGACACGTTTCCTCCTTGTCCTCAGATGTCATAAGAAATATGGTTATTGCAAGCATTTCCTGCCTGCTGCTGCACAATTCTGCAATTAAACCCCACTTGGGCTATATAGGTTCTACTGACCAACATGGGTAAACTGCAGCATGTTATATATTCCCCACAAACAAAATTTGTCCTGTTTCTCTCTGCATTGCAGTAATGCTGTATGTTTGTTTCCTTCCATCTTAGTATACAGTTTTAGGGTAAGTCTTTTTGAGCACTAAAATCTCACATTTTCCTGTTATGCTTTATAGCCTGGGGTCATCAAAATAAGAATATTTAGTCTTTGAGTGTATCACAGATCTTATCCACAATAAATTATACAGTTTTGTGCAGGGTGTATAAGTGTATCACAGCCAATAAACCTCACAGCAGTAGCATTCCCCCAAAAATGCATCTGATATCAGATGCTCAACTAGCCCACAATAAGCATTGCAAAGTAATTTAAGTCAGAGTGGAGGCAGAGGGACACTATAGCGTTAGCAATACAGTTACAGTTTTGCATTCCTAACACGTTAGTGTTCCTTTAATTGAAGATTTTTAAATACAACAATACTGAACAGGTAAGGAAAAAGGCAAAATCATAGTTGGAAAACGTACTCCAAAATTGTTTGAGATTCCACAGCCAGTAATAATTATCCAAACAGCAAGGTCTTTGACAAACTTAGAGCAGAATCTGTCTTTTTTTTGAGGTCTTTGCATAGTTTGCAAGGACCAACGAAGGTGACATCTTTGCTTAGTGTCAGGTGGTCGAGGGTGCTGTGGAAGGTAGGATACCTACTTGAAGCTGCTCCTTGCAGTCACCGCTATCTTCTTAATGTAGATTTTCTTCTGCTTCTTGTGCTTCATTTGCCAGGTATCTCAATAGTGCTGTACTCTCTGAGAGTACAACACTGAGGTCAATGGAGGATCCTGCAAGACGTCTGGAGCCTCCATAGACATCATCTTGCGATGAGTAAGACTATGCCTGAATCCCACAGTTGTTACTGGTAACCGCTGCTGGGACTGGACAAAAGTTGACAGTGGAGTTCTGCCTTTTGTCAACCTCAAGTTTATCATATTACAAAGTAGTCTTTACTTTGCCTCTTGGTATCCTTGAATTGCGTTGAAGCTTCAATGACATTCCAAGGAATTTAGAATAGAGTATTTTACACATGATATCTTATTAAATACTGTGACAGAGCCGCTTTAAGTTGCCAAAGTGTGACACACTGAACTATGCATACAAATGATCATGATCGATTAATTAAGAGAGTGAATCAAGGTCAGTCACATGACGAGGTTGCCTTAGCAACTATAATACACAGTACCATATTTGTAAATGTAAAAATGTGGTTGGTGATGGTTGTGACATAGCACCTGTACTGCACCTGCCACAGGGGACCCTGGAACACTTCAGCCCCAGCCGCCAAAGCTTGACTGGGGTCTCTCCGGAACTCATCCACCCAATCAGCTCCCTCCTTGCAGGTAAGTAGCCATCTCTGCCTACACTGTGATAGCTCTTGCCTTTATAAATACACTTGAGGCCCTCAGGCCTTGCTCTCTTTTTGATTTGTCCTAGACTAACAGCCAGCCAACAAGTCCAAAGACACTGTTACTAGGATCCTTAAAAAATCCACACAAACACACAGTTCCAAAAGGAACGAACATCCCAACTTTATTTTTGAACTAAGACTAGCCTTTGGGGATTACTCCTTAAACATGTGGTGACAACCATAAAAAATTCACATATATAAAACATTGGAGAATGAGTAGTTATAATTAATACATGAGCTATATAATACAAATAAGATTTTCCAACACAATAAAAAATCAACAATATATCCATTAAACCACATATTTGGTTGCCCTCATTTGCATACCAGCATTATGTAAATTGACACTTCTAGTCAGTCATGCATAAGGTGCTGCAGAGTTATAGCCATGTATAGTTTACTAGTATGCATGAAGACTCATCTTGGGATCCTTCTCTGAATGCTGTGCAGGAGCCCATTAAAGCAATACTATAGGCACCTCCCCACCCAAAAGTTAAATAACACTTACCTTATTCCAGCGCTGGCTTCTTTTTCGCCTTCTCTGATGTCATCATGAGGAGGAACCCAACGCTCATGTGCATTAGGTTTTCCCTGTTGGAAAGCATTGAATCAAATGAGTAAACATTCTTAGATGCTCTGAGTACCCTTTTTAAATGTCTTATAGTAACATTTAAAGGTCAATTCATTACCTTTACACAGTTTTTTTTTTTTTTTGACAATCTTTATTTTCCTTTTTATCATTTTGTCACAGAAATGTGTAGATACGGTGAAACATCAGTTGTAACATCATATTTCTGAATAGCATAACAACATTCGTAGCCTTTATACTAACATTCTCAAATCATAAATATTTCAATAGTTTCCTTCACATGCATTAGGTAGTGTAACATATGATCAGGTTTCAAGGCTCCTAGCTCCTCTTGCATTCAGTGCGCAGTTTGTTGCACTTATGATGTGCACTCTACGTTTAGGGTGAGAACCGGTATCTGGTCTAGTAGCTGTAGGGGGTATTTAAGGTGTCCGTCCTGGAGTACTCCAGGTATCGGTGGTTTGTGTAGTTTGTTCTAGCGGGTGTTATGTCTTCCTGATGTCTGTTGTGGTCGGGGGTGTGAAAACTGTCCGTAGTCTGTGTGTGGTTAATGGGTAGGGCGTGTCTGTGCTTATGAGGGGTAAGGCAGTTATCGTGGTGTTCTGTGAGTTTCAGCTATATTGGCTCGGGGGTTACAGTTCCATCTGCCACGTATGTGGTCCATGGGTACCAGGTCAATGCACACCGCTCCGATCTCCCGTGGAGGTCGGCCGTCAGGGTCTCCATTGAGTATATGTCCTCTACCACTGACATCCATTGCCCCAAGGTGGGCGCTCTTGGCTGTTTCCACATCCTCGGGATAAGGGATTTGGCGGCATTGAGTAGCGGCAGTTCCAGGGATTTTTTGTAGGCTGTCAGTGGGCTTTGGGTGTGGTGCAAAAGCATCGTTAGGGGTGCCAGGGGGATATCGGTGCCTGTAATTTTGTTGATCTCTCCTCTAATTTGTTCCCAGAAAGGGGCAATTACTGGGCATGACCACCACATGTGGAGATACGTGCCAGGTTGTGTGCCACATCGCCAGCACATGCCTGACGTGGTACCGTGCATGCGGTGCAGTGTGTCGGGCGTTCTATACCAGCGCGTTAGCACTTTATAGTTTAATTCCTGATATTTTGAGCTGATAGAGCATTTGTGCGTGAGGGTATAAATCTTGTCCCATTCGTGCGCAGTGAGTGTCTCTCCCGCATCCCTCTCCCAGTGGTCTTTGAACCTAAGCTCCACGTCCCTGTTCGTCTGAGTCGTGAGTAGGGTGTACAGGGTTGAAATTCCCCTGGTGATGTGTGTGCGTTGCACACATAGGGTTTCAAAGTCAGTTAAGGGTCTGTGTAGGTGCCCCTTACCCGACAGGGCTGAGTAGTAAGATTTTATTTGGCGGTATCTAAACTGTTCAAGGAATGTAGGTGTTCTGTCGGGGCATAGTTCTCCGATTGTTTTTAGGCCGTTGGTGCTGAGCCATTGGTGTATATATGACCAGTCCGTTGGTTGGAGTCCGGCTAGGTCACCTCGAGTCAGTGAATCTGCCAAGTCCGGGTTATGTGTGAGGGGGATCAGGGGGCTGGGCGAAGTGGTGAGTTGTAGACGGTATCGGGTTGCCATCCAGACCCTCAGGGTGGCGTCTATTAAGGGGTTTTTAGTTTGTAGATCTGCATGCGTAGCAGTGTGTAGCCATAATGTGGGGGGTATGTGCCCTCCCGACTGTTCCAATTCCAGCGTGACCCATTGTTTTGTGGGATGCTGTGCGTGCCAGTCTGTGAGCCTGTGTAAATGTGCGGCCCGGTAGTATGTCTCAATTGAGGGCAGGCCGGTACCCCCCAACGGTTTTGGCAGTTCCAATGTCGTTCTCTTGATGCGTGTTGGGCGCGAATTCCAAACGAATCTGCGGATGGCGGTCGACAGGGAGCTAAAGAACGCCCTGGGGACCGCGATCGGCACCGTCTGGAATAAATAGAGCAGTCTGGGTAGTAGGTTCATTTTGACTGCGTTAATGCGTCCAAACCAAGATATATATTGTGGGGCCCATTTTCTCATGTCTGCCTGGATCTTTTGTAGCAGCGGGTGGTAGTTTTGGTAGTACAGTTGGGTCATGTCTTTTGGTAGCCATATACCCAGGTATTTCAATTTAGTGGGGCACCATTTGAAGCGGAATTGGGTGTGTAGCGTCGTTGAGGAGTCCTGGGGGCTTGGAAGGTGAAGGGCTTCTGACTTATCTGTGTTGAGCTTAAGGTTAGATATCAAGCCAAACCTTCGGAATGCGGCCAGAAGATTAGGAAGTGATATCCGCGGAAGGGTGAGGAAAAACAACATGTCATCCGCGTATGCCGCAACTCGATATTCTCGCCGGCCGACGGTGAATCCCGTGATACCCCCATCTCGTCGGACCGCCCCCAGGAAGGGTTCCAGGGAGAGGGCAAACAGGAGGGGGGACAGCGGGCAGCCCTGGCGGGTTCCATTTCGAATGGGAAAGGGGGTGGACAGAGCACCATTCACCCGAATCCGTGCCGTCGGGCTCGTGTACAGGGAAAGGACCCATGATCGCATGCGTGGGCCGAATCCCATGTGTGTGAGTGTTTCCTCCAAGTACAGCCAGTCCACCCGGTCGAAGGCCTTCTCGGCATCTGTCGAGAGGAGGAGTAGCTCCCGGTGTTGCGACCTTGCTACTTGCAGTATGTTTAGGGCTTTGATGGTGTTATCTCTTCCCTCCCTCTCTGGGATGAACCCGACCTGGTCCGAGTGCACTAGGTGTGGTAGGTGCTTCGCGATTCGCAGGGCTAGTGTCTTGGCGAACAGTTTGAGGTCTGCATTGAGCAGGGATATGGGGCGGTAGCTAGCGCAATTCGCTGGGTCTTTACCTTCTTTGGGTATCACCGTGACTATGGCCGCTAGTGTGTCAGTGGCAAACCGTTCCCCGTCTTGAAGTGAGCTAAGACCTCGTAGGAGGTTCGGCAATAATACATCGCGGAATGTTCGCAAGTATGCCAGCGGAAGGCCATCTGGGCCAGGCACTCTGTGGGATTTGGAGATTTTTAATGCTGCGGCTAACTCTTCTATCGTGAGGGGTCGTTCTAGTTCCTCTATCATTTCTGGGGTCAATTGTCTTTCTACATTTTGGTCTAAGTACTCCGTTATTTGGCCCCGGCGTTGGGCCTGTGTGGTGACCGTCGTGGGCTGGGGGATATTATATAAGTCAGTGTAGTAGTCCACAAAAGCACGTTGGATTCCGTCGGGTAGACTTGTTACAGTCTTGTCTCTAGTGTTAATTTTGTGTATGTGGTTCGCCCTTCTCCTGTCTTGAAGCTGGCGGGCTAAAAGCCTACCGCTCTTGTTGGAGTACTCGAAGAAGTGCCGAGCCGACTTTCTAAGGGTGCGCAAGAGGCCCTTGGCTAGTATGTCCCGTCTCTGCCTCCTAAGCTCCGTCAGTCGGTGGTACTCGTTTTCCCCCTGATTTTGTTTGTGTGCCTGCTCTAGTGTGGTGATTTGTGCGTTTAGGGTGGACAATTGTTGTGTGCGTTCTTTTTTACGCTGTGAGCATATTTTGATATAGTGGCCTCTAATGACACATTTATGTGCCTCCCAGATTGTTAGGGGGGGGGTGTCTGACGTGTTGTTGGTGTCAAAGTATTGTGTCAGTGCTTGCCTGGCTTGTTCCTTGTCCACTAGGTCAAGTAGTAAGTTTTCGTTCAACTTCCATTGCCGCTCTGCAGGTTTATGTAGGGGGGATTGGATTTGTACTGTAATGGGGGCGTGGTCAGAGTCTGCGATATGCCCTATGCTAGCTCGTTGGAGTAGTGTTAGGGCCTCTTGCGCCATTAGGATGTAGTCTATTCGGCTGTAGCGTCGATGTACAGCCGAGTAGAAGGTGTAGTCTCTGCCCTCGGGGTTAGCCACTCTCCAGCAGTCAGCTAAGCCACACCGGGCTAAGGCCCTCCCTGTTGAGCGTATGCAGTGACCTGGTATCGAAGTTTCTCCCCTAGATGTATCCAACCTAGAGTCAAGGGGAATGTTGAGGTCTCCTGCCACTATCAGAAGGCCTTCTCTGAATTTGTTTAGTAGGGCTAGCGTTTTAGTTAGGAAGACGTGTTGACGTCGATTAGGGGAGTACAGGCAGGCAAATGTGTAGGTGGACTGTGCTATCGTGCCTTTGATAAATACGTATCTACCCCCGGGGTCTGACTTCTGCTCCGTGCAAACGAATGGGACTGTACTGGAGAGTAGGATTGCTACTCCGGCCTTCTTCCCGTCCGGGTGATTAGCATAGAATCCTGTGGGGTAACGCCCGTTTCTCACGGTTGGCGCCTCTGTACCCTGAAAATGTGTTTCCTGTAAGAACGCCACTGAGGCGCGCTCTGCCCACAGTGTGCGAAGTAGTTGGGACCTTTTTTCGGGAATGTTTAAGCCTCTTACATTGTTAGACCATAGGGTCAGTGGTGTCGGCTTGTAGTTAGAGCCCATCTCTATCAGCGTTTGTTGTGAGGCGTGTGTGGGTATGTGTGCGTCAGTGGTTGATGGGTATAGGGGTAAGGTCTGTCCGGTGTCTGGGGAGGGTGATAGTCTGTCCAAGAGAAAGGCAACTGTGACTCGCCTCGGTTTTGTCGCCTTCTGGTGTCTGTTCCCCTGGGGGTGAGTCACCTCGGTGGCCTCCGAGTGTATATACAACGTGAGTCCGTTGCTTGGGGTATGCGGTCCCTCTAGTGTGGGTCGTTCGATAGTGTTGTGTCGAGCCTTTCCCTTGGCTCCCAGCTCACCTATTGTGTTGGGTTGTAGATCTCTCCGAGTATGTTTCCGTCCCGGAAACCCCACCCACCTTCGTTGCCCCTCCCTGTCTCGGCCTATGTATGGCCTGTGTATGTGTCTGACTCTAACTCGGGCCCCAAGTTTCACGTCATTCTGTAACTGTTGCTACACGTATTGTACCGCGTCCGCGCAATTGTTTACAAACAATAAAAACCATAAACCAATATAACAATCATAATAAACAGTTGTGGAGCAAGGCCCCCCATTCTATCCCCCCCCCCAAAGGGAGCTCCCCACACCCCCCCCTTGGTGGCCCCATTACATGCCTGAGAGGCCCTCGGCTGTCCAGAAGGTGCTGGGATCTATGCTATCGGTCGTGCCCTTCAGGCTAGAGCTTGGGGAGATCACCCTTATAGCGGTGGGTATAACCCTGGTATGGTGGCAGCCTCCCAGCTTCCACCCCCGCACCCCCTCCACCCAAAGGTAGTTGGTGTTCCCGGGCCTTGGCCACTAGGAGAGTCCCAGCGTGGCATGTCCATGCAAAGTCTATCTCCTGGGGGTCCCCACCCCTGGTTGTGAGGCTCAGGTTAGGCCACCCCCTGCTAATGAGGATCTGGACCCCATGTTGCGGGCTTAGGTCAGGGAATCAAGTACATACCAAGTTGTGCTGTGGTTCGACCAGGTGCGTGGGGGGCAATGTCGTCTCGTGGTGCCCGACACCCACAGGAGCTTCCGGTGGTCGTGTCTAGGCCTTCTGAGCTGTCTTGTGGCCTTCTCTCGTAGTGGCTGGGGGGCCGTTGGTGGGGTGGCAGGTTGACGGTCGGGTTAACAGAATGGGAGGTAGGGGAACAGGTTCATAGGGGACAGTTATTCTTCATGGCTGTCTGGGCCACCCCGCCGGAACCCGCTTCCTGTGAGGCCCGTGCCCGGCCTGTCGCTAACCGCCCGTGGATGCTGTGGTTGTCGCTCCAGGACCCAGTTGGATATCGTCACCGCGGGTAGACTCGTGGCTCATAGGAAGCGTGGAACATCAGCTGGCCAGCGGATGATATGCCAGGTTTGGCCCACCCTCGCCTGCAGGCTGAAGGGGAAGCCCCATTTGTACGGGATCCTCCGCTCCCGGAGAATGGCGGTTACTGGACGTAGTGCCCTCCTGGCCTCTAGCGTGAGCGCGGAGAGATCCTGGTAAAGCGAGACCTGCCCGTCTCTAAAGGCGATGTTCTGTTGATTGTGCGCCGCTCTCATGATGCCATCTTTTAAGGCGTAAGAGAGCAAGCAGCAGATTACGTCTCTCGGCGGTCCCTCAGGGGACAAGGGTCTCAGCGCTCTATGGGCTCTTTCGATACCGTAGTCTTCTGGGGCTCTGTCACCCAGAATATGGGTAAACAGGTCTGTCAGGAGCTCTGGCAGCGTTTCGTCCGCGTTTTCGGGTAGGCCCCTTATGCGGATATTGTTCCTCCTTCCGCGATTGTCCAGGTCTTCTAGTTGTCTCCTGAGATCTAGTAGGACATTGCCCTGTCTGGTGGTGGCAGTGTCTGTGGCCTGTTGGTGCTGCACAGTCTGGGCTCTGTCTGCTTCAAGGGCCTCTACCCTTTGTTCAAGGGCTGTCAGGTCTTTCCTCACCTCCATGACTTCCTCCCTGATTGCAGTCCTGATTTCTGCCAGCATCTCAGCTTTGTCAGCTCTGGACAGCATATTGGCAGTGATCTTGGCCAGCTCGGATGAAATATGCGCAAGAGTGTCTCCCCTGGGTGAGCCCTGCGTCAGGCTGTCACTGCTGCTGTCCCCTGGGGAGGCCGGCGCCATTTTGGATTTACCCTCCGGGATTTACCCATTCCGGGTCGGATAGCGCTCGTTGATGGGTGCTAGTGTGAGCTGGGGCCGCGGAGCAGGTTCAGGATGCGTCCTACTCCATACCCGATCAGGCCACGCCCCCCCCTTTACACAGTTTTGATATGTTGGAAGTTAGCATCCAAAAGTTTTCAGTGTGTGGGATGATGTACAAAGTTCTTCAGGGTGAGGGAGACAATACTCCCTGATGGTTTAGGTTTTGGTGCTCACCGCCACTATGATGTCACAGGTCAGGAAACTAGTAGTGCGTAGTGTCATTAGCCTAGGAAGAATTACATCAGTGTGAGGTTGGTACACTAGCACTACCAGTGTAATGTTCCTGCTGTTTTTTTTGTTTCCACCAGTGATTGCCTCACTTTTAGTAAATGATGAACACTGATGAATCTCACACAATGTTTCTATTTCTGCTCATCAATTGCATTGTGTATCTTGGCTATGCCTGGGCTGAACAGGAGTGTGATGTCATTCGCTAAATCTTTAATATTTATTTAAAAGAAAATAAAGCAGCGCATAAAAAAAAAAAAATTATAGGTAATTTTCAATGTTTTATTCAATGGTGTAATTTCCAGAGAAGTGTTAGTTCCTCTTTAAGAACGATA
>OW240918.1:118764819-118793780 GCA_933207985.1 Pelobates cultripes | reverse complement strand
GAGGCTCTTAACAGAGCGCTCAGGCGGCTGCAGTATTTAAAGGGCCGGCCCTGGAGTGGCCGGTCCCAACAGAATTTAGGGCGGCCTGGGGGGCAATTGCCTCCCTGCCCCCCGGCCCAGCCCGCCCCTGCACACACACACTGACCCTCACTAGCAGACACACACTCAATAACAGACACAAACACACAACTAACACACTCAGTAACAGACACACACAAAGTAACACACACACACACATTGACACACACAAATGAACACACATACACTAACACATACTCATATATATATATTTTTACATTTAATCTCCCAGCCTCCCTACCTTTGGGAGTGCTGAGGGGATTCCCTGGGGTCCAGTGGGGCTGCTGGGTGGCCGGTCGTGCAGGTGGCGAGGGAGCACTGATCCTCCTGTTAAGCTCCCTCGCTTATTGATGCCGGAGCCGAATGATGTCATATTCCGGCTCCAGCATCACTGTGGTGCACGCGAGGGAGCTGGGCAGAGAGCGCTCAGGGGAGAATGCTCCCTCGCGCGCCCACCCGCCTGGTGATATCACTGACGTTCAGCGTCCCCACGCACTGCATGTAGACACTGAACACTCCCATAGAGATGCATTGATTCTTATGTGAAAACATTGGATTTACTCAGATCATCAAGTTTGAGCCAAGGAGGCAATGCGAGTTGGGGCGGCTGCAACGAGACTGGCGCTGAAGAAAAAGGTGTAAAATCACCTTTTAAAAGTAAGCAGAGAGGGGCTGGGAACCTAAACTGAATTTTTACAACTACAGTGTCAGGGATATGTTTGTATTTGTCACCACTGCCAGCACTGTAATATGAGGTCTAGCTGGTGACACTGTAGATATTCATTTCCTTAGTAAAGCCTTCTTTACTGCAATACACATTGCAGACCTAGCTACCTTGTAATAATGGCAACATTGTAAAAGCTATACCCTTTGCCAGTGCAATTGTTACTTTTATTGTGTTCTTAGACACATTAGCATCACCATTGCCTTGGTAATGCACTAGAGTGCACAACGCCGATTCGGGCAGGTACATAAGGTAAATTACACTGGCAGCCTCGTCTTGGTCGCATACCAATTTTTGGCATTTATGCCAGACATCAGGGGGGTAGAGTAGACTTTTCTTTCTTGTTTGTTGGAAAGTATAAATGCAAAATGTTTGTTGTATTGTTTTGTCCTGATGAAAGTTTTGTAAAACTGAAACACTGAATACAAATGCAAAAAGATAAGTCCTGCGCTCACTCCCATCATTCCTGGGCGGCAGCAACGACCACAGTACACATCAGCCCCAATATATATAGTAAAAACCAAAGGAAAAAAATTACCTGCACTCTCTCCTTAATCCCTTTGTATAATCCCATAGGGATTAAGGAGAGAGCGCAGGTAACTTTTTTTTCCCTTTGGTTAAAACGGAAACACTGACATGTTTTAACCAGCAAATAAAAGTTGTTTTACTTTTATAACAAAAACCTTGGAGTGTTATATATTTTTTTTATCTATCTGTCTATAATTAATAAACATCCCCATTTCAGCATAGAAAGGACTAAAATCATGCAAACTAATTATTATCAAAGCACTGGAACAGTCCCCTTACAGCAGAGCCCATTGGCTTACTGTGAAGTCATCATTACTGAATGACCATTTGTCCAATTAGCTCAATGGGGATGAACTACAATTCTAAGCAAGTGAGGCAGGATACCCCTCTGTTTGTCTAGGGTATTTATGAAAGTACAGAATTCTCTTGATCAGCATTTTTATAGAATAAATCTACAGTGATATGCTGTCTATCTGGAAAGCACTGCGGCAAGCTTAAGTACTTTAGGGGACTGTAGTGTCCCCTTATGTCCATTAAGATCAACCGTATCTAGATCCTTATTTCTGTTGTTGATCTCCAAAAAAGACAAAAGCAATTTAAAGCAGTTTACAATTTTGAGCCAAAATGACAAAGAATTAATTCTTGGCTCCAGTATGGCAGTCAGAGCTATCCTTCTACCAACAAGCTTTCAAATTATATATTAGCTACTATACAGTTGTGTTCAAATGTTTGTGCACCCTTGCAGTAATTGTGAAATTTTGGCATTGATCATGCAAAAAAAAAAGTATTTTATTGAAGGATAGTGATGATATGAAGCCGTTTATTATCACATAATTGTTTGGCTCCTGTTTAAATCATAATGATAACAGAAATCACCCAAATGGCCCTGATCAAAAGTTTACATAGTATTGAATGTCTGGCCTTGTTACAGACACACAAGATGACACACACATGTCAAAATGGCAATTAGAGTTTAATTTCCCACACCTGTGGCTTTTTAAATTGCTATTCGTGTCTGTGTATATATAGTCAATGAGTTTGTTTGCTCTCATGTGGATGCACTGAGCAGGCTAGATACCGAACCATGGGGAGCAGAAAAAAACTGTAAAAAGACCTGCGTAACAAGGTAATGGAACTTTATAAAGATGGAAAAGGATATAAAAAAATATCCAAAGCCTTGGATGACAAAATACCGGGCAGAAGTGTTCAATCACATATTAAGAAGTGGAAAATTCGGGGATCTCTTGATATCAAGCCATGGTCAGGTAGACCAAGAAAGATTTAAGCCACAACTGCCAGAAGAATTGTTTGGGATACAAGAAATCCCACAGGTAACCTCAGGAGGAATACAGGCTGCTCTGGAAAAAGACGGTGTGGTTATTTCAAGGAGCACAATACGACTATACTTTAACGAAAATCAGCTTCATAGTCAAGTTGCCAGAAAGAAGCCTTTACTGTGCCAAGGCCACAAAAAAAGCCCAGTTACAATATGTCTGACAACACCTTGACACGTCTCACAGCTTTTGGCACACTGTAATATGGAGTGACAAGACCAAAATAGAGCTTTATGGTCACAACCTTAAGCGTTATGTTTGGAGAGTGGTCAACAATGCCTATAGTAAAAGAATGTCATCCCCACTGTGAAGCATGATGGTTGCTAACTGATGTTTTTTTTTGGGGGGGGGGGAGGAGAAGGTTAGCTCTAAAGGCATGGGGAATTTTGTGCAAATCGATGGCAAGATGAATGCAGCATGTTATCAGTAAATACTGGCAGACAATTTGCATTCTTCTGCACGAAGGGTGCGCATGGGATGCTCTTGGACTTTCCAGCATGACAGTGATCCTAAGCACGAGGCCAAACTGACTCTTCAGTGGTTACAGCAAAAAAAGGTGAAGGTTCTGGAGTGGCCATCACAGTCTCCTGACCTTAATATCATCTAGCCACTCTGGGGAGATCTCAAACATGCGATTCCTGCAAGACGACCAAAGACTTTGCATGACCTGGAAGCATTTTGCCAAGACGAATGAGCAGCTATACCACCTGCAAGAATTAGGGACCTCTTAGACAACTATTACAAAAGACTGCACGCTGTCATTAATGCTAAAGGGGCAATACACATTATTAGGAACTAAGGGTATACAGACTTTTGAACAGGGGTCATTTCATTTTTTTCCTTTGTTGCCATTTTTTTTATGATTGTGCCAATTTGTTACAGTACAGTTGAATATGAATCCCATAAGAAATAAAACAAATGTGCCTGACACTCTTGTTTTTTTTTTAAAATGGTACATATATTACCAATTCTCCAAGGGTATGCAAACGTTTGAGCAAAACTGTATACTGGAATATTCTGATTTAAATAAACAAAAAAACATACTTATTTTCAAAATTGTGTACATAATCTGATAACAGTCTCTGCAGACAGAGAGTCATACCCGTTTATTATTCTTGCTGTAGAAAACTTTGTTTCTCTGTTCTCTCCCTTTATATATTTGCATTATGTTATCATCCCCTCTGTGGCACCTTTTTGTAATGTAAACACATTGAGGAAGACGTCGCAACATCGAAACACGTACTGTCCACTCCTTATGTTATCGCCCAAGTATGTCATTGCATCACCATGCTGATCAAACATGATCTACCAGGAAGCAGGAACAATTTGCCATCTTGCTGTAACCTGGAACGATTCTCTTAGAGACTGGGCTGAGGTGATGAGGATGGAAGAGCTTATCTTACTGTATGCTTGATTGTGGTTATTTACCTATGTTTTGGTATATGTGTCCACCACAATATTATGTGAGCGTATAATCTTTTAAATTTTTATATCCAATAAATATTTGTGTTTACATACTACGCTATATTTTGCCTATCTATAGTCCATTCATATTTTGGAGTTCAAAATGGAGAATATCTTTAAAACTGATACTGGAGGATAAGCCAAATGGCAAATGATTTAGGTAAACTAGAAAAATGGTCAGAATTGTGGCAACTGACATTTAATGTGGATAAGATAATGCATCTTGGATGTAAAAACCAAAGGGCAGAGTACATAATATTTGATAGAGTCCTAACCTCAACAATTGAGGAAAGGGATTTAGGGGTGATTATTTCTGATGATTTAAAGTTAGGAAGACAATGTAATAGAGCAGCAGGAAACGCTAGCAGAATGCTTGGTTGTATAGGGAGAGGTATTAGCAGTAGAAAGAGGGAAGTGCTCATGCCATTATACAGAACACTGGTGAGACCTCACTTGGAGTATTGTACACAGTACTGGAGACCATATCTCCAGAAGGATATTGATACCTTAGAGAGGGTTCAGAGAAGGGCGACTAAACAAGTTTATAGATTACAGGATATAATTTACCAGGAAAGGTTAAAGGATCTTAACATGTATAGCTTGGAGGAAAGACGAGACAGGGGGGATATGATAGAAACATTTAAATACATACAGGGAATCAACACAGTAAAGGAGGAGACTATATTTAAAAAAAGAAAAACTACCACAACAAGAGGACATAGTCTTAAATTAGAGGGGCAAAGGTTTAAAAATAATATCCGTGAGTATTACTTTACTGAGAGGCTAGTGGATGCATGGAATAGCCTTCCAGCTGAAGTGGTAGAGGTTAACACAGTAAAGGAATTTAAGCATACGTGACTTCGGCGTGGGAGGAGAGGTCACCAGCGCCGAGGGAGCCCGATTAAGGTAAGTGACTGAAGGGGTTTTAACCCATTCAGCGCCACAGGAGGCGGCAGGGATGTATTTACCACAAGGCAAACAAGGCATTTGCCTAGGACGGCACTTTCGGGGGCGGGCGCAAAAAATGCCACCCCAAGCTCCAAGACAAATGCCTTGCTTGCCTGTGTTCTGGGGCTGTCCACCTTACTGTGAGTGATTGAGTGTAGCTCTCAGTGTGTGTCTGTGAGTGAGTGAAAGTGTGTGTGTCTTTCAGTGAGAATGGGTGTGCCTGTGAGTATGTGTCAGTGTGTGTATGTCATTTTATGTGTATCTGAGAGTGTGTGCCTGTCAGTGAGTGGGTGTGTCAGTGTGTGTCTGTCAGTGAAAGTGTTGGTTAAACAGTGTGTGCTTATGACTGTATGTGTGTGCCAATGACTGTGTATATCAGTGCATGTATCAATGAGGGCATGTGTCTGTCAGTCAAAAAAGTGGCCTTGACATGAATTGGGGGGTCAAATTTAGATTTTGGCGGTGCCCGAATTTAGTCGTGCCTAGGGCAGCACAACTCCAAAATACACCACTGGGAGGGGGACCCTGAGGGTGGGGGCACCCTTAGGACACTATAGTGTCAGGAAAACTGCTTTGTTTTCCTGACACTATAGTGATCCTTTAAATTAGTTTAATGTGATTGCATTTTCTCTTTCATGAGGCAGTAAAACTCCATATACGTTTTTTTATTTGTTATAGGTTGTTTTATTAGAGGAAGATTAGTGGAATTTGGTAAAGTAGTGCACAACAACTTTTTATAGATTTGTTTGATGTGTAGTGTATTATAAAGTGGGAGTACGCAAGGTGAGTTTAATTGGTGCCTATTAACTACACTTTGAAATTAATGTTTAATCTAATGTCTTCAAATAATTATTGTGTAGTCTGATGTCAATAATAAATTACTTGGTACTTGGGAACTATTTTGATCTCTAACTTAACCCCATTTACAAGTATCAGTTTCTTGCATTTCTTGCTCATGTCAAAATACATATTGTTGAATTAGAAGTCGAACAAGTGGGGAGGACAGTAGTGTTCAGGAGTGGAGTGAGTGATTTGAGTTGATAATGTAACAAAGTGAGATGGAGAGATAGAGGGCAAGTGACTAGTAAAAGTCTTGTACCCCAAAAATGATAGAATCTTTATGAAATACTCCTTTTGACTGTGTTGGAATTTCATTTTGACTGTGTTGTCTCTGTATATTTCCTGCCCCTGACACTTCTAGACACTGAGCAGAGCTACCGCCATCTAGAAATGTCAATCCCTCAAATGTCAGCAGTGAAGCTGCAAGGAATTAGCTATATCTATGGAAGGTTCTGCAGTCTCATGGGGTTCTCCATAGACTTCAATACTGTACTCTCGCACATGCACAAGAGTTCAGCAGTGATTTTGGCTCTGGGCACTGAAGTGCCAGGTGCTGAAGAGGACCACCTTGATAAGATAGCGACACCAGTAAAGCACAGGTTCAAGTAAGTAGAACTTACTTTTGCGTGTCCCCCTGGCCATCAGACTCCCAGCGACGATGTCACCATCAGGGGTCTACACAAAGTTCCCCCGACAGTGACAGTGCAACTTTAATATTGTTATACTCAAAGCATAGAATTCACCATCTATGGTGGGTTATGACTTCATGTTGGATTAACATCTTTCTCAATAAGGCTTGCCTTCTACTGTATAGAATTCAATTAGCAGAACCCTTCACGTTCAGGAGTTTTTGGCTGTAAGGTCTCTATGCTCCTACTCGTCCTGTTTGACACACTTATTTTGCGACTGTAAAATTCCAGGCCTGTTCAATTCTGTAACTCAGTGCTATTTCATAATAACTGCCAAAAGGCTGCAGCCATTCACAACTGCCTTGAAAATAATTATCACCTTGGTTGGGGGATGTAATTAAATATCACCTTTTCCATTGACCTGGATTCATTCGAATGAACTGATGCCAAAAAAAGAGGAAAGCCCCTACCTTTGGAGAGACTTTGCCAAGTTGGAACAGACTGAGATATACAGAGGACACAGAGAGTGTGTGTGTTGATTGCTGCCTGAGCCCTATTGAATTATTTTGATGTATACAGTGGTGTGTATCTCTGCTTGGCATCAGTTATGTCTCTCTTTAAAGAAGACCCTGTCAACTAAAAAAGTACTGACATGAGTGGGCACATAAAGTGTGTGTTTGTTGTGTTAACATATCCCTCTTTTTAATTTCTACGTAGCTGGACAAGAACTACATGAACATTTTCACCAGTCGAACCCAGTGTTGGTGGTCATGGCCTTTTCTGTCATGTTTAAGTTTCAAGTATACAATTATTTGCGCTTAACAGACATTCCCCTATGTAACAAAAAATGGGGGTAAATTTTTTTTTTGTATTGTGAGTCCAGAATAGTAGAGCCACAAAATATACAACTAGTTTATAAAAAAGGATATATCCAGGTATATAGCATATCATAGTAATGCAGTGTTCTATATGCTCTCATAGTTGAAATTAATCCAATCCAGGTGTAACAACGTATCCACCTTAAATTTGAAAACACGATGATAGCATAACACTGTAAAACTAGCATGTCAAACTCAAAGTCTTGCACAGGCCAAATAAACTGGGTTTAAGTTTACGTGGGCTGCAAAATAAATTTTAAAAAAAGTACATTTTTATAGAAATGTGGGTTTATTTAGAAAAGTACAATATAAAAAAAAAACAAAAAAAACAGCATCCACTAAACTACAGCCCTACTATAAATCTATACGAAAGTCCCCCTCTACTAAACCGAAGCACCCCCCTCTAGCCAACAATCATACTCTACTCACATTGCCGCTGATACTATTTTGTGTGTTTTTTCTTTGTTTATATTTAAAACTTGGGACGGTTTCTTGGTATCTAGCAGCTTTCCAAGTTATATACTCTATACTATTAAGTATAGATTTTCTCATTTACTTGTTTTGTTTGCGCTCTCTTATATTGACTATTCTTAGACAATTATTTACCATGACGGACCGCCTGTCACCACGACAATCAAGGACCTAATGCCTGTCATGCCTCCGCCATTCGATGCTTCCAAGCTGACGTTGAGGACCATACGCACCGGACACTGTAAGCACCGTAGTCCCTTAGCCGCCGCAGCTTGGCTGGGGTCTTGCGTCTTTCACCCACCCTGGACCCAAGACCAGGATTCAGCTTCCAGTGGGTGAACCTCTCATCCAAGGGAGTATATCTGTGAAACTCTTATAAGAGCTAGTGGTCATAGCCTGTATAGCAGGTCCATACAAACACAAGGCTCTATGTTGAGGATAAAGCTTGAACTTATTTTAATGGTGCCACACTTGGCCTTATATGACAAGCCCCAAGGGGTAGGCCCACATGGACCTTGTTGGAGACTACAACACAAAGTTACAAACCACTAAAAATAGGGTTACAATGTATGACACTCCCACACATAGAATACAATCCCTCCCCTCTGCCTGGGAGATAATTGAGTCAGACACTGCATTAACTCAATTATCTCCAGACAGAAAAACACATATTTTACAAAACCCCAAGAGTACCCCAAAAACACAGAAAACCCTCACAAATGTTATGTCCCCTGATAGCCCTGACAGTTGCAGAGAATCAGGCTGTGCGGTTGGTCCACTTTGGGAATTCAAAGTAGAGTTCAAAATACTGAATAGAGTCAATAGTCTTACCCTGGAGCTTGTTCCCTTCATCCAAACGAATGATTTCACTGAACAGTGCCCTTCTAAGTTGTATTGGATCAAACGCAGGTGATGATGAAAGTCCAGCGGTGTTCGGGAGTTCGAACCACTTCCGGAGTTCGAAGTGCCGCTTCGAGAGTTTGAAGTGTAGCTGTACAAGTCCAAAAAGGCACAAACGGTGTTTTTAAACAAAGTCTATTACAGGGCCCCTCCAAGAACCAGATGCAAGGTTACTTTCGCCACATTTACGAGACCTACATTCTGATAGAATATTCACCAATTCAAGATCTATACTTATCTTGCATGATATCTAAATTGTACCATTTGTTATTTAAATATTAGCCCCCTTAAGACCCAATGGTAGAATGATTCCACCATAAGAAACCAACATTTAAACAACCACTATAACGTTAGGAATATAAATCTATTATACTAATGTTATAGTGTTCCTGTCCCTAGGACTTCTAGATCCCTACTAGTAGATCAGTAGTGAAAAGGTTAAAAAAAACCTTTTTTATTTGCCATTGTTTCCTGCGATTAGGCTTCATAGGCGCTGCTTACCACTTTTCCCCATGCGCCCACACCAAGGAGGCAGGGCCTCCTCCAGCAAGGTCCATTCCAATCAAGGACCTAATGCACATTGTGCAGCAAGAACAGCACACGCTATCAAACGTTCCTATAGGAAATCATTGAATCAATGCTTTTCTATGGGTCTTTTGTGTCACTTGACCAAGTTTTACTACTAATCATCTGGGTTCCTTCTTTGTTATCACAGGAACCAAGATGATTAGTAGTAACAAATATATACTTTATTTAAACATTTAAAAACAATATAAAACCACAAAAAGTGCAATTGAAAATACCAATAAATATTCCCACGTTGAGCCAAGATATAGGCTCTAGTTTTGTGAGTATAATAATTACCATTTATAGTTTATATACTCGTAAAGTGTATATATTCTGCATATTTGCTTTATCCTGAGATATCCTATTAGTAAAGAGTCACCCCGTGGAATTTCTGCATGGAAGAGTGGAGTGGTTGACCAAAATGCACTAAAAGGTTCTCCACGCAAGCACTAGGTTCATTAGCTCTGGTCTGTGAGTGTTCCATTAGCACTTTACTTTTCTATATACTTTTTAAATGTTTTACACTATTGCATATTTTTATTTAAAGGTATATACACCTGATTGTTAAAGGCAAAACATAAAAAAGACAGTTAAGTGTTTTATCTATTTATTATTTACCAATTGCATAAATATTGCACTTTAAAGGTTATACAGCATTCCACAGTTTGGGTATTTTACATGTTTGTGTTTTTTGAAAGAGTGCACATACAGTGTGGTAGCAGCTGGAAGTTCACAGAGTTTAAGATAGGAGTATTTTTATATTTGTTGTTTGAATAACACTTTTTACACGCAACACTACTTTAGGGCATAATGTCTTGCACATCCAATGTTTCAAATGGACAAAGAGGAGCATTTTAATTTAAGGGGTGTGAGTAAGTGTGTGGCCAGGGCCGAGACTGTACTGAGAAATTTTAGATAATATACTAATAACAATTTAAGCAAATAAAATGTGAATTAGAACAAGAACAATGTATCTTCTTTACACATAATGATTTCCGAACAAATTTGTTATTGCTTAAATACACATTACTGTGAGTATTATTGCGGTGGAACTCTGTTATACACCAACAATATGGATCTCCTAGAAAAGAGGTACATTAGGATAGAATAGAGGAAGAGATGGATTTGGGGTCAAAATAGGCACTGCCTCTCCTAAACAGGGACCCTTGGGAGGTATCCGAAAAGTCAGGGGGAAAAGTAAAATTCTGGGATAGAATCTTGCACCCTGCCATCTTTAATCTTTACCAGCTGCCACTAAATAGTGTCGTAAATTAAGTTATGAAGATCAATAGAATACACAGCCATGTTTTAAAAGTAAAGAATACAATTTATTTCTATATTCTTTGCCGATTACCAGAGACATTTATACTTTACTCTGCTTTTCCTGCTCGAAGACTGGTACACAAAATAACAGCTGAACCATATGCATGTGTATGAAATGAGACAACACGTGTATCTGGCCATGTACTTTATTAGAATCAGGGAGTATCTGATGCTTCCTCATATATCAGTCATGTTAGGAAATAAACCTGTCTCTTACAGAGGGCATTCCCCAGGGCAGTGAACTGTGTTGCAGCAAATATTACACTTCCGTTCTAGCACAGTTATCTTGAATATGCTTTATCCAGTGAGGATCCAAGAGAGGATTAAATGCTTTCAAAGTGTGAAGCTGCAGTGGGATGTAGCATGTTGGAATATAGAACAATGATACATTTTACTTTAGTGTCATATCACTTCTATTTTGACTAGAGTTATAAAACAAAGGTTGTATTAGAGGCCTACAACAGATCTTAAAATGAGAATTATTGAGTGGCTTCCGTACTAGACCATACATGGGGTACATGTTTGAGTAGTACTTGAGAATAAAAGATGGTAAGTAGGCTCACTAAATCAGTGAATCAACTGTGTGCTGATTTTACATGTGGGTATATATAGCCTCCAAACATTTACTCCATAAATTCCAGTGACTGAATAAATTTGTCATAACAACTAACCTTTAAAGATCTAATATGAATTTGGAACATCTCACTTATTTAAAAGTGACAACGCTGTATAGATTAATGCCTTCCAAACAACCCAATTTTGTCAGGACAGTCCTGATTTTTTAGTCCTGACCCCATCGTCCTGACTTTGTTCCCTGGTGTCCCGCTTTTGAGGATGCCAAGGAACTGTCCCCGAAACGTGGAGTGCAAGTCCATCATTAGATGTTATTGAGCTATAACCAGGGCACTAGGAACATGCAGAGAGCAATAATATAGTGCTTACTGATGGTCCTCCCTCAGTGGCCTGGCTTGGATGATTGGCAGGCAGCCTGGTGCCCCATCTGGGT
Organism: Pelobates cultripes; assembly: GCA_933207985.1. Classification (NCBI taxonomy): domain Eukaryota; kingdom Metazoa; phylum Chordata; class Amphibia; order Anura; family Pelobatidae; genus Pelobates; species Pelobates cultripes. Next base: position 118,782,090 of record OW240918.1, on the reverse strand, counting down.
GTCTGAAGGAAAGACTGAGGATATCTCTCAAAAGCTTGTCTTTTAAATATTACGCTAGTCCAATAAAAATGTACCAATGCATACCGCAATGCTCTAGTTATTTGGGCATTTTATGGTGTTATTAATGGGTTATTTTGGGCGTATACATTTATTAAATATGTAATGTGTAAAAATTGCTTCTTTTTTTTAACTGTTCCTCTTTTTTTCCCACTTCCCCGATGATCTCTGAATAAAATCATCATTTAGTGTCTGTCCTCTAGCCATCAAGCATCTTTTTTCATATCAATCATCTCTTTTTTTGGCACCATGGATGAAACATCAAATCCCAAATCAAACGAATATGCTCGTCTATGAGTTGTTGTTTCATGCTTAGTCTACACAGTGGTTTCTGGAATCGGAAATTTGGAGAATCATCTGATACGCTCAAATTTGGATGAATTGCAGTTCATAACAAAAAAAACCTTTAAATCCAACAAGTTCCCAAACAATATATTTTTGAGTCTTTAAGTATGTCTTGTGTACTTATATAAAAGTGTTATAGGAACTTACTGAACCTCTACAATCATGATGTTGGACAGTAATATGACCGTGTGAGAAGTATCCGTGCATGCTCTGAGTCGAAGGTAGTTCTTATCTTTACTCTTCAACTAGACTGAGATGGACATGGCTAAGCAGGTAGTTTTTTCATGTGTAAATTAAAGGACCACTCTAGGCACCCAGACCACTTCAGCTTAATGAAGTGGTCTGGGTGCCAGGTCCTTCTAGGGTTAACCCATTTTTTCATAATTATAGCAGTTTCAGAGAAACTGCTATAATTATGAATGGGTTAAGCCTTCCCCCTAATCCTCTAGTGGCTGTCTCATTGACAGCCACTAGAGGCGCTTGCGTGCTTCTCGCTGTGATTTTCACAGTGAGAGCACGCCAGCGTCCATAGGAAAGCATTGAGAATGCTTTCCTATGTGACCGGCTGAATGCGCGCGCAGCTCTTGCCGCGCGTGCGCATTCAGCCGACGGGGAGGAGAAGAGGAGGATCGGAGGAGGAGAGCTCTCCGCCCAGCTCTGGAAAAAGGTAAGTTTAACCCCTTTTCCCTTTTCCAGAGCCGGGCGGGAGGGGGTCCCTGAGGGTGGGGGCACCCTCAGGGCACTATAGTGCCAGGAAAACGAGTATGTTTTCCTGGCACTATAGTGGTCCTTTAATATATAGGTGCACACAAGTATAAAGAAGATCAGACAAATGGCATAATTATCTGTAAATGATAGTAAGGTCAGTTCCTCTTCTGACCAAGGTAAGTAACTATAGTAATGAAACCCAAGCCACATACCAAATATAAAAGTGTAAATTTTATTCATTTCATCAGTAAGCAATGTGGTTTTTTTGACTCAGAATTTTGTTCTCCTTAAATTTGTCAGCGCTTACCTGGGGTTGGAGACCAAAATGTAGAGATAATCCTACGGTGTAGAGATAAGCCCACGGTGACTAGTTAAAGGGACAATATGGTCACCAGAACTACTCTAGGCACCCAGGCCACTTCAGTTTAATGAAGTGGTCTGGGTGCCAGGTCCAGCTAGGGTTAACCCATTTTTTTATAAACATAGCAGTTTCAGAGAAACTGCTATGTTTATAAATGGGTTAACCCAGCCCTCAAATCCTCCAGTGAGAACACGCAAGCGTCCATAGGAAAGCATTGTAAATGCTTTCCTATGAGACCGGCTGAATGCGCGTGCAGCTCTTGCCGCGCGTGCGCATTCACCCGAAAGGGAGGAGAGGAGGAGTTTCGGAGGCGGAGAGCTCCCCGCATGGCGCTGGAGAAAGGTAGGTTTTAACCCCTTTCCTCTCCCCAGAGCCCGGCGGGAGGGGGACCCTGAGGGTGGGGGCACCCTCAGGGCACTATAGTGCCAGGAAAACGAGTATGTTTTCCTGGCACTATAGTGGTCCTTTAATGTCATGGTTCTCGTGTCTACAGCATGTCCCTGCAGCCTTAGCACCGTAAACACTACCTTTTCACAGAAGAGTGAATGTTTAGATTGCTGGCTAGTTACATCTCTAGGGGCCGTCACTCTGATGGCCACTTGAGGTGCTTCCTGTGGTGTTCATGCCCTACATGGAGAAGCTGAACGGTCCCCATAGATATGCATTGATTTAATGCATCTCTATAAGGAGACGCAGACTGGCGCAGTGCAGCTTTTTACCGTGTATACACAATAGTCTCCTAATAATTGGCTGAGATCTTCTAAATTGAATATGGGTAGGTGGTACATGTCAAAGTAACATCCACATGAATACCAGGACCAAAGGTTTCCCAAAAGAATATTGCCCAGAGTATAACACTGCATCTGCCTGTCTGCCTTCTTCCCATAGTGCATCTATGCACTGCCATCTTTCCTCCAGATATATGGGGTACACGCACCCAGCCATCCAACTGAACTAAAGGAAAACATGATTCTTCAGACCAGACAACCTTCTTCCATTGCTCCATGGTCCAGTTCAGATGCTCTTGTCCCAATTAAACGCACTTTTGAAGGTGGACATGTGTCATCATGGCCCCTCTGACCAGAGTGAGGTTACACAGCTTCATACACAGCAAACTTCCTAGCATTATGTTTTGTTGCAATTTGACCTACAGTAGCTCTTCTGTGTGGCTAAACTTTGCTTCCCACATGTGTTAGTGAGCCTTGGGTGCCCATGACCCTGATGCTGGTTCACTGGTTGTCCTTCCTTGCACCACTTTTGGTATGCACTAACTACCTACTCATACTGGGAACACCTCACAAGACTTGCTGTTTTGGAGATACTTTGACCCAGTCGTCTAGCCATCATTATTTGGCTCTAATTAAAGTCACTAAGATGCCTTTGTAAGTTCTCTCTGCACGAGAGATACAGCAACCCCAAACAATTGTTCCAGCCTTCTTTGGGCCTCATTATCAAGGTGTAGAGGATACCCCTCTAGGCACAGTAAGCATTGTGTCCTCATCTGGATTGCCACCAAGCAACATGACCATATCAAATCACTGTAGTGATCATGGACATTGGAATAACCCTTTAAGCTTCAGCTGGCATTTTGGCTTAGTTTCATATATGTGCCAAACAGACAAAATCTTATTGGAGGCTATGCACCCAACATCAAGCTGCACCCATTAAGTAATCTTAGAAGCATTCAGATTCGGGCTCCCAGGATACAGGTCTGTTTTGCATACTTTCTGAAATCAAGCACGCGAGGTTCCTTTCCTTTCACCACTCAGCATCTTACAGCCAGCTGTGCTTTCTATCACATGTAGAGAAAAGATTACTATCACAGGTGCCTTCAGGTCAGTGATTGAGAGCTCTAGGGTACCTGGGGGCAAACTCTTTAAAAAACAAAACAAAACAAAAAACATGTAACATCTCTAAACTAGCATTCCATCAAGTGGATTGTTTAAAAAGCTACATGGATGTCTGTGTTTTCATATATTGGTGGGTCAGTGCCCGAGATGGTCATACAGTGGACCAAACGCAGCTATGGTCACTAGTAAAATGGGAAGGGAAATGTACTCACATAGTGGGCAGTGCTACCCCAAATGTGTACTGAATTTTCACAAAAATCATCTCACCTGAAAATGTGGTAGAGGCAGGTTGGGGTAGGTGGAACTAGTAGATCATTAGTCTCGAGTGACCTGGAAAAAAAATGTCAAACCAGACAGCTAATTCTGCAAGTTCCAAGATATGTCAATTGTATAATCCAGCATCAGAATATAGTGACAACAATTGTTAGTTGATTAAACTAAATTCACTTTAAAATTGAAATACAATTAAAAGTTATTTTCTTACATCTAGAATATATGTGTTCTTCTAAACATCATTACATGAACAATGAAATCAAGTTTTAGACCCACTTTGATATTCGTAAAAGTTTAAAAGTAGCGGCAATCCAAATAATGTAATGTATTGGCAGAATTATATAAAGGAATAAAATTATAGTCATAGAAGAATTAGATATTGCAGCTGGTAATCCAGAAAGGTAAGTCACGGAAAGTTCCAATCATATATAAAATCGGTTACTGAAACATTTTTAGAGCAACAGTTTGTAATTCTACTGAGTAAGACCAACAGCACTGCACAAACTAATTGCTGTGTTAAGAGTATTTTAGAATTCAAGAGGCTGAAAAAGAAGGCTTCACACCCATTACCCTTATTCAGCAGTGCTGTCTACACCACACAGTTATTTTTATCTTGCACGAAGGGCCATCTGGGGAAATCCTAAAAGAGAATTCAGTTCACGCATTTGCTTTCTCCACTTCTTTCGGGACAGATTATGTAAACAAAGTAAAGAATAAATTGTGAAAGCTGAGTTTATACACGATAAGAAACTACTAATAGAAGAGAATGAAAAAAACGACAAACAATTACTAATAATATGCAAGAAATATTTAGTTACATAGAGACGTTCATCCATAAAAAGAAAAAAATATGAATTACAGACATTCACAAGACTAATAAATATGCAAAAAAAGTAGTGGTCCAGGCACTCAAAGCGTTAGCCAAAAAAGCAGTTTTATTGAAGTAAACAAACAAAGAGCAATGTTTCGACTCAACTGGGTCTTTGTCAAGCTTGAAAAAGACCAGATTGGGTCGAAATGTTGCTGTTTGTTTGCTCCAATATAACAGTTTTTTTTGGCTAATACCTTGGGTGCCTGGACCACTACTTTATTTCATAGATCTAACATCTGGTTTGGCCATCTCCGGATCCGGTGCACCTTGGCAGCCAAGTGAGTGCAGTTTCCTTCACTTTAATACTATAATAAATATGCACACATTTTCATGCATATTGCAGTTCATCTGCTCTTATATTTCTGCACAAAATGAGATATGTTGAAGGAACACTCCAAGCACCAGAACAGCATGCTGTAGTGGTTATTGTGCCAGCACTGCCCTGGCGCCTCTCCGTTGTACAGAGTCAAATTGTATTTTTAATAGTTTGACTTCTTTCCTTGGTACAGTTCCCCACTTCCAACAGGAACTTCCATTAGTTCTTTTGAGCTAAGCCCTGCGTCAGCTGAACATACTCAGCCAGTAAGATTGCTTCCAAACCGTTCTGTCCCACAGTTGTAATTTAGTTTCTTGGTGTCCTGCATCCGGGGACACCAGGGAACTATCCTCTGTCAGCACAGTGCCAGTGCATCATTAGATGTGTCCATCAGCAACGCTCTCTGCATGTTCCTGCAGACTGAGGGCCAGCCAAACAGGCATCTTAAGTTCTTTCGGTGATGCCCCCTCTCAAGTCCACCCACCTATTCCTATCTGCAAACCTCCAAATGTTGGGGGTGTGGCTAATGGTTATTTTAACTTTTTGTTCTCTGGCATTAGTAGTGGAAGCGGGGAGTGGCACCTGGCGGACTCTGTAGTGGTTATTGTACTTGGAGTGTTCCTTTAAATAGGGAGTTCTAGAAGATGAGCTTACAAAAATAGGCATTTTACATAGGATTTTATGAATATAAATTATCACAAGTCTTCTAACAACATAAAGGCTAAAATGAAACGGAATAATGAACTAATAGCGCTGTGACCTTTCTCACAACAGTTGGTAGTTTTTGTGACCGTTCCAGGGCTGCATCATGATGATTCCATATTCTTACAGGAAACAGAGCATCTCTACCTGCTGCACCCCCAATATATGTAGAAGTGAAGTATGTGAGCACCTCATTATAGCAGTCTTAAACTATAGGTGTGATGGCAAGCTTATCACCTTTTAACGATTTAGAATTATTATTATGATATTTATAGAACTGGAAACACAGTTCCAGTTCCCTTGCTTTTGCCGCCTGCACTCTTCCTGGTATATTTTGGCAGAGTAGGCACCCATCTGAGTAAGCAGGTGCCACTTTGAATTACTGAATAAGTGCCCGCTTCGACGGTGCCCTAAAGTCGCCAGCTGGCCACCTCCTTGGCTCCCTGTGACAGGTCGTTGGCCAGCTCCCTACATTCAGCCGCCTAGACGCGATGCATCCCATGAGCCCACCCAGGATCAGGCCTGCTGGTGGGTTATATATGTTTAAAAAAAAAAAAAGTGCGCAAATTCATGCACAAGCATATATCTTAGAAGGAACGCTGGTAGTACCTATTCGTGTTCATAAACGAGAGATAAATGATTATCTACGGTATATATATTGCACATACATCTTTAGCTTTACTTGAAAATTACTATATATGCATATCTGTGGAAATTTCTCTGTGTGGGCATTTTGCCAAGTGGACATTTTTCCACCTGGCAATTTTCCATGTGGGCATTATTCAGTGTGAGCAATTTTCCATTTAGGCAGTTTTCTTGTGCGCACTTATGACAGTGTTTTTTTTTTCTGTGGGCAATTTTCATGTGAGCTTTTATCATATTCGCTTTTTTCTGATCATCAGACTGGTTATAGACGAGGCACAGTCCAAGATTGCCACACGAAAGAGCTATTGGGTGTGTCCAGAGGCGTAACTAGAAACCACATGGCCCAGGAGCAAAAATTGCCCTGGGGCCCCCCCACCCCCTACATCTTCCCTAACCCACTCCCCTTCATTTGTATAATATAACACATACAGATATATACAAGGACATACATGTTAATACACAGACACACAGAATGACACTTTAACAGATACAAACACTGACACACATGCAGACACATACAGATAGATACACATATAGATAAATGCAGATACACATACACAGAGTGACACGCATACATACATACATAGGGGCACACACTGACACACATGCAGACAGATACACACGTGCAGAAAAACAGATACACATACAGACATATGCAGACATACAGATACACATGCGGATACACAGACATATAGACACGCATGCAGATACACAGACACACTTAATGACAAACATTCAGATACACAGAATGATACGCATACAGATATAAACAGTGACACACATACAGATATATAGGGGCACACACTGACACACATACAGACACAGATATACATCCAGACAAATATGCAGACAGATACACATACAAACAGATACACATACAGACACAGAAGACACAGACACATGTGGAAACACAGATGTACATACAGACAGATACATATATAGACATGCATGCAGATACACAGACACTTAATGACAAACATTCAGATACACAGAATGACAAGCATACAGATATAAACTGTACATACAGATACATAGGGGCACACACTGACACACATGCAAACAGATACACATACAGACATACAGATACCCATACAGACAGATACCCATACAGACAGATACCCATACCGACAGATACACATACAGACTCAAAGGCAGACAAACAGATACACATACAAAGAGATATATATACAGACAAAGACATATAACACATATACAGACATTCACACACACATACAGACACCCAGACACATACAGACATTCACAAACACACATACACAGATACAGACACACAGACACATACAGACATTCACACAACACAAACAAACTGTTAATATCCCTGGGGTCCAGTGATTGCCTAATGGTGATAGGAGTAAGAGCACCCACTCTGACTACCTCCTTTCCCTGCATTCTCCTGCCACTCTGTTCTGTGTATGCTGTCAGGAAGTAACGGCTTCCTCCCAGCAGGTGCTCTTAAGACATCAATGGGGCCTGGTCTCGCTCTTAAAACGCCACAGCGCTGACCAGGCCCAAGGTAATCCATTGCCCGTGCTCTTGGGGCCACCCGATGGGTCCCTTGATTGCGGTCCGCACAACAATGTCAGCGGGCACCCCGGTTGAAGTGGTCGGCATGGCGGCCGGGCCCCCTGGAATGATGGGCCCAGTTGCAGCTGCGACCCCTGCAACCACGGTAGTTTCGCCAGTGGGTGTGTCTTGTTGTCTCTCTGGACAAAATCTACAGAGCTTGAACATTGCAATGTCATACATGCTTCATGCATGCTCAACTTAAAGACTTTTTACTAATTTTTTTGTTCTTCTTATTCGTCTGATTATTTTCACATGTATTCGTTTTGGTTTTCAATGTAGGAGAGATGCATCAATATTAAAATGCTTATTCTATCAAAGTTTTCATCAATTGTGCTTTCTTGTGTTTTGCCAAAACACCTAGCGGTTGAAATGTTAAATGAGCTAATCAGCAGGAGCAAGCTAATGTTTTATAAATCGTAATTACTAGATTTTATTAAAGGACACGGAGGCTCCTATTAGGCTTTATCTCTTTCTTTATTCCTCAGCAGCAAAGAAAGGATATTGATATTTTCAATATAGCAATAACAAGAAAAAACAAATACCCTTAAGGGTTAACCATATAACATTCCATATACATTAACCAATAGGATCAGTCTTTGTACTATATCCCCTCATGTGACCTAAGCTACTTCCTCTTTCTTTGCTGCTGCCTCAGCTAAGTACCACATAATTTTTCAGCTCCACAAAATATTGTGTTTTGTTAACTGTGTTTCAGTCTCTTCTGGTTTAATATTGTTATCTTTATATTATTTTTTTCTGTATATTATTTTTCTATATATTATTTTTTTCTGTATAGTACTTGCTTACTACTGGTGTTTTCTTTAAAACTGTTCCCAGTGCAGGGTACTTGCCTCTCCCCTGAGGCAAGCCCCATCCTGCACTGCCGTTTCGGGTTGTTTATAACCCATTTTTTTCCCTCCACTTCCCCGGGTGGGGAACGCTCCCAGGAATCCCCCCCCCCACCCTCTCCTCACCTCCCCGGACCGGAACGAGCCGTTTAGCCGCCAGACGGACGGCTGTTGCTCTCACGGCCACTTACACCGCTCGCGCATGCGCGGTTCACTCCCGCGCATCGCGGCGGCCATCTTAAGGGTTGGCAGATTTGCCGCTCTTTTCACCCGTGGTCCGCGCCACTCTATCAGGGAGGGGCGCAGGCTGATTGGCTGAGGGAGGTGTTGGGCAGCTTACCAGTGTCCCCCAGGAGTCATTCCTGAGGGAACACTCGGTAAGCTACCATATTATCTGTGCCATTTGATCATTGTGCCTTGCCCTAGCTGCCTGTATACCTGTATACAGTGTGTTCAGCCAATTACCTTGTGCTTCTGGTGCACAAACCACTGTAGTGCTGTCAGTGTGCATTTGTCCACTAGTGACAGTTCTGTTTTTAGTGCCTTCCCTTTATACTATTATTGTGACACATCCTGACCACTACTAAACCCAGCAAACGTGATGCGACAGCCCTGTCTACAGACACTGCTGCCACTGGGGGATTTGGGGACGCATCCCAGGAGCAGGTGAACTCAGAGGAGTTCCAGGCGCTCCTGGATGCTACGATGAGTAGGTCAGTTACACAGGCCATTTTTACCGCCATGGGGGCGATGTCGGACACCCTGTCCCACTCTATCTCCTCCGCTATCAGGGCATCCAGCCACACCCCTGGCTCTGCACCCCCTATATCCTCTGATAACAAGCCACTAGTCCCTAGCGGCCGCAAGGCTACGTGCAAATCGCACCATCTGCCAGGTGCTACCTCCAAAACCAGTAAGACGGACAGGTTGCGCCCTGTTGAGATTGATGACGTGGTGCTCCCACGTAAAAGAGCCCCCCGCTCAAAAACGGTGCGGACTTGGAAGAGGGCAAAAGCCCTATCTGATTCGTCCCACTCCGATTCGGACTCAGAGGAGGTGTCAGATGGGTCCGATAACATCGACCCAAACTTTTCAGATAATTCGTCCCCCGAACGCGGCGAAACCGCGCCTCCAGTGCTAGACGCTGAGCACGAGACGGATGAATCTGCTGTGTTAGATCCCCGAGGGGAACCCATTTTTGATCCCGACACTTTGCATAATCTGCGTTCAGCGGATTGGTACCCCACAACTCATGTGGGCATTTACATTGTGACTAGGGTCAGAAAACCCCTCGATAAGGCCACAAGAAACAAGCTGAGGGCGGAATGCCCACGCCCCACTGTCCCAGACATGGCCTGCGTGACCCCTGAGGTGGACCCCAAAATCGCTCAGTTTCTGGGTAAGTCAGGATGGAGGGCCAAAAAGGGTTTGGACTACTCCTTAAAGCACCGCCAAGACAAGATCCTGGACATACTCGGGCCTATAGCTAAAATCTTCGAAATGGTCGAAGCGGCCCTTACTGGGGGGACCTCAATTGACTTAATGGCCATCAGAGGATGGATTCGGAGAGGCATATGCGTAATTGGAAATGCCAACACCGCTTTGGCCACAGAACGGTGTAAAGCCATATTAATGAAAATTGAGCCAAAATTAGTACATTTGGCAATCTCCGAGCCTGGCACACAGGCAAAAGGTCTCTTATTCGGAGACGACTTTGTTAAAACCCTGGGCAACTATGTCAACACGTTTACGGCACTAGATAAGGCACAACATAATATGAAGCGAGTGTTCTCGCAAAAGGTTTTCGGTGGGGCCGGCAGACAGCGGGGCCGTCTGTCCGGCCGCCCCTCCCGGATTCCTTTCCGGGGCTATCGAGGCTCCGCCTCAACACGGTTCCATCCGCCCGAACCAAGGGCACAGTCACCATTCTTCCCGACCAGGGGCAGGTCGTGGCATCCACGTGGAACCAGGGGATCCTCCTATGGCCGTCGGCCTTATGGTGAGTCATTTCCCATTACACACCCTTCCCTTGGCACACGTGAGGGGCAGATTGTTTCATTTCCAGGATGCTTGGCACAACCTAACCTCAGATACCTGGGTCCTAGAGACCATCCTCGGCTACCACATCGAATTCACACAACAGCCGATTCAACTCTCATTGCCACATCGGATTGTTTTTTCCCCACGAGACAAACAGCTGGTGTCAAAAGAGATTTGCACACTAGAGGAGAAATGTGCGATATACAAGGTTCCAATTACCGCCCCCGGGTTCCTAAGCAACATCTTCCTAGTACCCAAGAAAGGTGGGGGCACGAGGCCAGTAATAAACTTGCGGCCTCTCAACGCCTTTGTCACATACCATCACTTCAAGATGGAAGGGATACACTGCCTCCGAGACCTGCTAAGACAGGGAGACTGGATGGTAAAATTGGACCTCCAAGATGCATACCTCACGATACCGATTGCCGAGGACTGTCAACACCTACTTCAATTCCAATGGGAACAGACGATGTGGCGTTTCTGCTGCCTCCCTTTCGGCCTGTCTTCAGCCCCGTGGTGCTTCACCAAGCTGCTGAAACCGGTAGTCGCCCTCCTTTGCAGCAGAGGTGTACGTCTGATCATATACCTCAACGACATGCTGATCATGGCCCAGGACACCCAGCTACTGAACCAACATCTATCCTGGGCGTTGATCCTTCTGCAAAACCTGGGTTGCCTAATCAATTGGGACAAATCGATCCTGCAACCTTCCCACTCGATAGAGTTTCTGGGCTTCGATATAGACGCAATGCACGGAACACTCAGTTTACCTACCGCGAAAGTAAAACTTATCAAGAAGGAAATCCGGAGGACGTTGACTCGACCAGTCTTAACCCTCCGACAGCTAGCCAGGATAATTGGCCTGCTCTCTGCCTCTATACAAGCGATCTTCCCAGGCCCTCTCCACTACAGATCCCTGCAACAGCTCAAAGCAACCCACCTACGCTTGGGTCAATCCTATTCAGATTCTGTACCTCTAGACTGCGCGGCAAAAGAGGAACTGGCATGGTGGCTTCAACACATGGAAGAATGGAACGGCAAGGCAATCTTCAGAACCACTCCGGATCTCGTTATAGAATCCGATGCGAGCAGACTTGGATGGGGGGCTCATTCTCTACAGGTGGAAAATGGTCTTCAGAAGAAAAAGAACTCCACATCAATGGTTTGGAACTCCTGGCTGGGTCATTCGCCCTCCTCGGACACACGACCAATTGTTCCATACTTATGCGCATGGACAATATCTCAGCCGTTCGCTACATCAACCACTTGGGTGGCACGAGATCCTCAACCCTCACAAACTTGGCGAAGGAATTTTGGCATTTCTGCCTGAGTCACAACATATCAGTACAGGCGGAATACCTCCCAGGACTCTCCAACACCGTAGCGGATTGGAACTCCAGGCATTTACGAGACAACAGTGCATGGCGATTGAATCGCACAATATTCCAGAAGCTCCACCAACTCTGGGGACCTATGCACATCGACCTTTTTGCCTCCCGGCTGAATGCTCAACTTCCCCCATTCTTCAGCTGGAGACCGGACCCAGACGCCACGGCAGTGGATGCCTTCCTACAAAATTGGCCAAACACCAGGCTATACGCCTTTCCTCCCTTCTCACTCATAGCGCAAACTCTCCTACACTTACAGCGCTCCCGAGCATCGTTGGTTTTAATAACACCATTCTGGACGGCACAGCCATGGTTCCCTTCGCTCATGGAAATGTCAATCGACCTCCCCAGATTGATCCCAGGAGGCACGGAATTATTATCAGACCCCGATGGGAACTCTCACCCACTTCTAGTGCAAGGCCATCTCAGACTCCTAACACGGCTCCTCTCAGGGGACCCTGGACCATGCCGAATGTTTCACAAACAACTTTGGACTTATTGGCAGGAGCTTGGGCCCCAGGGACAAGACGATCCTATGCTCATGCCTGGAACACATGGTGTAGTTGGTGCGTGGAACAACACGTGGATCCCATAAGTGCTCCTATAAATCAGGTTCTGGGTTTCCTTACTACCCTTTACGATCAAGGCTTGGCTTACCGCACCATAAACGTGTACAGGTCGGCGATTTCAGCTGGGCACAACGGTTGGGAAGGTTTCCCGGCCGGGAAACACTTATGGATCTGTCGTCTTCTACGAGGCATAAAATTTGCACGTCCACCACAACCCCGCTACACGGCCTTATGGGATGTGAATATGGTCCTTCGTTTGTTGCAAGACTGGCCTCCAAACTCGGACCTCACACTCAAACAAGTGTCCGCAAAATTAGCGATGCTTCTGTGCTTAATTTCCTGCAAAAGGGTATCAGACGTGCGGGCCCTGGATATCGATGCACGATCATTCATGCCATATGGTGTCCTGTTTAATATCACCAGACGTACAAAGTCGAAAATCACTTCAGTCTTCTATCCCTCCTTTCCTCACAACGCTAACCTCTGCCCGGTGGCATGCCTGCGGGAATACGAACTGCGGACCCAGTCATTCCGGAACCCAACCACACATGATCTGTTCTTGGCAGTGAGGAAACCTCATCAACGGGAACTCTGGCACGCTGGGTGAAATGGATAATGTCAACTGCTAACATTGACACAGCAGTTTACGGAGCACATTCTACTAGAGGCGCTATGGCCTCTAAAGCATTCTCCATTGGCTGTAAACTGGAAGACCTCCTCCGCACAGCTGATTGGTCCCGAGAATCGACGTTCAAAGAATACTACTTTCGACCAACAGAACATATCTCGTCTATGGTCATCTCACAGCTTTAAACTAGCCTAATAGGAGCCTCCGTGTCCTTTAATAAAATTACCAGATTTTACTGATTACATGACGTAAAGTCATGATTTTATAAAGGACACGGAGGCGAGTATTAGCCCGCCCACTGAAAGGTAAGCCATACATGTATTTTTCCCACCCACTTGCTCATAAACAGGTTAAAGTGTTTTGGATGTTCAGATTCAAGGTTATATAATAATAATTGTAATTTAGACTGACTTTACTAGAATGAAGAAAACAATGTTTCAGATATAAACGTTTTTTAAAAGACCGGTACAGCATATATGCATGACAACGATATTCGAATATATTTTACCATATATCTCTCTGTCTCCTACAGCTTAACCCTGTGATGAAATAACCGGGATCATCCGCTATCACCTCATTATATCGGAACAGTGACGGGAACCCCTACTGGAGATTACCCAAGTTTGAGAATTTTCCTTGTTGATGTGTTCAGCTTCGGCGTCAGACAGAAAGAGGAAGTAGCTTAGGTCACATGAGGGGATATAGTACAAAGACTGATCCTATTGGTTAATGTATATGGAATGTTATATGGTTAACCCTTAAGGGTATTTGTTTTTTCTTGTTATTGCTATATTGAAAATATCAATATCCTTTCTTTGCTGCTGAGGAATAAAGAAAGAGATAAAGCCTAATACTCGCCTCCGTGTCCTTTTTAAAATCATGACTTTACGTCATGTAATTAGTAAAATCTGGTAATTTTTTAAATTTAAGAAACAATCCATGTACTAGGATTTTTGGCTACACAGGTAAATATGCATTTTGTTGCCCCCTCCTCCATGAAGGATACATATATTACATTAATACATTTTACATTTACAACACATACAAACACAAACATTTCGCAGCAGCTTCTTGATACTCATCCATATCAGAGAGCTCCTCCACAACAAAACTCACAGTAATATACACTATGTATGAGTATCACAGAGCTCATCCACAACAAAACTCACAGTAATATACACTATGTATGAGTATCACAGAGCTCATCCACAACAAAACTCATAGTAATGTATATAGTAGTGTATCCACAACTGTAAAACATAGGACTGTACATTTTGTGAGACAATACAATACAATACGTATATTATAGGTAAAAATAGGTAGATGGGGAAGATAAAATAAAAAGACAAATGAAAAAAACAAACAAAAAAAAAACACACAAAAAAACACACAAAAAAACACTTTTAACCCCTTCTTCCAGACTAGGAAAAAACAAAAACAAAAATCCACACTGACCACTTGTACCTCTGGAAGAACGAACAAAAGAAAAAAAACAACAACAATAAAAATGTAAATTGACCACCTGTTCTGGGGGAGGGAGGGAATAAAAAGAAACAACAACACCTCTTTTTCCTCTAGACATTAGAGAAGTAAAACTACTAGCGTATGGGTGATAAGTATTTCCTGATTGACAATTCAATTTGCCAATAGCTGCCTTGCTTTGCAGCAGACCCTAAATGTTCTGGAACCTGAATAATATATTGAAAGGATGTCAGTTGAAATTCTTACAGGGTTATTAGCTATTTTGAACTAAAATGTTTAATTCCTTGGTGGGTTTCTGATCATTCACAATTCAGTGAATAATCTTAATTTTATATGGGCAGAACTGTGACAGAAGATAAATCTATTTCAAACTATCTTATCTATATATATACACGTTAGCTATTCGACTTACTTAAGGTATATATAAAATAATTAGTTGATTACAATTGAATTCATGCTATGCAGGAGATCTTTAAATGGACACTCTAGTTTTGTTGATCATGCCCCTGTTGTCTCAGTGCTCAATTCTTTGCCATTTATGAGTTAAATCACTTTGTTTATGCAGCCCTAACTACACCTAGCCTGATTGAGACTCACACGGTCTCCCTATACCAAGGATAGGCAACCTTCAGCACTCCTGATGTTTTGGACTACATCCCCCATAATGCGCTTACATCAGTAATGCTGGCAAAGCATCATGGGAGGTGTAGTCCAAAACATCTGGAGTGCCGACGGTTGCCAATGCCTGTCCTATACACTTCCTGAAGAAGTGAGTAAATGTTTTAACATATTGCTTAGTGAGTTTACTTTAGAATTAATTATCTCCTGCTCAGTTAATAGCCTGCTAGAACACCCAATAGCCCCCTGTGCGTTAAAGTTAAGTTAACAAAGCAGTAGTTAAGCACTTCTAAAGTAAACACACCGAGCCATAAAGGAAGTTAAAACATTCAGATTCTTCTTCAGGAAGTGTATTGGGAGACCGTGTAAGTCTCAGCCAGGGGAGGTGTGGCTATGTCTGCATAAACAGTAAACAAAGAGATTTAAATCCTAAATGGCAGAGAATTGAGCAGCGAGGCTGCAAAGGCGTAATTCACACATCAAAACTGCTTCATTAAGCTAATGTTGTTTTGGTCCTTCAGTGATGGACATATCATGGTAAAGGTTACCACTGTTGTACTGCCATTATAATTGCTGTCCGGGCACGGCTACAGCATAATGCACACATAAAATTGTTATTTAAGGAATGCCAAATAAGGAATATGGAGGTAGTTTATTTAAAATTTTGCTGACAATTATTTTCTGTTTTCTTTTTTTCTCCAACATTCTACATGTTGGGATTTTATGTAGACATGCTTAGTCAATGTATTACATGTTCACATGGATACAATATCCTAATCAGTTTAATGAACACATTAAACTTCTAAAATACTTGCTCTTCCCCAAGCAGAAAAAGTCTAGTTCTTTAGCTTATTGTTCTCCATCAGCCCAGTTTCTTGTGGACAGAGTTTGTTCCAGTCCTGCCCTGGACTTCATGGTGTATAAAGAGATCATTAACTGCTGTGTTTACATGTAGCAGACCTGGCTTTATTTATAACCATCTGTATATTTGTTGTCCTTGACCTGACGTGCGTATCTGATAATGAGCACTTGTGATGTCCTAGATCTCAGCTGCCTCTTTGCTATGCTGTCTGTCCTTTTCACTACTCCAAGACCTTTGTGTCTATCGTAACCACTCTAAGGACTAATAAACTCCTCTGTGCAACTTCTAAGCCTTTCTCTAAGCTCTTTATTTTTTTCTGCCACTTAAAATGTATCATTCACTATGCTTTTGTTTGCCTCTTTCTATACTTATAGTCTACTTCATGTAGGATTCCACATTAAAGATGCATATTAGTTTGAGCTTGACAAGATGCAGTCTTCACAAAAAACAAATAACCATCTTGGAGCATTAAAGGGACACTCCAGGCACCAAAACAGCTTCATCTAAATGATTGGGTAGCTAAAATAATAGATCAGGGTGGTGCAGTAGACATTGCTTACCTAGATTTCAGTAAGGCTTTGACACTGTTGCACATAGAAGGCTCATCAATAAACTGCAATCTTTAAGTTTGGATTCCATTATTGTTGAATGGGTAATGCAGTGGCTGAGTGACAGGCAACAGAGGGTTGTAGTCAATGGAGTATATTCGAAGCATGGTCTTGTCACCAGTGGGGTACCTCAGGGATCTGTACTTGGACCCAGGGCCGCCATCAGGGCATGACAACCGCAACGGTTGTCATGGGCCCGGCGGTCTTGGGGGGCCCGGACTGCTAAGGTCATCCGGGCCCCACATTCAGTGGGTACATACCGGGTCGCAGGGGGTCCTGCGACCCAGTATGTACCCACAGGGCCAGCTTCTTCTCCTGGGGGGCCCAGCAGCCGGTCAGCTCAGGGCCCCCCAGAGGCTGGCCCTGAAAGGTGGCCGGCGCGCGAGGGAGCACTCTCTGTGTGCTTCCTCTTCAGCTCCCTTGCGCACCGTACTGATGCCGGAGCCGGAAGATGACGTCATCTTCCGGCTCCGGCATCAATACGGTGCGCGAGGGAGCTGAAGAGGAAGCACACAG
>OW240918.1:118748412-118764719 GCA_933207985.1 Pelobates cultripes | reverse complement strand
AGGGATGGGGGGAGAGGAAGGAAATTTGAGGGACGGGGGAGAGGAAGAAAGTTTGAGGGACGGGGGGAGAGGAAGGAAATTTGAGGGACGGGGGACAGGAAGGAAATTGGAGGGGAGAGGAAGGAAATTGGAGGGTAGAGGAAGGAAATGAGAGGGAGGGGGAGAAGAAGGAAATTGGAGGGGGGAAGAAGGAAATTGGAGAGAAGGAGGGAGGGGGAGAAGAAGGAAATTGGAGGGAGAGGGGGGGAGAAGGAAATGGACGGGGGGGAGGGGGAGAGATTGACATCCATCACACACAATGCACCCCTTGCACACAGAAAAACACACAATGCATTACACACAGACACACGTACACAAGCAATGGATCCCTTACACACAGCAACACACAATGCACCCCTTACACACACTCAATGCATCCCCTACAGACGCACACACTGCATCCCATACATACACAAACTCATCTTGCAGCCCTTACACATACAAACACAGATTCACACAATGCATTCCTTACACACATCAGGACATCCCCCCCACACACACTCCACTCCCTGTGAACAAACTCATTAGTGGAACATGAAGGTGGACCCTGGGACCCAGACCTTGAGCTGTGTAAAGGGCCCTCAAAAAAATGGAGCTGCTTCCCGTTCTCCCAGAACAGTGATTTTTGTGACCACAGTTACAAACCACCTCCAGAGAGCCTGTTGTACACCAGACCAGTGGAGCCAGATGGCAGCTAGAGCCCATCATCATCCTCATCTGGTTGTAAGTAGGCAATCTAGTATATTATTTGTGGCACTAATCTCTAATTTACCTCACATTAAAGGGACACTATAGTCCCCAGAACCACTGCAGCCTAATGTAGTGGTTCTGGTGTCTAGCCTGTCCCTGCAGGCCTTTTAATGTAAACACGGTGGCACTGCAGCACTGGTGTTAGTTAACATGGCAGATCATATGGGTGGGGCATTGTGATGTCCCATTGTGATGGGATTCGGGGGGGGGGGGCGCACTTTGGGCGGACTGGGAGGCCGGGGGGCCCAGACCTTGAGCTGTGTCAGGGGCCCCAACATTTCTGATGGCAGCCCTGCTTGGACCCATTCTCTTTAATATTTTTATTAGTGATATTGCAGAAGGTCTTGATGGTAAGGTATGTCTTTTTGCTGATGATACTAAGATATGTAACAGGGTTGATGTTCCAGGAGGAATAAGCCAAATGGCAAATGATTTACGTAAACTAGAAAAATGGTCAGAATTGTGGTAACTGACATTTAATGTGGATAAGTGCAAGATAATGCATCTTGGATGTAAAAACCCAAGGGCAGAGTACAGAATATTTGATAGAGTCCTAACCTCAACATCTGAGGAAAGGGATTTAGGGGTGATTATTTCTGATAACTTAAAGGTAGGCAGACAATGTAATAGAGCAGCAGGAAATGCTAGCAGAATGCTTGGTTGTGTAGGGAGAGGTATTAGCAGTAGAAAAATGGAAGTGCTCATGCCATTGTACAGAACACTGGTGAGACCTCACTTGGAGTATTGTACGCAGTACTGGAGACAATATCTAGTCTGCCCAATAGTCTAAATATGCCTAAACTCCTTCACTGTGTTAACCTCTACCACTTCAGCTGGAAGGCTATTCCATGCATCCACTACCCTCACTCTGTAAAGTACTACTTCTGGAGACCGTATCTCCAGAAGGATATGGATACTTTGGAGAGAGTTCAGAGAAGGGCTACTAAATTGTAGACATGTGCAATTTTTTTCGGTCCGAATGTGAATTCAGACGAATTTCAGGCAATTCGGACATTCGGGTACTTCCGAATGTCCGAATAGATGAATTGCCAAATGGTCGAAGTCCCGTAATTTTTACTTAGTACTAGTAAATTTGGCTGAAAGACCGATTTAGGTCTTTCAGCCTTTTGGTAGATAACTCCCTAATACCGTGGGAATTAGAGAGTTATCTACTAAGCGGCTGCAAGAGAAGTTCCGAAGTGCAGAAGACTCGAAATTCCGAAATGCCGAAGTTCCAAAATTCCTAAGTGCCGAAGTTGCCGAAGTTCCAAAGTGCTGAAGTGCCATAGTTGTGAAGTTGCCGAAGTTCCGAAGTGTTGCAGTGCCGTAGTCGTGAAGTTTCCGAAGTTCCGAAGTGTTGAAGTGCCGAATTTCGGAATGCCAAACCGAACCGAAAATTTTCCCCATGCACATGCCTACTAAATTGGTTCATGGATTGCAGGATAAACTCACAAGGAAAGGGTAAATGATCATAACATGCATAGCTTGGAGGAAAGATGAGACATGAGGGATATGATAGAAACATTTAAATACATAAAGGGAATCAACACAGTAAAGAAGGATACTGTAACATATTCATCCTCACCTTGCGGTATCTGCGCGCATCGGCCATGCGTTAGTGTACCTGACTCCACGTTGATGATGACGTCGGCGTGCGTGTGATGTTATGCGGGAGACGCGCGTGCGTTCTGGGGTTGACCATTCAGAATTGTAAAAGGCTTATTTAAACACATTTTTACTTCTCCTCATTGCCCTGTCGTGGTCTCCCTAGTGGTTGTCCGAGAGTGTGTTTCTGAGTGTTTATTTCTGGTTATTGACTTTGGCTTTGTTTTGACTTCCCTGTATTCTGGTATCCCTGTATTCTGGCTTTCCTTTATTCTGACTATTCTTTGGTAAGTAAAGTCCGGCCATTCCAAGGCCCAGTATGACGTTACCTTTTAGTCCTAGGTGTTATACAATTCTACATGCTGGATCAATTAGTAATCCTGACAGAGACTATATATAAAAGAAGAAAAACTACCACAACAAGAGGACATAGTCTTAAATTAGAGGGACAAAGGTTTAAAAATAATATCAGGAAGTATTACTTTACTGAGAGGGTAGTGGATGCATGGAATAGCCTTCCAGCTGAAGTGGTAGAGGTTAACACAGTGAAGGAGTTTAAGCATGCGTGGGATAGGCATAAGGCTATCCTAGCTATAAGATAAGGCAAGGGAGTAATGAAAGTATTTAGAAACTTGGGCAGACTAGATGGGCCGAATGGTTCTTATCTGCCGTCACATTCTATGTTTCTATGTTACAGCTTTTCATTAGCTTATTTGTGAAGTGATCTATAAATTTGTTACTACTGTGCCTGATTTTCATACCTAACTAGGTAGCATCTCCTAGTTATGTCTAGAAAGCGTGCATTTTTTGCTTCTACAAGTTAATGAATACCTTTGTCAATTTTATTGATGGGTGTTACAAGGCCCACGTCACATTTTAGATAGTTCCTCACCATAGAAGTTCCCACCCCAGTATATTGTGTATGGAACAATTAAACATATTTTGTGTCCATTTTAAAATTATTTTCTTCTTATCTACTCCTCTACCTGTCTTATAATATGACCAAACTACTTTTTAAAATTTATATAATTAAGCCCCTACCTAATAATATTAAAAATGTAACAAATTTAGGAATAACCATAGGCATAATATATGCACACGCACAAACACAATAACGCCAAATATGTCAAATAAAAAGATCAGTTCTGATGTTCAGGCCTCATTCATCAATATTTAATACAATCTTTACAAAAGTGATCTATATTTAAAAGAATAAGGGTCCAGGGATACTGGAAACAAAGTGCATGCTTACAACAAAGTCTCTATATTTATAATTGATTTTGAAAGAGAGTGTATCTTGGAGAGCAGACGATGATAGTGTGCACAAACACAGTGTCACAGATTGCATATTATTTTATTTTAGTGGGAACACATATGCAGAAATGCGGGGTAGAGCGTAGATATTAATTGCGCCACACCCAGGGTAGTTAGTCTGCTTTTTAGCGTGGGGTGGAGCGGGCTACAATTTTTAGTACGGTACGTCATAGGTCATGAAGGGGTTAAAGGATTATCTTGAAGTATCCAGTGAGTCCTCTTCCATTTCCAGCAGCCTAATTAAGTTTTTGTTTTTCCTACGTTGGCAAAATCCTTTGCCTCCAACCCCCCTCACCCCACTTTCTCCTCCATTATCATAGCTAACACTAGCTCCCCCTGTAGGGAAAGCCCTCTTCTCTGATGGTTCGTAAGTCGGAGTTGTTAAGATTATCTGTGCTCATATGGCTGACCTACAGCAGGAACAGGGGTTTTTGGTCAGCTGAAGTGCAGGATATCTGATCCAGCAGATCCAGACTGGAATTTCCTTAGTGGATGAAACGGTAGAGGACACGCTGAATTGTCAAATTCATTACTCAACTTAAAATAGTCCCAAACTAATCAGTAGAAAGGAATTTTTGTTGATGAGATCCGAAAAACATCAGCAAGTATAAAGACTAATAGGCCGTGGCATTTGCATAAAATGTTGGTAATCTTTGTTAATCTGAAAATTCCATTAGAATGGCAGAAATAACTAAAATGTTGCTACGCATGAAATAAACACGTTCGATTTTTTTCTTTCTCCTATTTTGCACCAATTAAAAAATAGATTTAAGGCTTCTTTTTTTAATTAACACTTTCACAACCACAATGCACAACCATGAAATGGGCAACATCAACGTATATAACACAATTTTTCTAAATGCAGCAATCAAGCAATTTATGTCTTATTTCAGAATGTGTATATATTTGTTAAAAATGTGTGCAAAAAAATGTGTGCAATGTCACTACAATTGGTAGATTGTTGTAGCTATTTGACTAATAAGGATAGCAACGCTATCCAAATTACCATAGGCAATCATTTACACCTTCAGGGTATTTTTAATAACATTAAAAATCACTTTATAACGTATTTTAATTTTTCTTTTTATGCAACTCCTCCCCCCATCCCTTTTTTTTCTAAATGTATACAAAAGATATAGCAAATTACATCATAATCCTGTTCTGACAAGGCAAGGACAAGGCAAGGCCAAGGCAAACATTTCGGAAGAGGAGAAATAGGTACATTGTTTCATTTCTTTTCTTCTCTGAATGCTTTATCTATGCTAGTTGCCAGGTGCAAAGGTCAAAGTTTACAACAATGCTTGACAGGAAGCTAAAATGGAGGCACCTGACTACAGGATAAAGAGGTTTGGGAGTCTTTATTTATTTATTTTCTACACTGCACAAATGCATATGTTTTTCATAAAGGGATAAGTAAACATAGTAATTTACATCTTGTGAAATGGCAGCCCCCCTTTAATTATTTCCTCCTTTGCTGCAGTGAATCCTACAAGAGGACTATTAGGTTTTATTTCAATGTTCCTTTCTCTGGATTTGCTTCTTCTCCCCAACTCCTCTCTGTTGGTGTCCCCCAAGGTTCAGTCCTTGGTCCCCTACTATTCTCCATCTATTCTGCCTCCCTTGGTAAACTCATTAGCTCCTTTGGCTTCCAATATAATTTCTATGCGGATGACACTCAAATCCATCTGTCCTCTCCTGATCTCTCCCCGTTCCTCTTGACTAGTGTCGTTGACTGCTATTTCTAACCATATGGCTGCCCACTTTCTTAAACTCAACTTGACCAAAGCTGAAATTCAGCTCAAGGGTTGATACTCCTGTGTCTGTCTCCCTCAACGGTGCTACCATCAGCTCCACCACGCAGGCTCACTGCCTAGGTGTTCTCTTCGACTCCGACCTCTCATTCACACCTCATGTTCAGTCTATCGCCAAATCCTGCCGCTTCCATCTCAAAAACATTGCGTGCATCCGCCCCTACTTAACACCAGATGAGACTAAGGTGCTGGTCCATTCCACTGTCCTTTCTCGCCTTGACTACTGTAATCCGCTTCTCAGTGGTCTTACGTGCTCCCAACTTGCGCCGTTACAGTCCATAATGAATGTGGCGGCGAGACTCATCTTCCAGTCCGCCCGCACCGCCCACGTCTCACTCTCTGTCAGTCCCTACATTGGTTTCCTGTAAGATATAGAGCTCAATTTAAAATTCTGGTTCTTGCTTTCAAATCTCTACATAATGCTGCTTCCACCTATCTAGTCTCCCTAATACACAAGTATGTCCCGTCTAGGCCCTTACGCTCTGTCCATACTCCCAGCTCTGATGCTCACCTTCAAGATTTCTTGAGGGCTGTACCGTTCCTGTGGAACTTGCTTCCCTCCTCCATTAGATGCTCACCCAGTCTCCACTCCTTCAAAAAATCGTTAAAAACCCACTTCTTCATAAAAGCCTATCAATTAAATTGTTAATAGCTCCTGACTGATTCCTCTTCTGCAACTGTCACTAGTCTAATACTATCCTTACCTTTTTATGTCATTTTACCCCACTCCCTCTGGCATGTAAGCTCATTGAGCAGTACCTTCAACCCCTCTGTTCCTGTGTGTCCAACTTGTCTGGTTACAACTACATGTCTGTTTGTCCACTCCCTGTAAAGCGCTGCGGAATTTGTTGGCGCTATATAAATATAAATAATAACATAATTTCCACAATATAGAGGTCATCAATCTCTGGTTATGGCATATGTTCTCAGTTTTACCTGTAGTTAAACATTTATGGAGGTGAGTATACTGTGTTAGATTCTTTGGATCTATAGTGCTATTTAGTATTGAATAGATATTTTACTATATATATGGTTGGAATTAATTTATCTTTTTTCATGTGTAGTTCAAGACAACTGGATATTTGTAAAAAAAAGAAAGTGCTGTTCCTGTGGTCAAGATGTACAGTGGGCACATGCCAAAGGGCCCTCCTTTAAAGGATGTCGTGTCAAAGAGAGAAATGAGAAAGTGGAGAAAGTGCTGAGAATAAGAGACAGGTCAAAAGGGTACAGAAAGTTCACAAACATTCCTCAAATGGACTCCTTCCACCACTGTCTAGGGACAGTACCAGCGGATAGAATCTCAACATTAAAGACTCAGCTAAGGCTCAATCAGCCCCACAAATGGCCATAAACTCCCCCTATGGCATATTATAAAGATGTTACATTTAAGTAGCCAGTCCTTGAGAGCTGCAAACATGTCTCATAGCTTCAATGTTAAGGAATTATTACATACATATTTCATAGGTATCTCTGCAACATTGCAAATGGATTAATCAAAATAGTGGTTACATTAGTAATCTACTATTAACTGCTACTTGTCCTGATTTGGTGGGGATAGAACTAAGAGTGATTTATAAGAATGACTGCCAATGGACTAGACCAGGGGTTAGCAACCTATGGAACGTGTGCCATGCACAGCATTCAAAGCTGCCAGCAGAGGCGTAACTAGAAACCATGGGGCCTCGGTGCGAAAATTACCCTAGGCCACCCCCCATACATCTATCACACACTGACATACATGCAGATACACACCATATAACATACAGATACATACACGGACACACATGCTGATGCACAGACACACGTTTACATACAAAGAGAAAATTGGCCTGGGAGATTATCCAAAAATCAAGGGAACAGATAAGGGGGTAACCCTGAGATAATTGGATACAAAGAGAGAGGGAAATCTGTCCCTATAATAAAGAATTGATAAAAATCACAAAGATACTTTATTTATATATATATAAAAAAAGCAGTAGATACATTAAATATAACAGTCTAACTCAGACAAAGAGAAATATGTAGGGGCATATAGACACAGGGTAGGGGGAGTGGAAAAACGACACAAGAAAATATATATATAGATATAAATATATTTCACATAAATCCAGACAAATGATCTGGAGCAAAGCTAATAACAGCAGTCTCCAAGATCATGGTTAAAAAACAAAATAACAAGCAAAGCTACTAGAGACATTAGACTCAAATAGAAAAGAGAGAAACTGGAGAAATGTAAATAGCTGACTCGATATCGTCAGCTGCTACATAAGTAGCAAGAGTGTATGACTGGGTAAGTACAATGTATAGTATGGTAATTAGTCACAGTTCGTTTAAAGTCAGAGGCTTAACACGCGGCACAATCGAGCCGGTATTAAACAATGGATAGAAGATCTAAAGTCTACTCATATGCAAGCCAAGCTGGCTATAGTGTGAGAAGAAAAATCGCTGATTGGATGTTGTCAGCCTGCTAAATGTGTTTCAGGAGTTTGTCACTGATAAATACAATGTATAATGTGATAAATAGTAACAATTCGTTCAGAGTAAAAAACTTGCCGGAAGGCAGTAGTGTGTCGGTAGGAACTATGAATGGAGGACCTGAAGTATGCAGGTCATACAAACAAATAAAACATGTAGCACAGCATGACCCCAATCTAGCGCGATCCATGCAGTCGCTAGATGTCCAACAAAAAAATACTAAACAGGAGATCTAAAAGATAAATGAATAGAGAGCACCTGATAGATGCGAACAGATAAAGAGAAATGGGAATAGTGTCTTCATGGACACTAATAACAGTAAAGTACAAAGAGAGTCTACATAGAGAGAGTAAGAGGCTCTAGAGTTACTCAAAATATATGGTGTAGTAACAAATCGCTAAGCTTTAAGGAATACCCTGGTCGGTATTTTGCTTCCCAAACGCTAAAGATGGGCTCATAATCAGCCAACTCTCAAGAGTTAGAAGTCACAAAACAAACAAAAAAATAAGGGTGCGCCTAAAATATATAATAAAACATATAAAATGTTTAAGAATATTTTAAAATTGTTAGCTATAGAAATATAAAAATATAAAAATTGTTAGCAATAGTCCAAAACACTTATCATAAGTCCATAATGGTAGGTTCTACGTGTAGAAACAGGGATTCTTGAGACGTAAAATGGAGTTGAGTCTTCACAGTTATATGACTTTTCAGAGCTAAAACCTAGCTCTGATATTGCGCGTGTGAAGTGGAATAATCCCCACTCAAGGATATGCAGAGTAGTATTTGATTGGCGAATTTCTAGCCCAGATTCGGCGTAAAAAAAAAGGATAGGAATATAGTGCTCTCTGTATATAATTAAAAATTTAAACGAATATAAAATATATTACTCACATTATATAGAGCAGGCTTGTACTGCTCGGTGTGAACGCTTGGGTGGTATAATCCCCACCTATGGATTCTTTAGGCGTCTTGTAGAATATGCAGTATATGTATAGTCAGGTGCAAAATAAAATAAAGAAAAATGGCAATAAAGTGTTTTATGCCAAAGTAATTTCTTTATTATAAAGTAGTAAAATAATAATATCTAAACACGTTTCGCGTCAGGGGGAACGAGCCTCTAAACCAGGCGAAACGCGCGTCGAATTGTGATACTGTTCCGACTCTTCTCTGATATTTACGTTTGCATCCCTCGTCTCTCTTTTTGATATGGTCTAAACTTATCAGCTTAAGATAACTCAGGGACTCCTTTAGGTACCTCTAAGTTCGGGCCAACCGATAATCTCTTTAGTTCTGCGGGAAGTATCTCCCCTTGACGGTATTTGCTCTGAGGTTTGGACCATATACTTTACGATAACCCAGTGATTATTTGGGGTAATTCTTGAGAGTTGGCTGATTATGAGTCCATCTTTAGCATTTGGGATGCAAAATACCGACCAGGGTATTCCTTAAAGCTTAGCGATCTGTTACTACACCTTATATTTCGAGTAACTCTAGAGCCTTTTACTCTCTCTATGTAAACTCTCTTTGTACTTTACTCTTATTAGTGTCCATGAAGACACTATTCCCATTTCTCTTTATCTGTTTGCATCTATCAGGTGCTCTCTATTCATTTATCTTTTAGATCTCCTGTTTAGTATTTTTTTGTTGGACATCTAGCGACTGCATGGATCGCGCTAGATTGGGGTCATGCTGTGCTACATGTTCTATTTGTTTGTATAACCTGCATACTTCAGGTCCTCCATTCATAGTTTGTACCGACTCACTACTGCCTTCCGGCAAGTTTTTTACTCTGAACGAATTGTTACTATTTATGACATTACAGGGAGTGCAGAATTATTAGGCAAATGAGTATTTTGACCACATCATCCTCTTTATGCATGTTGTCTTACTCCAAGCTGTATAGGCTCGAAAGCCTACTACCAATTAAGCATATTAGGTGATGTGCATCTCTGTAATGAGAAGGGGTGTGGTCTAATGACATCAACACCCTATATCAGGTGTGCATAATTATTAGGCAACTTCCTTTCCTTTGGCAAAATGGGTCAAAAGAAGGACTTGACAGGCTCAGAAAAGTCAAAAATAGTGAGATATCTTGCAGAGGGATGCAGCACTCTTAAAATTGCAAAGCTTCTGAAGCGTGATCATCGAACAATCAAGCGTTTCATTCAAAATAGTCAACAGGGTCGCAAGAAGCGTGTGGAAAAACCAAGGCGCAAAATAACTGCCCATGAACTGAGAAAAGTCAAGCGTGCAGCTGCCACGATGCCACTTGCCACCAGTTTGGCCATATTTCAGAGCTGCAACATCACTGGAGTGCCCAAAAGCACAAGGTGTGCAATACTCAGAGACATGGCCAAGGTAAGAAAGGCTGAAAGACGACCACCACTGAACAAGACACACAAGCTGAAACGTCAAGACTGGGCCAAGAAATATCTCAAGACTGATTTTTCTAAGGTTTTATGGACTGATGAAATGAGAGTGAGTCTTGATGGGCCAGATGGATGGGCCCGTGGCTGGATTGGTAAAGGGCAGAGAGCTCCAGTCCGACTCAGACGCCAGCAAGGTGGAGGTGGAGTACTGGTTTGGGCTGGTATCATCAAAGATGAGCTTGTGGGGCCTTTTTGGGTTGAGCATGGAGTCAAGCTCAACTCCCAGTCCTACTGCCAGTTCCTGGAAGACACCTTCTTCAAGCAGTGGTACAGGAAGAAGTCTGCATCCTTCAAGAAAAACATGATTTTCATGCAGGACAATGCTCCATCACACGCGTCCAAGTACTCCACAGCGTGGCTGGCAAGAAAGGTATAAAAGAAGAAAATCTAATGACATGGCCTCCTTGTTCACCTGATCTGAACCCCATTGAGAACCTGTGGTCCATCATCAAATGTGAGATTTACAAGGAGGGAAAACAGTACACCTCTCTGAACAGTGTCTGGGAGGCTGTGGTTGCTGCTGCACGCAATGTTGATGGTGAACAGATCAAAACACTGACAGAATCCATGGATGGCAGGCTTTTGAGTGTCCTTGCAAAGAAAGGTGGCTATATTGGTCACTGATTTGTTTTTGTTTTGTTTTTGAATGTCAGAAATGTATATTTGTGAATGTTGAGATGTTATATTGGTTTCACTGGTAATAATAAATAATTGAAATGGGTATATATTTGTTTTTTGTTAAGTTGCCTAATAATTATGCACAGTAATAGTCACCTGCACACACAGATATCCCCCTAACATAGCTATAACTAAAAACAAACTAAAAACTACTTCCAAAAATATTCAGCTTTGATATTAATGAGTTTTTTGGGTTCATTGAGAACATGGTTGTTGTTCAATAATAAAATTAATCCTCAAAAATACAACTTGCCTAATAATTCTGCACTCCCTGTATACATTGTATGTATTGTGACAAACTCCTGAAACACATTTAGCAGACTTACAACATGCAATCCACATACTCGTTTTCCTGGCACTATAGTGCCCTGAGGGTGCCCCCACCCTCAGGGACCCCCTCCCGCCCGGCTCTGGAAGGGGGAAAGGGTTAAAAACTTACCTTTTTCCAGCGCTGGGCGGAGAGCTCTCCTCCTTCTCTCCTCCTCCGATCCTCCTCCTGGGCTGAATGCGCACGCGCGGCAAGAGCTGCGCGCGCATTCAGCCCGTCGCATAGGAAAGCATTTGCAATGCTTTCCTCTGGACGCTTGCGTGCTCTCACTGTGAAAATCACAGTGAGAAGCACGCAAGCGCCTCTAGTGGCTGTCAATGAGACAGCCACTAGAGGATTAGGGGGAAGGCTTAACCCATTCATAAACATAGCAGTTTCTCTGAAACTGCTATGTTTATAAAAAAAATGGGTTAACCCTAGAAGGACCAGGCACCTAGACCACTTCATTAAGCTGAAGTGGTCTGGGTGCCTAGAGTGGTCCTTTAATACCGGCTCGATTGTGCCGCGTGTTAAGCCTCTGACTTTAAACGAACTGTGACTAATTACCATACTATACATTGTACTTACCCAGTCATACACTCTTGCTACTTATGTAGCAGCTGACGATATCGAGTCAGCTATTTACATTTCTCCAGTTTCTCTCTTTTCTATTTGAGTCTAAAGTCTCTAGTAGCTTTGCTTGTTATTTTGTTTTTTAACCATGATCTTGGAGACTGCTGTTATTAGCTTTGCTCCAGATCATTTGTCTGGATTTATGTGAAATATATTTATATCTATATATCTATATTTTCTTATGTCGTTTTTCCACTCCCCCTACCCTGTGTCTATATGCCCCTACATATTTCTCTTTGTCTGAGTTAGACTGTTATATTTAATGTATCTACTGCTTTTTTTTTTATATATATATAAATAAAGTATCTTCGTGATTTTTATCAATTCTTTATTATAGGGACAGATTTCCCTCTCTCTTTGACACACGTATACACACTGACACATACTACACGCACACAATCCCACAAGCAGCCTCTCATATGTAAAACCGCAGCCGCCCCACACATACACACACTACCAAACACACAACGTAACATATACATCCACACACACACTTCCACAAGCAGCCCCCATACACAGCCTACATTCATAAGTATCATACACAATGCCAGAAACTACTCATGAACATGTACAATATAACAGCCCACATACGCACAAATACAACGCGACCAAGCAACTCCAGCACCCATAAATAACACATGCAAAATACACTCCTCAATTTAAAAAGAAAAAAATAAGACCAGCATGCCAATGGACTTCAAGATCTTGTTTTGGCACAGTACTACTAAAAGTTGCATACCCCTGGTCTAGACAAATGCAATGTAATTCTATACTAGGTATTTCTTATATTTTTCTTTTCTTTCTAAGATTGTTTCACTTATTCAACATATCATTAGCAGCAAACCAATGAAGATTAATTTCCGTGTGCATGCTATTAATGTGTATTTAGTCAAGGAGGACTGCACTAATTTGCAAATAAGACAAAGAGTTCTAAATTAAGAACTCATGTATCTATGAGGTTTAGGTTCAGGTTCTGAAGTGTGTGGTCAGCAAAATGCAATATCAGAAAGAGAACTAACTCAGTGACCTGGCTTAGGAAATAATATACCCAGTGTGATCTCAGGTCTTGGGGTCAGATTTAAAGCCAGTGATATTAATGTCAGCGTCTTATCCCTCCATTGCCTACTCAAGATAACTCAGCGGTTTTCAGAATACTTGGCTAGAAGTATTGCAGAACAAACTCCTTTTTGGAGCAAAAAGAACAATACTAATTAAATGCTCACTTTGGCATGAGAGAACCTGTTCTTAATACATGGTGACATATTAAAAATATATATTTTTTGTTTGAAGTCCTTGCATTTGCTTTTTGTTTTCAGATTTGCAGCATCTGCAGTGAGCACTGCCCAAAAGATTATTGACTAATTCAATCATAATGCTCCTTTAAAGGGAGAGGTTAGGCACCATAACAACTTCATCTAAAGGAAGTTTTTATGGTGCCTTATAATGAAGGGACACTCTTAACTCAAGGGGTTAAAGCATTCTCAAACCGTTTAATCCAAAAATGAGCCTCCAGCACCAATGTCCACTCCATCCAGGCCGCATTCGGATCTGAAATCTCTGTTTCAGGTAGCGGGGAGTGCTGCCGGGCAACGCTGATTGGCTGAGAGCAGTCAGCTGATGCTCTCAGCCAATCAGTGACTACCTAATTTAAAAAAAACTGTCTTGAAGAGAAACGCACCTATTTTTTAAGACAGTTTTGTTCATTTAGATGAAGTTCTTATGGTCTCTAGAGTACCCCTTTAACTTTGTAAGGCACTGATGAGCAGTGGTTTCTGGTAGTTGCAGTTCAACAGGGGAAGGAGTCAATCTACTAAGCAGGTAATTGCTATGCTTAGAATTAGGGTTATGGTTTGCTAGCATGCTAGTTCTCAAAACATATAGTTAATTATTACTAGGGTTAGTTAGAATTTGCTGTTAGCTAGAGATTAGCTAGTTATGGTTTGTTAGGGTTATAGTAATCTAGGCTTAACTGGGATTAGCTAATGACGGGGTAGGCAACCTCCAGGAATTCAGTTGCTGTGGACTACATCTCCCCCTGATGCTTTGCAAGCATTATGGCTGTAAGAGCATTATGGGAGATGTAGTCCACATCCAAATGAGAGATGTAGTAAAATATTGCTGTACTCTGAGAGTTGCGGCAGAATGCAAATCTAGGTTTTTTTGAACTAGTGGGACAGAAGAGTCCTGTGAAAATCAAAGTTCATAAAGTTTAATGTGTGAAAAAAACTCAATTTTTTTTTTCTATGA
This sequence comes from Pelobates cultripes, assembly GCA_933207985.1. Classification (NCBI taxonomy): domain Eukaryota; kingdom Metazoa; phylum Chordata; class Amphibia; order Anura; family Pelobatidae; genus Pelobates; species Pelobates cultripes. The sequence goes on along the minus strand of OW240918.1, from coordinate 118,750,428 downwards.
AATTTGTCAAGAATTTGTGATAAAATTGTCAAATAAAAAGATTTAAATTTGTCCCTTTACAGTAATAGGACAAATATGGTCTAAAATTGTCACAAAAAAATAAATTTAAAAAAGTGTCTGAAAAACACAAAAAGTTAAATAGAAAATTAAAATTGTCAAAATGCTGGTAGGTAATATACTTTTGTGTAGCGTTTTTTGATTCTGTGCTATTAAACTTATGCAGGGTTATTGACTAAAAGCAATAATTGTCAAGTATTCAAAGGGAATTCAAAGTTAGTTTCAAATATAAATTTTATAACAGTTGAACTGAAAGCATATCTGAATTAAAGAGTTTTTTCCAATTCAGTAATTGTGGTCTTAAATTTGAAATTCACTTTTGTATATTCTCTTAAGGCAATTCTCACTTTAATAGATGACGTTAATAGTCTTGGCACACCAATTTTCCTGTTTGTTTTATTTAAAAGCTATAATTCACTGTTTGTAATAATTATATAATTTGAAAAACATTTAAAATGTTGGAATTTAACACATTTTCACAATCGAGAGTAATAAGTGAGTAGATTTTGTGTTTTTTTTTTTTTTTATAGTTGCACTAGTTGCAGGGAAATTATAAGCAAAACTATGAAAGTTTAGTACATATAGGGTATCAGAAGAAAGCCATATCTGTGTTTTAAAAGAAATATGTAATATATATGGGAAAATACATCAGAACAAATACATAACAAAAATGCAAAGAAGGTCTCAATCAAGAATGAACAGATTTTTGGAAATGAGAATAAGACACATGGAAAGGGCGAGGGGGGAGAATGAGACACATGAAAGGGGCGAGGGGGAGAATGAGACACATGGAAGGGGCGAAGGGGGAGTATGAGACACATGGAAAGGGCGAGGGGGGAGAATGAGACACATGGAACGGGATGCAGGGAGAGACTGAGACATGCGGGCGGCTGGAGGGTCGAGAATGAGGACACATGGAAGGGGCTAGGGAGAATGAGAAACATGGAAGGCTGAGGGAGAGAATGAGACACATGGGAGAATGAGACATCATGGAAGGGCTTTAAAGGGGAAGAATAAGACACATGGAAGGGGCGGGGAGAATGAGACACATGGGAAAGGGCCAGGAGAATGAGACACATGGAAGGGGAGAGGGGGGAGAATGAGACACATGGAAGGGGTGAGGGGGAGAATGAGACACATGAAAGGGCTGAGGGGGCAGAATGAGACACATGGAAGGGCTGGGGGGATAATGATTAACAGGGAAGGGCTGAGGGGGGAGAATGAGACACATGGAGAAGCTGCAAGAGGGAAATGAGACACATGAAGGGGCTGAGGTGAAAGAATGAGACACATGGAGGATCTGGGGGGAGGATGAGACACATAGAAGTAAAGAATACACAAAGGGGCGTTCTAAGAGGCACACAAAGGGGGGAAATTGGAGATAAGATATACTAAAGCAGGTAAGACAATCAAAAGAGGGGATAAGACGCCTTATTAAATCGACACTATAGTCACCAAAACCACTATAGTTTAATGTTTTCAGAAAAAATGCATGTCTTTACATTGGTTCCTAGGAACACCTCTAGTAGCAGTCACTAAGACGGCCTTTAGAGGTGCTTCCTAGTCCATTTCTGCGCTCGATGCTGCACCTACGTTCAGCCTCTCCATGTTTCGCATGGAGGCACGGAATGCTCCCTATAGAGATGCATTGATTTAATGCATCTCTATGAAGAGATACTAATTGGCGCAGTGTTTTGCCACACAATAGCTTCCCAATGCTTTTCTATGGGAATGTTTGATAATCTCAGTCAAAGTGAAGATCTTACTCAGAACTTCAAACTAAATAAGATAACATAATTTTGTAAGCTATGCAACAGGATACATTCACAATTTTAGTCCCTTAAAGATTGTCAGAGTTTTAGCCTCCAGGACTGTGTCTTGTCTGGTTACTGGAGGGAAGAAAGCTTTAACTTGATGGACGCAAGTCTCTTTTCAGCTATGTAACTATGTAACTATGTA
>OW240918.1:118597224-118745714 GCA_933207985.1 Pelobates cultripes | reverse complement strand
TGTGCCTGTGATTGAAAATCATCGTATCTTTCATAAAAATAGAAGAGGGAAAAAAAATTATTATTATTGTGACGAAGTGCCCTTCGCCACTTGGTCCTGGAGAGGCCTACTTGCCAGCCTCCTCCCCTGTGACTATGACTCTTTCATCTATCTGGCTTTAAAGCCCCTAGTCTACCTTCAGACAGACTATTTATGTGCCCCTAGTCTACCTTCAGACAGACTATTTATGTGGGCTGCTTTATTTATCCTATGTTTTAGTCACCCTGTACCCATTATAGGTGCAGGGTGTGTGTAATGTAATTGTTTATAGTGTGTGTGTGTACTGTGTAATGTATTGCCTGCTCTCTTGTATTGCTGAGGTTTGCTACTAACTAGGTGGGTTTGGCTATGGAGCTGGTCTAGTGCCCTCTGTTGGTAGCAACAGCAATATGCACTACCTGAATTGCAAGACTGGTTCATTTGCATATTCAGGTAGATTTGCATATTGCTAATTCTGCAGGCAGGTGAGATATTTACTGTTAAATATTGTCTCCCCCAACCCCTTTAAAAATGTGCCATTGTGTTGTGATAAGTCACTGTGTGTTTCTTGATATGGTTTGACTGTTTGTGATTTTATTGAGGTTTCACAACAATGTTATTGTGGTGACTGTATTGGCTGGTCCCAAGGGAATAAAGGTTTTGACAGTTCTTCTTGATCCCTCTAAACGTAGCCTTGTCTCGTTATTGGAGGGAGCTGTTATAATCACACTGGGGATTGCTATGCTCTGCATGCTCCCCTGAGCTTGAGTCACTTAGCTCTTTTAAGAGCTTGTTCCTGACACGCTCTCCTTGGAGGAGGGGTCTTCACCACACAGTCCTGGATGCTGGAGGTTCATACAGGGTGGAAGGAAGAGTTCTTTCCCACACAGTCCTGGAGGACAGAAGCTGATCCAGGGTGGAAGGAAGACGGCGAGACTCCAGTCAAGATACGGCGGTTGCGGAGTCTGCGGTGGTTGTGGTGTCTGCTGCAGCGCTTGGAGTCCGTCAACGGAGGGTACTCAGTCGGAGTACAAGGAGCTCCGTTACATTGGTGGCAGCGGTGGGATGGCGTCCTAGTGCGAGGAGAAGCAGCTCGGAGACACTGGTATCGTATGAGAGGTTATTGAGGGCAACGCTAGCCACTGTGCAGCGTCCCTAACTACAGCAGCATGGAGCAGGGATGGATAGAGCCCTGCGAAGAGCACCTCAACAGGATACGTCGCTACGAGGACGACGCTTACATTGAGGAGGTAAAGAGGCGGTTGGTCTGCTATGGCCCAGACCTTTCGAACAAGGTGGTCCACCAAGTAATGTGCCAGTTGAGTGCTGAGAACAGTGCGGCAATGGCCTTTGAGCGACAACTGTGGAGGTTGAGAATATGGACACCTAGTCTCCAGCGGCAGTGCAAGATACAGGGAGCCGAAGGTGTCGTCCTTCCTCCCCAGCGGCAGTGCAAGTTACAGGGAGCCGAAGGTGTCGTCCTAACTCCCCAGCGGCAGTGCGAATTCCAGGGGGCCGAAGGTGTCGTCCTTCCCCCCCAGCGGCAGTGTGTCCTACAGGGAGCAGAGACAGTTGGTCTCTCTCCCCAGTGGCAGTGCAAGTTACAGGGAGCCGAAGGTGTTGTCCTTCCTCCCCAGCGGCAGTGCAAGTTACAGGGAGCCGAAGGTGTCGTCCTTCCTCCCCAGCGGCAGTGCAAGTTACAGGGAGCCGAAGGTGTCGTCCTTCCTCCCCAGCAGCAGTGTGTCCTACAGGGAGCAGAGACAGTTGGTCTCTCTCTCCAGCAGCAGGACAATGTTATGGGAGTGGAGACAGGCGGTCTCCCTCTCCAGCGGCAGCCTGTGTTTCAGGGAGAGGAGCACAGCACCCTATCTCCCCAGCGGCAGCTTACCCTACCAAGGGGAGACACCAATCTCCCAGATGGCGCAGAGGGGACCGTGGTCTCTGTGCCCGACCTACAGGGATGCTGGACAGCCTGTCCAGATCCCCAACTACCCTCACAGGGACAACAGGAGGAGGGGGTAAGTACGAATTCCCCTCCCCAGCTAACTCCTAACTTGGCCCCAGGGTTAACAGAGGAGATGTTAACCCCCACTGACCCCCACGTTCCCCTGGCTACTGAGCCGGACTATGTCCCAAGCCCCCCAGTGGAAGAGCTGGCAGCTGGGCAGAGTGCAGTCAGCCTCTGCCCTCCCTTTGTCCCTTGTCCAGAGCCTGATGTCCTGCAGGCTATACCAGCAGAAGAGCTGGCATCAGGGCAGACCGCTGCTGGCCTCTGCCCTACCGATCCCCTTGTCACAGGACTGGCCTGCACCCCCCTCCTCCCAGCAGAAGCGCTGGCATCAGGGCAGAGCGCCGCTGGCCTCTGCCCCTCAAGTCCCCACAGCGTGTTGCCCCATCACCCCAGAGGAATACCCAGGTGCAGTCACTGTTTGCTATGGGTGGGCTGCTCTAATAACTGTTTGTTGTGGGTGGGCTACTCTGGCACTTGCTTATGGTCGGTGGGTGACTCGACTAACTTAGGCACTGACCGACAGAAAGTCAGGTGCCTGGTTAGTCTTCCCCCCGAAGGGGAGATATGTGATGAAGTGCCCTTCGCCACTTGGTCCTGGAGAGGCCTACTTGCCAGTCTCCTCCCCTGTGACTATGACTCTTTCATCTATCTGGCTTTAAAGCCCCTAGTCTACCTTCAGACAGACTATTTATGTGGGCTGCTTTATTTATCCTATGTTTTAGTCACCCTGTACCCATTATAGGTGCAGGGTGTGTGTAATGTAATTGTTTATAGTGTGTGTGTGTGTACTGTGTAATGTATTGCCTGCTCTCTTGTATTGCTGAGGTTTGCTATTAACTAGGTGGGTTTGGCTATGGAGCTGGTCTAGTGCCCTCTGTTGGTAGCAACAGCAATATGCACTACCTGAATTGCAAGACTGGTCCATTTGCATATTCGGGTAGATTTGCATATTGCTAATTCTGCAGGCAGGTGAGATATTTACTGTTAAATATTGTCTCCCCCCACCCCTTTAAAAATGTTCCATTGTGTTGTGATAAGTCACTGTGTGTTTCTTGATATGGTTTGACTGTTTGTGATTTTATTGAGGTTTCACAACAATGTTATTGTGGTGACTGTATTGGCTGGTCCCAAGGGAATAAAGGTTTTGACAGATCTTCTTGACCCTCAATACGTAGCCTTGTCTTGTTATTGGAGGGAACTGCTATATCACACTGGGGATTGCTATGCTCTGCATACTCCCTTGAGCTTTTAATCACTTAGCTCTTTTAAGAGCTGTTCCTGTTACGCTCTCCTGGAGGAGAGGTCTTCCCCACACGGTCCTGGAGGACAGAAGCTGATCCAGGGTGGAAGGAAGACGGCGAGACTCCAGTTAAGCTACGGCGGTTGTGGAGTCTGCGGTGGTTGTGGTGTCGGCTGCAGTGTTTGGAGTCCTCAGGAAGCGCTAGGAGCATCCATCAACGGAGAGTACTCGGTCGGAGTACAGGGAGCTCCGTTACAATTATGCTATATAAATTATCAGGATGTCTGTCCCAGTAATAACAGTCTGTTTAAGCTTTACCACTGTGAACAAAAAATAAGACGCCCAATGAACCTGAATTAGTGGAAGGGTCACAACCAGATTAATTTTTGTTTGTTGCATGGACATACCAAGCCTATCAATAATATAAAGGAAAAGTCAAGTAAATTGAGCTGAGTTAGTAACATAATACACCAGCCCTTCAGCCAAAAACCACAGGATCGTGGAATAATAATAAATGAATTGCCTTTTAATTTATAAGCTGCTGAGATTGAAGATTAGTGTGAGAGAAGGGAAATGCCAACTTTGTGACCTTATGGGAAAATGAGAGGCCAAGGCTAAGGACAGAGGTGTGTCTTGGCCAGCTCCGTTGGGGTGTCCCAGTCAGGGTTTCCCAGAAGTTATTCTTGTCAATTCTAATTCTTCAAGCAGCTACTGTAACCAACAGAGATGCTTCATTCTAATGATGTGGGGATTCATAGAAAGTGATGTTTTGCTTATTATATTAATTGCATTAAAGGACCACTATAGTGCCAGGAACTTACCTCTTTCTCCAGTGCCGGGCGGGGGGCTCTCCTCCTCCTCTCCATTAATTGACTATTGGGTGCAAGGAGTTGTGATGATTAAGAGTTAATGGGCAAATAACCTGATCACCCTTAGGGTCAGTTCAGTCCATTTATTAAATGCCATCTATGGTAGATCTGCTTCTGTTGGTTTCATTTCAACCAGATGTTTCTAAATTATCAATGTCAGCTGAATTGTTCCTTAAAAGGTGTTGCATTGGATAGGAATAAATAAAATCTCCAACACTACTTAAATGGAATAGTCTTTTCTGTTGTCACGTAATGAAGTAAATATTTTTAAAAGTCTCACACCCAGCTATTTTTGAATACCCTTTGGTATGGCTGTTCAAATTTCGCTTAAATTTTAGAAATTAAATATGGCTGTAACAGGCTCAGCATGTTGCATGATGTAGTTTGCAACAGCTGCAATGCCAGTGGTTGCATATGCTTGTTCTGAAAATATTCCAACTCATTTAGTGTAAGCAAAGTGACCTCCCAGCCATGAAAGGTTAACCGAATGGTGACAATGATTTTACAACTATTTTGAATAGATAATCCCTACTGCATCTGTCTATTTTATGTTTTGTTAGTGATCCATAAAATTCCGAAAGCCAGCTGAGTTGTAAATCATATCGCAAAGTATTGTCACAAGTTGCCTGGCTTGCAACAAAAATCCACTCTCTGTAGAGCAAGGGTGAATCCACTGCAGTCAGAGTGTAAATGGCTTTTGTCATCTCTCTTTCAAAAATTACAAGAACACATGTCTGTTTGTTAAAGGGATCTTATAGTGCCAGGAAAGAAAATTTGTTTTCCTGGCACTATAGGTTTAATAGGTCCTCCCCTCCCACCCCTTCAGCCACTTACCTGAATCATGGCAGGGGAGGAGCATGAGCAGAGCCTGACCCAGCGCCGATATACCACGGGGCTGGGTCAGGCTCCGCTCATGTTCCCCCAACCCCGGCGGGGGAGACCTAATGCGAATGCGCGGCAATGACCGGGAGCACATTAGAGCTTCCTATAGGAAAGCATTATTCAATGCTTTCCTATAGGGAAAATCTGATGCTGGAAGTCCTCATGAAGAGCCCAAATTTTGTAGGAGAATAAAAACAACCACCAAGGCTCTCTCAAACTGCTACCATGCAGTCCATAATTATATGCTCTATAATCAGCCCTCATATAAAACACAGTGGGAAGAAGAACTTCACTGCTCCTACACACCAGAGGATTGGAAAGCTAAAGAATATATCTCACAGCACATCTCATTAGGTGCAAGCAGACAAATGTTATATACATGGTACCCACCAAACTAGCATGCATTTACCCAAACATTTCAAAACTTTGATGGAGTGGCTAGATGCAATGCTCCACATTACCTGGGGTTGCACACAGCTGAATAAATACTGGAATTATATCAGTAAGTTAATGGAGAACATTCTCCGTACAACCATCCCACTATCACCCCAACACTTTCTTTCGACATGTTGCTGACATTGATTGGAGTTGGTGACATGTCCCTTACCTTCCATATAATAGTAGTGTCGAGAATAAATAGCCAAACATTGGAAATCACCTTCACCACTCCCAACCTTTCTGATAATAACTTTAATCAACAAAAAACATGAGGAAATGGCTTGTAGACTGTTGTACATTACTTAGAGATTCCTGAAAGCGTGGTGGCTGGGACCAATTTTACCACCTTAATCGCCGGCTCAATCATACAGATCCCTCAGACTCAGTGACCCCCCCCTCCTTAATCTCTCCCTTAAACCTCATTATCTTCTTTACCCATTTGCAATTTCTTCAGGGCAACGGGGAAGCAACCCAGCAAAGTGTGTTTCATCATGTCCGGCATCATGGTCTTCCAAGTTGCCATGTTTTTTTTGAGCACTGTCCATATTTATGTTACGACTAGCAAAGCTAATGTCGTCTAGCAAATTTACCTGTATTAACACATTCGCATATTTGTTCTCCCATTTATGAATGTCTCTTCTTCCCTTGTATGCCTTGTATTGTGAAACAAAAAAACTTATTTTAAGATTAATTATATTATGATTGAAGTATGGGTCACTGATCCAAATTTTCAGCTGAAGAATGAGTTACATTCACATACTCTGGGTTCGTGATAAAAAAAAAAAAAAAAAAGATAAGATTCCCAAGTTAAGCATACTTGGTTAATTGTAGCCCCATGGAGCAAGTGGAGCTAAAGTGGATTGGAGGCCTTGACAGGGCTAGGAGGCGGCCTTAAGTGGGGATGGCTAGGATTGGGGGCAGGCTTAGGCTATATAGGGTGGCCATCTTGATCTTGCCACAACTAATCTGCTGACCAGTCTGGGTTGGTGGATTCAGCCTGGTGAGCTTGTGTTTTTCTTGCAGGAATGGTCTCGGTGGAGGCCCTGATTGCCAGCATCTAGATGGCAGCAGCATGGAGGGGAGTGGCGTGGGCGCAAGAGCAGCTCGGAGGTGTGGTCGTGGTGGCGGATTTGGAGGCTCAAGGGACCACGTGGCCTGCCCGGAGGAGAATTCTGCCAGCGTGGCTGAGCCCTGGCTCAGGAGATGTGGGAGACAGCGGGAGTGTGGTGAGTCGGTCCGTGGGAGAATGAGGCCCGGAGTACATGCGCCTGGCAGGCCTGCTACCGGTTTTGCTGTGGCCAGATGGCGTAGGGAGGAGGAGTCAATGGCAGCGCGGTACCTGGACTGGAGGGCGCCGCACTCAGCGTGCAGACATTATCATTGAACAAGTGGAGTATCGTCTTCCTTTCTGAAGCAGGAACGAATAAGGTTCCTGAACGTTTCGTACTTGGTGCTTGAGTTTGAGCCCCTATTATGATACCAAGCAGAGGTGTAGATAAAGAAAGGACTGTCGAGGCTACAATACATTCTGTAGTAGAAAGTGGAGGGGCAGTAGGAACATTGAGTATGCCCAATTGTTTGGTTATAGGCTTTAAACATTTGTTACTACACTCCTCACCCCACTTTAGTATCGCCCCTCTCCTCCAATCTATACATGGACCGTGTTTGATTAGCCATTTAAAAACCAAACACAATGGGACAAAAAGGTGAAGAGATAACATGAAGAGTGATCTGTTCCTTATGCAAGGCCCCTGCTTGTAATGAAACAGGTAAGGTGTCATGGGTAATGAGCAATTTCCTAAGAGGTCTACCATCTATGGCCTCAATGGCCAAAGGTGTTGATCTCTCCCTTAGAGGTATTTTGTGTGTAGACACAAAGTGAGCATCAATAAAGCTTTCTGCTGCTCCGGAATCTAATGGGGCTTCGCAGTTGACCTCAAGGTCATGTATGTGAATAGTAACAGAAAGGAGAAGTCATGAAAGAGGCATAGTGGGGGATATATACATAACACCTAAGGGTGACCCCCTTCTGGAACTTAGGTGCGTGAGTTTTCCGGACGAATTGGGCAATTTACTCTTATGTGTCTTTTCTTGCCACAATACATACACAGACCCTCACTCCTCCTGAATTGTCTCTCTGCTTCAGTTAACCTCATAAACCCCAACTGCATAGGTTCAGATTCGTCAGCTACAATAAGTGCTTTGTTGACAACAGGGATGAAGAAGCTGGGAGCGAGGAAAGTGCTATTTTTTCTAGGTCTGTTTCTGATCCTTTCCCTCTCTCCTAGCCTGTTATCTATGTGTATCATATAACTAATATACTCATTAAGTTTTACTGGTAAGTCCCTGGCAGCAACCTCATCAAGAATGGCATCGGACAGTACTTCAGTGAAAGCAGTGACAAGGCCACTGTTTGTCCAATCCACCTCTGAGGCAAGAGTACAAAAAAATCAATTGCATAATCAGCAACAGAGCGATTGCCTTGTCTCATGCGCATGAGGGTTTTTTCCACTTCCTTCTCCTTACATAATGGCTCAAAAGTAGCTTGAAATCAACTAGTATTTCCGCATAATCATATGCGATAGACTTGTTGCTCTCCCATAAAGGATTTGCCCAGGTTAATGCCTTCCTATTTAACTGATTCATCAAATAGCCGAACTTGGATCTATCGGAAGGAAAGGATCCAGAGGAAGCCTCAAAGTGGTATTCAATTTGGTTAAGAAAACCACAGCATTCCTGAGCATGAGAGAGAGAAAGATTGAGCCTTGTATACTATGAGTACAACAGAGACAGGGGGGGCTGGAGGAGGTCGTTGATCCCCTGGTTGGAGGTGAGCGGTACAAACCAACAAAATTTGAAAGGCCTGAGTGAATTGATCTATATGGTGATCCTTATCTTCCAGCCTTCTTTCGCATGCCAGCATGTGTTGACTTAATTCTGCAGAGTCCATGTCCCTGTCGTAATGTCAGGAGGGGGCTGTGGCCCAACACACAGAATCAGGCCAACTATAAAAACTTATAGTTAGAATGGTCGAACTTAACGTAGAAAGAATAGTCAGAAACAAGCTGAAGTCAGGGACATAGACAGGAGCATAAACAAGAAGGCAAAAACCAAAGAGTCAGAGATACCAGAAATACAGATAGTCAAAATAAGCCAAGATCAAAAACCAGGAATCAATAAACCAAACGCGCTCTTGGATAACCAAAGAAGTGCAAACCACGACAGGGCAAGGAAGAAATAGGCTTATATAGCACTTCCCAATCATGCATTGGTGGACAGGGATCACCTGACTCCAGAACATGCGTGTGCGTTCTTTGTGTGGCCACACACGCACGTCTGCGTGACCTCAAACCCTGCTGGAGGCAGGGCTATATATTGTGCTGCTTTTCCAGCGGCCGGCAACTATAGGACCATCTGGCTGTGATCTGCCGCAACTTAGGTAAGTCTATTTTATTTTGTAAGTGACCGCACCAATAGTGTGCGGTCACGTGGTGTCGCGGATTGGGAGCCGTGACAACCGGGTGATCATGACGGTTGGTGGGCAGAGTTCAGCATCAGCCATTGGCGGATCTCATGGTCCTGGAGGAGCAGCCCGCATGCCTTCGGTGGCAAAGGGCTTGACCGGTGAGTTTGGAGCTACAGCACCTACACGAGATTTCATGGACACATTGCAACAGCTCCTTGACACTTGGAGATGGAAGTGGGCAGTGGGAGCCGATGTGTGTCAGGTCTGGGCACCAGGCAGGGCGTTCCGGGGAGTCAACAGTGCGACCGCGGCGGTGGAGGGTGACGGGGAGTAGAAGATGCTTGTGGGGGGCATTCCGGACGCAGCTCAGCAGAATGCATACGTGTCATATGGGGTTCGACATAAAAGTTCAAGCATGAGTGCTCGGGGTGGGGAGGAACTCATGCCCTCCACCGGTGCTTTAAGAAAGGGAAGGGGGACACACTGGGGTGGGTTCTATACCGCGTGCCCCGGAGCGTAACCCCGGTGAAGTTAGATGCGATGCTGCTGTGGCTAAACCGCTACGGAAACACGGCTGATGTGGACTTGTTGAGGGCTGGGTTTACAGAGTTTTATCATACCGTTTCGGGAGCAGGAGTTTCCTTTGAGTTTTCGTAATTTGCATTCAGTGGGGGACTTTCCTCAGGTGGTGTGGGACAAGCTACTAAAGGAAGTTCAACAAGGGAGGATGGCAGGGCCGTTTGCCATTGCCCCGCGGCCTAATTTGCGTTTGTCCCCATTGGGAGTTGAACCCAAAAAAGAGGTGGGTACATTTTGACTCATTCATCATCTTTCCTATCCCAAGAGGAGTACGATCAATGATGACATTGACAAGGACCTGTGCTTAGTCTATTACGCATCATTCGACCAGGCTGTCGAGCTGGTTAAGACTGGGCCGGCCGCGCTGATGGCGAAGTTGGATATTGAGGCGGCGTTTCGACTGCTGCATGTTCAGCCGGCGTGTCATCATTTGCTGGGCTGTTTCTTCAAGGGATAGTACTTTGTGGATCTTTGCCTCCCGATGGACTGCTCCATATCTTGCTCCTATTTGCACTACCTGGATGCTTTCTTGTGCGTGGGTCCGGCAGGCTCACCGGTGTGCCTCGATTTGCTTTAAATTCTGGAATGGGTGGCTGGGGTGGTTGAGGTGCCTTTGGCGGAGGGCAAGACGGAGGGGCCAATGGATTGTTTGAGTTTCTTGGGTTTGGAGATTGACTCAGTAAAGGGCGAGTGTCGGCTCCTGAGGGACAAGCTGCTGGAGCTGTGCGTGGCAATGGGGAAGGTGTGCCGGTCTCGGAAGGTTACTTTGAAACAGTTGCAGTCGTTGATTGGGAAGCTTAACTTTGCTTGTCGAGTCATTCCCATGGGTAGGGTCTTCAGCCGTAGTCTGTCCCAGGTGATGGCCGGGGTACGTTCACTGCACCATTTTATTTGGGTGTCCCGGTCTATGAAGGCGGACTTGGGGGTTTGGGACATTTTCCTGGCTCATTATAATGGCATGGTGATCTTTCGGAGGGCATCGGTGTCGGCAGAGTTGCTGGAGTTGTACACAGATGCGTCGGGAAGCGCGGGCTTCAGAGCATACTTTGGGGGTAGGTTGTGTGCGGAGCCATGGCCGGAGGCCGGGCTCATCAGCCTGCTTATCGGCAATCTGGTGTTCTTAGAACTTTTTCTGCGGATAGTGGCTGTTTCTCTGTGGGGTGCTTTGGGACCACAAGGTGGTCTTTTACACGCATAATATGTTTGTAGTGCATGCTGAGAACAACTTGTCGGCCGCATCGGCTCCGGTGGTGCCCATGTTGCGAAGGTTTGTCCTGCTGTGTATGTCGCTTAATGTGGTGTACTGCGCGCGGCACGTGCCAGGGTATTTGAATGTGGTGGCTGACGCCTTGTCTTGTTTGCAGTGTGTGACAGCACCCCGGGTATGAGAAGGGGTTAACAGCGTCAAAAGATGTTCTTTTCCCCCAAGTACAAAGTCTGCTACCGAATAATCCCAAACGCTGAACAAGAACCTTGAAGAAATATCCCCCAAGCACGAGACAAGGCTCTGTGTTGAGGGTCAAAACATGGACTGCTTTAATGAGTGCCACAGGCTGGCTTTTATGCAGGTCCTCCAGCAAGGGACACTCCCACAGGGACCTTGTGGAGGACTGGAATACAGTTTCAGTAACCAATCACAAATACAGTACAGTGTGAAACACTCCCACACAAACAGTAAAATCCCTCCTCTCTATCCTGGAGTTAATTGGGTTAAGGGGCTGTAGTAAAGTTAATTATCTCCAGGTAGAGAGAATATTCCCAAGTTAAACTGTAATAAAAACACATTAAAATATATAACTAATATTCATCATAATTAAACCCCCATGTTCGACATATCCACAGATAGCTTGGATCTGAGCGCTCAATATGTCCGAAAAGCGCTCAGATCCCACGAACACAGTCAGATCGCCATGGGGTTTAAGTATTTTCACGAACCATTCAGCATAATCTGTCCAGAATCAGTTCTATGGGTTTTAGTCCTCAGGGTAGGTCTGATTCGTGAGTTTTAGAAGTAACGAACGCCGCTACGTTCGTATGAATCCTAACTAAATGATGGAAGTCTGGAAGTCCCAACAGTGTTCGTGCGAAACTGTGACCGAAAATAGTTCCATGCAGTCAATGACAAAACAACGCTGGGCGTTCGATAGTTTAAAATGTCCGCCACATTGACACATTGGCGACCATCAAGCCGACCGTTCAGGAGATGGAAGTGACTGCGGTTAACCACAGTGTTAAAGAGGTCAAAAAGGTTAACAAGCAGTTAACTTCCCTGCTGGGTGGCCCCCTCATTCGGTAGTTAGTTCGTTTTAATGAATGAAACCAGGGAAATAGACAACCACCCGGGAACTGATGAATAAACAGACAAAACTAATTTTTAAGTTATAATCCAGAGGCAGGGAGGTCTGTCACACAGTGGTCCCAATTCCAGATGACGGCGCCTGGGGCGGTGGAGGACGGACAGGCGTGCCTGGAGGAGATCTGGCAGCTCGGGACAGTGTGCTTGGCGGATTTGTGAGTTCATCTTTGGCACCAGGTGCCTGGGCAGCATACTGTAAGGTTTGGGAGTCCTGGGAACAATCCTTGCAAGGTTTGGAGGGAGAATAGGAGGGGGGGTGCTGCCTGGATGCGCTGTTGTGGTACACCTGTCAGTTGTTGGTCGGGGGCTCCTCCCCTGCGGTGGTGACTAGGCACATGTCGGCATTGGCATTCTGGCTTAAGTGGCATGGGTGGGAGGACCATACCAAACACTACAGTTTGGCAGGCACTTTAGGGGTTTTGGAGGGGTCGCAGGGTTCCAGATGCAAGGCAACTGGTGTCCATTAAGCTATTGGAAGACCTGGTGGGCTCTCTTCCCCGGATCTGTTTCAATAACTACGAGGCATGTTTGTTAGGGGCGGTGTTTATACTGGCCTTTTTCGGCACTTTCCGCATTGGAGAGTTGGTGAACACCAATTGGTGGGGCCAGGGAGGTGTCCAAATAGTGGATGTTCACTGGTCGCTGGATAAGGTGATTATTCAACTAGACCGGTCTAAAACTGATGGTGGATGTCGAGTTACATGGGCTTCCGAGGTCGGGCTTATGCTCCGTCTTCCAGATTTCTTGTTACCTGGAGCGTTGGCCGTGAGGTATGGGCTGCTTCCTGGTTCATGCCGACGTGTTTCAATTCCTCAGGGTCTTCATGTTGGGGCTGGAGGGCTTGGGGCTTCAGCCTGGCCAATTTGGGACACATTAATGTCATATTGGGGCTGCTATGGAGGCCACTAGATTGGGGCTTGGGGACGAACTTATTAAGAAGATCGGTAGGTGGGAATCGGTGCAGTTCCGGTCCTACGTGCAATTAGGGCCTTTGGTGTATCGGGCGCTAGGAGGGTCTGGGGTCCTGCAGCTAATTGTTGCTCTTGTTTTCTGTAGGTAGAGTCTTCTGGATCGCTGGCCATTCCTACATCTTCTGGGCCAAAAGAAGGGCTGCAGCACAGTTTAAGGGTCAGCAGCTGGGCTGCTGTATGGTGATATATGGGTGGAGGGGCGGGCAATGACTTTACATGTTCATATAATATTTTATAAAAGGTTATTATTATATGATGCCTTCAATAAAGCTGTGGACATATTGACCTGTACCTCTGAGTGTCCGCGTTTTAATAGTAACAGGGTGGGGATGGAGTTTTGGGGAATCTCCACCTGCTCATATGGAGGAGTCGGGCAACTATAGGCCAGTAAGCCTTACTTCAGTAGTGGGGAAAGTATTGTAAACCATGTTAAAAGTAGGATTGTTGAACATCTAAAATCACATGGATTTTGAGATCAGAGACAACATGGGTTTACTTCAGGGAGATCATGCCAAAATAATCTTATTGATTTTTTTTTTGATTGGGTAACTAAAATAATAAATCAGGGTGGTGCAGTAGACATTGATTACCTAGATTTCAGTATGGCTTTTGACACTGTTGCACATAGAACGCTTATCAATAAACTGCAATCTTTAAGTTTGGATTTCAATATTGTTGAATGGGTAAGACAGTGGCTGAGTGACAGGCAACAGAGGGTTTTAGTCAATGGAGTATATTCGAAGCATGGGCTTGTCACCAGTGGGGTACCTCAGGGATCTGTACTTGGATCCATTCTCTTTAATGTTTTTATTAGTGATATTGCAGAAGGTCTTGATTGTAAGGTATGTCTTTTTGGTGACGATACAAAAATATGTAACAGGGTTACTGTTCCAGGAGGGATAAGCCAAATGGCAAATGATTTAGGTAAACTAGAAAAATAGTCAGAGCTGTGACAGAGTATAGAATACCTAATACCCTACTAACCTCAACATCTGATGAAAGGGTTTTAGGGGTAATTATTTCAGATAATTTAAAGGTAGGCAGACAATGTTATAGAGCAGCAGGAAATGCTAGCAGAATGCTTGGTTGTATAGGGAGAGGTATTAGCAGTAGAAAGAGGGAAGTGCTCATGCCATTGTACAGAACACTGGTGAGACCTCACTTGGAGTATTGTACGCAGTACTGGAGACCGTATCTCCAGAAGGATATTGATACTTTGGAAAGAGTTACTAAGGGCTACTAAACTGGTTTGTGGATAACAGGATAAAACTTACAAGGAAAGGTTAAAGGAACTTAACATGTATAGCTTGGAGGAAAGACGAGACAGGGGTGATATGATAGAAACCTTTAAATACATAAAAGGAATCAACACAGTAAAGGAGGAGACTATATTTAAAAAGAAAAACTACCACAACAAGAGGACATAGTCTTAAATTAGAGGAGTAAAGGTTTAAAAATAATATCAGGAAGTATTACTTTACTGAGAGCGTAGTGGATGCATGGAATAGCCTTCCAGCTAAAGTGGTAGAGGTTAACACAGTAAAGGAGTTTAAGCATGTGTGGGATAGGCATAAGGCTATCCTAACTATAAGATAAAGCTAGGGACTAATAAACGTATTTAGAAAATTGAGCAGACTAGATGGGCCGCATAGTTCTTATCTGCTGTCACATTTTATGTTTCTATGCACAGGTCGAGTCTTATTTGTAGTAGAATACGTAGATTGCGGGTTTTGCCACTTAGAATTTTAGATAAACAAAAGTGGCGTGTGCCCAACCGTAATCAAAACAAGGCTCTGTCTCTTGTTTGCAATGCCATGTGTTAGAAGACACCTTAAATCAGTGACAGAATCACAGCACACAAACTGCATCTGTTTCTTATGTTTTGTTAAGTGAGCCATAAAATCCAGAAAGCCAGCTGAGTAGTAAATCATGCTGCAAAGCACTGTTACAAATTGCTCAGTCAAAAACATCCTCTTTTTGTGCAACAGTGATAAATCCACACAGTCAATGTATGCTTATTATGGTGTCTCTCCCAAGAACATTGCTCAGTTTATCAAAAATAAAAGCAGAGAGAGAAAATCTACTCTTAATACGTTGCCATAAAAAAACATAAAACATATAAAAATGTCATTCATGACATGTGGAGCCACATTTTTCCTCTGGCTCTGTCTATGACAAAACCCGGGAAGAGACATACATACAAATTGCACAAACAATCCAGCCTTACGATCTAATAGCAATGACAATTACTTGTTCCCTACACAGTGCAACATTGTTTCACTAGTGTCATCCGAGTTATTAGCATGCCTACTATTCATGCCTGGAGCCATGGCATCTTTCCTTATTAATGCTGAGAGATCTTTTCTAGAGATAGTAAAATGTTAGTGTGTTATAAAGCTGATTGTTGGTACACAGCCAAGTTCATTGACATATCTGATGCTGTAGTAATGTGGGGTGCAGCATTGTACCTCATATTCATGTTTAGAGCAAATTAGGTTTAGAATCAGGTACACAATAACCCAAAGCCTGACAAACCCTTTTTTTTTTTTTTTTTGGCACCTTTTAAAATTATTATTATTATTATTTATATAGCGCCAACAAATTGCGCATGCTGTACAATGGGAAAATGGTGCTTTAATGATGCAGTTCTCTTACAAATCCAACATCATTGCACTGAATGGCAAAATTATTTCAATTTATATTTTATGATTCAGACTCTATAGATATTTTGTTTAATATATATTTTTTGAAGGCCTGTATGTTGTTTTTTTTACAAACAGAATTTTCAAAGATATAATCAATATTTATGTGAACATTGTACTTAATCCAAGTATAAATCTGGTTGCCATTATGGGGTCAAGACGATTTTTTTTTCCTTTTTGGAAATCGCCAACAAACAAAATTTGCTTTCTTTTGGCATAACAGCATAAAGAAATAGGTTTTAACAATTGAACCGGATATTTAGTATTTTCTCAACATGTTATATAGGTTTGTAAACCCATTGTTATTTCTGCAGTAGCATGTAATAATACTAAATAGTATACAGTTGCTCTGCATCCACTGTATATTTGGTGGTGTACCAAGAGAGAAATCCACTTCCCTGGTTCCTCTCAGGTATGTCATCTTACAGACAGAGGTTGTTGGGATATTGGGATATTCGACCATCTAAATCTTTTTTTGCAGTGGATAACATGTTTATGAAAAACAAACTGATACATAGTTTTCTATTTACAGGATATATTTGGTGGTTAATCACACTAATTAAAATGTGTGTGTTGCTAACTCAGCTCGACTTCTAAAACCACCGATTTAGAGAAGACTACAGCTTGAAAGTCATGATGGAAACTTGAGCAATGTCGCAACCACAATGTAACAACCCAGACAGAATACTCAGGGATCCAGAAATTAAAGGGACACTTTAGGCATTAAAATACCTTAGCTTAATGGAGTGGTTTTGGTGTATAGATCATGTTCCTGCAGACTCACTGCTCAGTTTTCTGCCATTTAGCTTAAAATACTATGTTCATTCAGCCCTAATCACAAATAGCTGCATGTGACTTACACAGGTTTCCTAACCACTTCCTGTAAAGAGAGATCTAATGTTTAAACTTCTTTTATTGCATATTCTGTTTAATTTAAAATTTCATATCTCCTGCTCTGTTAATAGACTTCTTGAGCATGCAGGAGATTCCTATGTGTGATTAAGGTTCAAATTACAGAGCTGGAGATAGCAACTTCTAAAGTTAACATTGGACTAAAAATTAAACAATTTTCTCATGCAGGCCGTGTGAGTCACAGAGAGGGGAGGTGTATCTAGGGCTGCATAAAAAGAAACAAAAGTGGTTTATTATTGTTTTATTATTTATATAGCGCCATCAAATTTTTTTAAAACAATAATTAGGAGTAGAGTAGTGGGAAACGCAGCTCAGCTACCAAAACTACTAATTTAGGAGTGAGACCAGAGCTGAGAGTTAGTGATGTTAACTTGAGAGGTATGAATAAATAATTCACACAGTGGCTTTCAGCTTATTATGGGTCTCATAATGTAACTTTTAAGCTGCCTTTTGCCATCTAGACACGCTATATTGTTTCATTCCACACTGATTTCATTTTATTGTTACGTTTTATGGTACCTTACTGTTACCGCGTCAAGGTTCAATGGATTGGAACAGTTACAATTATTTTGAGTCATATTTGTAGCACTATTTATTTATTTCTGTCAAAACACCTCCCCCCGGGCATCCGGAGCGAACTTGATTATCACGCCCACCTCCTCTCATTGGTCCAATGTGTAGGGGAGGTAAGCTGTTATGTTCTCATCAGTTACGGGCTCTAAATGGAGGTTCTAATCACAGGGGTGTGGCTATATCCCTTTATAACCGGCTCCCGAGTCACTTACCAGGTAGCTCTTGATAAAGCCCTGTTTAAAACGCCGAAACGCGCGTCAAGATTATTTTTAGCCGATGCTATTTTATTGAATTGAGTTCCTCACTTTACCTTCTCTATGTACTTGGGTTCCCGAAGCGCCTGTGATGCGCCGATTTTTTCCTCATAGCGATTTAGGGACTTGGATAGGCTGCCATTAAGCAGCAGTTAGATGTGCCGTTTATTTTAGGCTAGATAGTTAGTTTAGGGCGATTTAGGTGGTTTTTCCTTTCCTTTTTGTCTGGGGAGTGGGTTATTATTTTTTTCTCTAGAGGGATATTCTACCCACATCTAGACACTATTTAGCCTGTGCGCCTTTACTAGTAACTATTGTTCAGCCTCTATTACTCTATATTTCCTTCTGGACCTAACCGGCACTATAACTATCATTCATCTATCCATGCGCTTTAATGGGATTAGACTAGTCTGTACAGCCACATATTTTCTTAATATTTAGGTGGATTTTGTTTATATTTTCATCTCTATTATTTACTCAGCTGTATGTCTCTATAAGACTACCTTTCCCAGGTTCTTATAGGTGTTAGTGCTCACTTTATTATTTTGTATACACTATTTGGGTGTATTTAGTACTATTGGTATTATTACCATTTTTTTAGCATCTTTTTCCAATAAAGGTTGTTTACCCTATTCATGTAACTTTTTATACTAGGAGGTACTTTTTGAGTTGGTTGGGTACTCCACCCACTTTTTGTGGGTGGACTCCCCACCCCATTCTTTTTGTCTTTTTCATCTGCATATTTTAGCCTTTATTAAGTCAATAGTTTATCCCCAAAAAAATGCAGAAAGAGTGGTTTCATGAACAGTTAATGGCCCCATTCAAAGTAAAATGCATCAATTGCTGATATGTTTTTTAGGAGTATAGATACACACACACACACACACACACACACAACAGATGTACCAAACAAAAACTAAATAGCACATCTTATATCAGCAATTCAGTTTACTGGGTTGATTAGCCATCTATAGAGTATTATATAAGTTTTAATGACCTATTGGCTATTAAAGTGAGTTTGTGCTCGTAATTTCAATAGGTTATAGATTGTAGAAGTTGCAAAGTTGGTTGAGGTGTGCCGAAACCAACGTACGAGTAGGCCTGTAATAAAAGAGGGCCCACCAAGGTGAAATGTAATATGTAGATGGGTGTAGGTAGGTGGGGTCAATCAGCTTGCACGGCAAAGGTGAGTAGGGGCTAGGGGTTTAAGTAAGGGCCTTAACTTCTCCCACAAATTCAGGCCTAATGGCCTTTTAACTTATGCTCAGAATTTCAATAGGTTATGGATTGTAGAAGATGCAAAGTTGGTTGAGGTGTGCCGAAACCAAAGTACTAGTAGGCCTGTAATAAAAGAGGGCAAAAGGAGAATTCAAAGTAATCACACTTTATTGCAAGTTTACAAAGCTAGACTTCTGAAAGCTTGCCGAAGCTCCTTCTCTGGTTGTGGTATGTAAGTATTGTAAATGGATAATTTCCACCGGCCCAGTCTCTTGATGATGTGGACTGGTGTGTTAGAGCTTGATGCGGAAGAGGCTGCTCCTATACGAAAGGAGTGACCAGAGAAGGAAGCCGGGTTGTAGCCCAACCTTGACAGTAGCGTCCTAATGTGAGAAGTGAATTTAGCTGTGGTGAGTGGGTGCCCTTGGAGTAGCAATAGTGGAGTGTTTGGTGAGTGTGTGTGGTGAGATACGAGAAATAAGTCAAGTACTTTGACTGGACACCAGGCATTCTCGGTAGGAAAGAGATGGATGATAGGGGGGTGATTGGTATGGTTAGTTTTTTGTAGAAGGTAAAGAGATTACATAGTGGTCGTCGAGACAGCTTAAGGCTTGATATTGTATCTGCCTGTCTTATGACTATGAACTCCCTAGGTCTGAGGAAGCTGTAGAAAGCAGTACAGATAGCTGCCTTTAACACTAGATTAGTATGACAATCAAATGGTGATTTGTCTAGTAGGTCACTAAGTAATTTGAAAATAGGACCATCTATTGGCAATCTCGTAGTGACAGGAGGAGCTGTAACCTTGTGAGTACCTTTGAGGATGTTCTTAATAGGGTATGATGCTAAGAAAGGTACGTGATTAGGATAGTTGGTGAGGACGTAGTGTTGTACCCCATGTGAGGTAAAGCTTAATAGTATTGTGGGATAATTTAAGGTGTAGGTGACAGAAGGAGGCAAAAGCCACCATGGTTTTAATGGAGAAGTCTCCTTGCAAGTGAAACTCTGCAGTGAACTTAGTGAAAATAGTCAGTGCCCTAGCGTAAGTGGTAATGGTGTTGGGTGAGAGTGCGTGGTGCATAAGTGCCTGAGCATGACGTAGTAGCTCAGCTAGTCCATGATTATCTTGTGAAAAAGTGGTATCCTGGATGGTAGGTGGTGGGCCGTGGGGCGTGCCTGGAAGAAAACCTGAAATTGAGAACGGGAGAGATGGTCAGCCACAGTGTTACGGATATCAGCAAAGAGAATGCACACAAAGTGAAACTGAGCGGTTGCTGCCAGCTATATAAATAGCTTGCATATCAGCCCGATGATGGTAAGAGATAAGGACTGCCCTTTGTTGATTAACTCGCAGTCTGCTGAGTTAACTGAATAGCATTTTTTACTACCAGTTATCCCTAAACCAGTGATTGCCGAAAATGGCAGCAAACCCGGTGTGTGTTGCTGCGACAGTGTAAATGCTAGGGGAAGCTTGGATATTGGAGGTGTGATCAGAGATACTCCATTCCAATTGGACAAGTTAATACCACATGAACAAAACAGCTCTGGCTGGAATGTTTACAGTAATTGGGCAGGGGTCGGGTGCCCCATGAAGTAGACACAGTAGCCCAGAGATAAATAATCTGCCTTGTGGAATGATCTGCATTGCAAAGTCAAGGGACCACCAAGGACTGGGGTCCCTTCCTGGTGCATGTATCACTCCCCAGGAACATACCGATTTCGTCCCTAATTCAGGTCATTTTCTCGGGGGGAGGAGGGAGGGGAAGGCTGGCTTGGAAGGATACTGTGTCCAGAATAAAGCCCAGGAAAACCAGCTTGTTAGAGGGTCCAAGCATTTACTCGGTGACAGGGTTACCCCTAGTGTGGTGAAGAGGTCTGTGATGTTGTAAATGCTACTTGGAGTGTGTGACCCCGGTTCTGCCAACAAAAACGTCAAATAGTAGATAATGGAGGAACAACTGATTATGTTTAGGAGCAGACAACATAGTGTTTCAGTGAAAATGTCAAAACAGCTAAGGGCTGCTCCTTGCCCCAAAATTAAGCTGGGTAGAAAAATAGTACATGTCCCGTCATTTTACACCGTTGTAAGTGCCAAAGTGAGGGGTGAATGGGTAGGAGCTTGAAGGCGTTGGTGATGTTGGTCTTACTTAACCATGCCTTGCTGTCTGCTGTGATGATGTCTTGCATTGCATCATTGCATTTGCATAGTGTAAACTCCTCAGAGGTCAATAATTTATCTTTTATTTGAGTATTAATGTACAGCTATACCAATGGGATTGGTTCACCAGGATGAGAAAGGAGAAGTAGTGAAAGGGACCAAAAATCGGGTATGAGAGAGTTTATGCCTGAGACGGAAGAAGAATGAGGTCCAGAGAGGTCAATAATTTATCTTTTATTTGAGTATTAATGTAAAGCTATGCCAATGGGATTGGTTCACCAGGATGAGAAAGGAGAAGTAGTGAAAGGGGCCAAACATGAAGCTTTGGTTTCTTTGGACAGTAGGTGGCATAATCAGCTTAGAAAAGGTTAGTGCATTCAAGCGTGCCTGTGGGGATGGTGATGGGTCCCGTGTGAAAACCCTGTGAGAAACCTGCCACCAGATAATCAACCAAATGCCTTGCTGGGTGGGAGTGTAGTTAGAAAGTAATAATGTGAATATAACCTAGATCAGTTAATTTTTAGGTGACAGTCGGGCCGGACACATTGCCTTAGTATGTGCTCTGAAGCAAATGGAGCAGACGTGCAACAGCTGACATGTGCTGAAGCTGCATGCACTGGTATTAAAGGTGTTGCACACCTGCGCCTTGCCCAGAAACACAATGGGTCTACCCAGCTTGTCCGTCTGCCCACTTTCCTGTCTGGTGTCTGGGGTGATGGAGTGGTGGGAAGTGAAAGGGTCTGCTTTGCAAGGGCACAAGTCTGTAGAGTGAGATGTGGAGCTACAAGAGGCACTGGACGGTGGCCTCAATCCCACAAAATGGCGGAAGAATAGTTCCGTGTCCATCTTGCACCAGTCTATTTTGATATTAAATTGGGCCAGATGAGTTGCCGCCTTGGCTGACACGGACTTGTGGTAATCGTAGAAAGAGGACCCACCGTACTTAATGCCTAAATCAACCACCTTGTGCATATAAAGGTCTAGTTCCTCCCTCCTGTGAGGATACACCATGCAAATTAAATCCCTGTAAATACCAAAAGCTATGACAAATTGTGGAACGGATAGTTTTTTGTTAAGGCGTGGGTCTCTGGATTTAAGCACCACTGAGATGTCCCCGTACTTGTAAGCACGGTTTTCAAGGACATCCTGTGAAGCTATGAGCAGAAAGACTAAGTTCACATCCTTTCCATCCATTATATCTTATCTAATGGATGCTGGGATGGAGTGTGCAGGTGAAACATATAGGGTAGTGGTTGTGGTTGGTGGAGGAGGTGAAGGGAGGGGGGGGAGCAAGTTGGCAAAATAAGGGTTACCAAGGGAGGAACATCATAGCCTGCTATGTCACCTGGAGTAGCTATAGCAGATTCCACCTTCAATAGTCTATTATTCATTGTTTGTAGGTTGGCCAGAATAGCAGCCAGGGTTTCTTGCGTGGAATTAGAGGTGCCGGTGGACAACCCTTGGGAGCTGGTGCCAGGTCTGGGTTCGCCGGCCTGTGCTGTCAAAAGCCTGTAAATCTCCACTTTCCTAGCAGTTGCTGGAAAGGGGATGCCCCTGAGTCTGAGTTCAGCAGCAATTTTAGGGATAGTCCAAGACCTCAGGGACATGGAGGTAGAGGGGGTAAGGGATTCTTCTGGTGACCCGGGCCTGGCTGGCGTGATGAGTACTTTATCAGAAGGTAAGTTTTCAATGGGAATAGATTTCTGTGACATTCTGAAAAAGGAATAATGATGAAATTAGATAGGGGAGTGTGGAGGGAAAGCGAGGCCTTCGTAGAACTGGCTTGCCGACTAGTGGCGAGGTGAAGAACTTAACTATAGTTAAGTGACAGGCGAGGCCCTGCTAATGGCAAGCGGCGGTGAGAGGCTCTAACTATGATTTCGGCCGAGGGAATTTGTGGCCACTGTTGTGGTGGCGGGATGTAGGCCTCTCGATGACCGTCAGAAATTCAAAACGTGTGGCCGTGACATGGGAGGCCCTAACTGTAGCCCTAAAGCAGGGTGAGAGAGGCGCCTAACTATGATTTTGGCCGTGGGACTGAACCTTTGTGTTGAGGTGGGGAGTTGACCTCGCGGGACCGGTAAAACGACTTTGGGTCAGCCAAGGCCAGTGCCTACCCCTGTATGCCAGTTCTCTAAACCTGCTGGGGCGTGTCTCCTAAAAGGTGTACTGACCACATGTGGATACTAACTTTGAGTATAATGTTTATCACTTTGTGGGTGATGAAGTGGTCTTGAGAACGAATAGTCTTTGACGAATTGCTGGTCTGGCCAAGGTTTATCCTAGGGGTAAGATAGATGAAGGTGGGCCCAAGGCGTGCCACTGATATACCTTGATATGCAAATATGAGACGTATGGATAGGTGTGTATCAGTGATACTGTAATGTAAGAACCCGTGTAAGATGAGGGACCTGAACGTTGGTCCATTTAACAGAGACAAGCCCCTGATAACCAAAATATTGGAATGTAACTGAGGAGGGCTGAGTGAGGCCTTGGGGAGAAAACGTAATCATAGTGAGTAAGATTAACAATACCTGGTAATTGAACACAGGACACCAGGTTAGCAGTCGGTGGTAGAAGTGCCGGAAGCTTGCAGGGACTGCGGTATAACGCAGGTCTACTTAGTAAGTGTAGAAATACCAAAACAAAAGATGTACAGTCGTTATTTATCAAGCAGTGATATTGGTTTGGAGTTTTATTACGGGTGAGAACGTAGTGAAATGGTTACAAGGTGTCCCATGCCGTAGTTTGCCAACCCGCCTTGGGTTGGGGTTTATCACCGTGGAGGCTAAATGAGGCCTCAGGACAAGATAGCTATAATTTGTAATACTATACCTGATGCTGTAGGACAGGATACCGGGTTAGCTACTTCCGGGAGTTAAAGGAAAAGTTGAGGAGCCTAGAAACATGACATATAACAAAGTACTTTAATAAGTATAAAGGCTGAGAGAAATAGTGAATGAGTGATCATGTTTTTGTTAAAAATTTGTGATTGATCTAACAATGAACCGTGGTAGTTAAATTGCATGGTCATAGTACTGTGCTTTCTTTTCAACTGCAAATATTAAACATTTTCATCTTGAATTGCCATTTAGATGAAAATGTTTAATATTTGCAGTTGAAAAGAAAGCACAAGTAAATAACAGCGTATCCTAATTAGTGGCACTTTAAAACATCAGAAGCAGAGGGATGAATATTTCTAATGTAGTGCTTTGTACGTTTGAATGAACGAACGTCATCATAGGAACAAAGCAATACATGATAAAAAAGGGGGGCTGGCGTTCGGCTAAATTTTATATTACATGAAGAACTGCATACATACATAGAGACTGCGTTTGGCTGCTTAGCCGTACTAGAATATTTAACAAACGTAAGTATAATAAAAAATAGTGATGCGTTCGTTCTTATGAATGAACAGAATGATCGGTTAACATATTTGGAAAAGGAGAAATTATAGCAGTGAGACATGATGGCGTTAGGCAAACTAAACGAATGGTGAGACAGATCGCTAACATAGACAGCCAAACATGTTTTCAGCGGTCGGTAGTTTAACCGCGTGAACGACTGAACGAACGTAAGTATGCCTGTGGTCAACTGTTTAGCCATATGAACCACAGGTGTGTATGAACGGGTAAGTAAACAATTGGGTAAGTATACGAAAAGGTAAGTATATACAAATTGCCTTGTTAATAGTGAAAAGGAGCCCAACCCTACATTTTTGGCCTGAACGTGGGAAATAGCCAAACACTATTTTCCACGTTATGCTTATGTGGGTGCGCCGGTCTCGTGACCGGAACCCGGGTAGCGTAACCGGGGAGAAACCGGGTGGCAGGAGCCAGAGGATACTGCAGCGACAGGACTCCTGCTAGCGTCAGTAACTTTTTTCTGGCGGGAACTCGGACCGGAAATGCTGGTTGCCAAGGTGAGTCAATCAGCTTGCACGGCAAAGGTGAGTAGGGGCTAGGGGTTTAAGTAGGGGCTAGAGGTTTAAGTAGGGGCCTTAACTCCTACCATAAACTCAGGCCTAAGGGCCTTTTAGCATATGAAACAAAGCTGCACATATACATTGCTGATGGCTCTGGAAGCCACTAAATACAAATACATAACTACATTCAAAACTAACTGAGCATTTACATTGTGATGAGTGGAACTATGGATGAGGGAAATTTACTTATCCCATAGACTTCTCCTGGGCAGAGGTTAATGACATAAGATCAAACCCTATAGATCAGAATAAGAGCTTCCCTATTGTCAGAGTCCTTTCCTGGTCAGGTAGAACTGTAGGTGCAGACAGCCTAAGTCAGTTTTGGAAACTCTGATGTTATCTATTATTTTAATATTTATTTCAGTTGAAATTATTTGCATATAAGTTTTTTTTTGTGAGTCTGTAAGACCACCAAATAACCCACGGGAATTCCTACAAAAACGAACAAACAAAAAAAAAACACCAAAAAGTGACATTGGCAACCCAAACTGTTCCGGGTCCTGTGCATAATAAATGTCTGTTGCACACTGGCAAAAGACGTAAAAATCATCCCCTTGCAGGTACGATGCCTGCAAGGATGAGATAGTTCTCCCCTCCAATCCTCCCTCTTTTTGGGAGCTCCCTCTGATCTCCCGTTGTTAAAGAAGTGGAAGAAATCTTCCCTTCCTCCTTTCTTTCCCTCCCTTCCCCAGCCAGGAGCATGCATATGCCCTCAGACCTGGCCAAATAGTCCACCACAGGCTTCTTTATGAGAAGTCTGTAATTGGACTGAACACAGAGGGCACGGAAGTCAACTGAAAGCATTTGCAGTAAATGGTAACACGTATGGAACTCTACCAGGGATGCTGTTTATGTTGCATGAGAAAAAGTCTTTATATCTATCAACTACACATTCTTGTTATGCTATTTATAGACAGATGGTCATTAAGTTGCAATATCGTGTTGCATTTTACAACTTTAAAATCAAACTTTCTGCACAGTTGTCCCTCAATCATAAATACATTTTCATTCTAAGGTGATTAAATTGATGCATTGGGTAATGGCTTTCTGAATGAAGTGTAATGACGATTGATTTCCAGAATTCACCTATGTCACTTGGGCCAAAATTAGTATACTACGTTAGAGCAGAATTTAATTCCCATATTGAATAATTAAACCTTTTTTTTCTGCTATAGTCTAACAAAAAATTACATGAATGTCTTCTTTCAAATGTCCAAGCTTATTTAAAGTATTTTGAAACTTTGCCAGTCAGAGAAAAATTTCTTCCTCAAGAAAATTATGGTGGAATATCCTAAAGTCGAAAACATTTATGAGATAAAAAAATGCTTGGTATTAGCCCGCAGCTTTCACGAAGGACAGTAAAATCAATTCCAAGGTTCCAAAATGGGTAGACAGGATATTCCTCTTGGTTCTCATTTCACATTAATGTGGATGTGGATATTAAAAGGAATTAGTCTATTTTCCTTACTTGCATTACAGTGGGTTACATATAGTTACACAGCTGAAAAGAGACTTGCGTCCATCAAGTTCAGCATTCCTCACATTTGTATTTTGCTATTGATCCAAAAGAAGACAAAAAAACACAAAAACATTAGACATTAAACAACACACACAGCACACTCTAAATATTCTAACTATATTGTAAATAAAACAATGACACAGTGTCATTGTTCCCCCAGTCTATCTAAATCCCTCTGCAGCAAAGTAATATTTTGCTCACATTGTATTACTTTACAGAGTTTTGTGACATCTGCTAACACTGAAACATGACTTTCAATGCTTTTTTCAAGAGCATTTATAAAGATGTTAAATAGAAGGGGTTCCAGAACACTTAGGGACACCATTTTCCACCTCTGTCCAGCTTGAAAATTTACCATTGATGACAACTCTTTGTACTCCATTTTTAAGCCAATGTTCTACCCAAGAACAAGCATTTTCATCTAGACCGATTTCCTTGAGTTTGAACCCTAATCTATTGTGTGGAACTGTATCAAATGCCTTGGCAAAATCCAAATAGATCACATCCACTGCAACACCCTGATCTATACTTCTACTTATTTCTTCGTAGAACGCAATCAAGTTCGTTTGACATGACCTGTGCTTCATAAAACCATGCTGGCTTTTTCTGATAACCATGTTCTTCTCAAGGAATTCTTTAATATTATCCCTTAATAACCTTTCAAATATTTTCCC
The DNA here is from genome assembly GCA_933207985.1 of Pelobates cultripes. Taxonomy (NCBI): domain Eukaryota; kingdom Metazoa; phylum Chordata; class Amphibia; order Anura; family Pelobatidae; genus Pelobates; species Pelobates cultripes. The sequence continues at coordinate 118,718,889 of OW240918.1, read as the reverse complement.
AGCCACAGAAGTTAAGCTCACAGGTCTATAATTTTCAGGCAAGGATTTTGAACCCTTTTTGAATATAGGAAACACATTTGCCTTCCTCCAATCCGCCAGAACACTTCCTGAAAGAAAAGAATCTTGAAAGATTAAAAACAGAGGTTCACTTATTTCTACACTTAGTTCCTTAAGTACTCGTGGATGAATACCGTGAGGCCTTGGAGCTTTGTTTATATTAACTTTCTTAATTTGCTGCAGCAACTTGTCTTGAGTTAACCAATCACAATTATTCTGCAAATTTTTAGCATCAATCATTTGCACATCTATTGTCATGAGTTCTTCCTTAATATATACAGAGGAGAAATAGTTATTTAAAATTCCTTTCCCTGGTCTTCATTAACTATTATACTCTTCAGGATCCAATTGAAATTGGTGACGCTAACCTACAAATCTCTTATAACAATTTCTTGATAGTTCATAAGGAAACCCCTTATTGCACAAATCTTTTAATAGACTTCTTTTAGCAACCACTGTGTTAATTCTGGCCTACAAGACTTCTCAAGGGCCACTCCATTCCTATGGAATGCCCTACCTAGTCTTATCAGACATTTCTCTAATCGTTAGTCTTTTAAGAAGTCCCTCAAAAATCTTCTCTTCAGGAAAGCTTACTTTCTCTCTGGCTATTTTTCTCTTTACACCAGCCTCAGCCATTTCTCCTCACATAACTAGCATCAGAAATAACTGTGACTGGAACCCAGAATGCTGGGCTCACTGAAGATATGATGAAAACAAAATAATGTGAAAGGCAAACAATCCAGAAATGGCCAAAAAAGGTCAAGACAGGGTCAGGTATCCAGACAGCAAGGTTCAAGATTGATAAGACAATCCAAAGGTCAGGTATACAGGTAAATAAACAAAAGGTAGTCAAGTATTCACTGAAGATAGCACAGAACAACTGAGTAGTGATACCTCAGCTGTTTGTTATTTAAATAAGGCATACATCAGGGGCCACACCCTGTCTGGCACTCCTCTGCACTGCCCCTTTATTCTTAAGGCTCCCAAGGAGCTTGGTGTTGCCGGGAAAACTGGGGTAGAGTGCTCAGTATTTAGCCACACCCACAGGGCTGTCCCCGACTAATTCTGAGCATGCACGTCTCCCTGCCATCTTGTGTTGCCCTGGAGACATGACGTGTATCGGGTCAGAACCTGCGGCACACCCTTTCTCATAACGATCTCATAAGACACAAGTATCATATCTGATAAACACACTATCTATTTGTCAGGTTACTCTACCCATTTTGTCCTTATATCCTACTTTCCACAGGTATGCATGTGAGCAGGACCTTTCACAGCACTTGTTAATATCCGCATTCTGCAATTGTAAAACACTGGAATATCTCGACAATGATAATGAGAAGAAAAATATTCACTTATGCTTGCCCTTGTGTTATTTCTCTAAAATATATATAGCAGATTAGAGGGAAGGCCAGTGGCGTACACATGATCCATGGGGCCCTGGTGCGAAAATTGATCTGTGGGTCCCCCTCCGCGCTTACACATGGCAGCAGGCACCCAATCGCAGGGGTCGCATGGCTGCAACCATGGTATGTACGCCACTGCATGCAGATACATACACTTAAAGGACCACTATAGGCACTCAGATCACTTCAGCTCAATGAAGTGGTCTGGGTGCCAGGTCCCTCTAGTTTTAACCCTGCAGCTGAAAACACAGCAGTTTTAGGGAAACTGCTATGTTTCACTGAGGGTTAATCCAGCCTCTAGTAGCTGTCTCACTAACAGCTGCTAGAGGCGCTTCCGCGATTCTCAAGATGCTGGACATCCATAGGAAAGCATTGAGTAATGCGTTCCTATGAGCAGTTTGAATGCGCGCGCGGCTCTTGACACGCATGCGCATTCGGATCTGAGAGGTAACCTGGCACTGGAGAAAGGTAAGTGCTGAAGGGGTTTTGACCACACACACACTCTCACGAACAGGCGCATACACACTACCTAACAGACACACACATTTACTGACTTGACTGACACACACTCAGTGACAGACATACATACACACTCACTTACAAAACATACACTCTCACTGACAAACACACACTCACTAACAGACACACACAAACTAACACGCTCAGTAACAGACACATACAGTAACACTCACTAACAGTCACACACTGACCCTCACTAGCAGACACACACTCAATAACAGTCACACACAACTAACACAAACAGTAACACACACGCAAAAACACACTCATTGACACACTAGCAGACACACACTCAATAACAGACACTCACAACTAACACACTCAGTAACACAGACACACATACACACACACAGTAAAACACACACACCCACATATATTTTTTGGAAAAAAATTGCATCCCCCAGCATTCCTACCTTTGGGAGTGCTGAGGGGATTCCCTGGGGTCCAGTGGGGCTGCCCGGCGGCCGGTCACTGCAGGCACGTGAGGGAGCACTGATCCTCCTGTTCAGCTCCCTCGCGCGCCGCTTACTCATGCTGGAGCCGGAATGATGTCATATTCCGGCTCCGGCATCAGTGTGGTGCACGCGAGGGAGCTGAACAGGAGGATCAGTGCTCCCTCGTGCGCCCTCCCGGTGACATCACTGCCAGCCTCGGGGGGGGGGGGCCCTGATGTGGCCAGCTCCTGGGCCCCCCAGGAGAAGAGGCTGGCAAACTGGCGTACATACCTGGTCGCAGGGCGGCCACGGTCGCAACTGCAACCCCTGTGACCGCGGTATGTACGCCAGTGGGGAAGGCAAAGACTGTAGTCTTGCCAATTATGATAATTACCCAACAACAAATCATGTCATAGTTGAAAGCATACTAATGTGTATGGTTACTGACACTCATCAGAGACAATAAAAGATACCGAAACAGACACCTACTTTGTGAGGACATCTCCTTTAACCTCCCAAAGTATGGAGGCAAAGGTCCATGTTCTGAACCATCACAAAACCTAGAACATGTGCTATGCATTAGTTGCACTGAAATTTAAGGGTTTCCCTTTAAGTGCACCCATACACTATAACAGCAGTTCCCAAACTGTGTGCCGCGGCGACCTAGGGACACAGGGGTGCCTCGAAATGTTTCCCCGGTGCTATAATCATAGCTATAAACATAACTGCTGAGCAGGGGCCTAGTCGGGTGCCGCGGTCCTTTAAGACCCCGACCGGGCCCCCGTAAGGTCGGCCGGCTGGGAGGAAGTGACAGCCTGTCACTTCCTTCCAGCATCATGTGTCATCTGCTCCCAGCAGAGAGACAGCACAGGAGGGAGAGGAGGCAGCCGGAGCATGAGGGGAGAAGAGCAGTCCAGAGCTGCTCCAGACCCCTCACACGCAGCAGCCAGCAGGACTCCAAGCCTCCCTCCTGGACATACAAAGTAAGCTAAAAGGAGGTTGGCTCAAGATATAAAAAAATAAGTCTGAGTATGAGTGTGTGTGTAGATATATATGCCAATGTGCTTCTGTCAGTGTGTTCATCTGTTTGTGGGCACACATCTGTGTATGTGCATCTGTGTGTCAGGATGTGTGCATGTATCAATGTTTGTGTGTGTTAGGGTGCGAGTGTGTATATGACAGTGTATCCTAGACATGGTGGTAATCCTATTAATAATAGGGATTACCTTAATCAAGTAGAAAACCACTTTTAAATGTGTCCTTGATCCTTTCCTACCAATTGTTTGAAGGTTGGGTTCATAACCGATCGCCTTACTGGTAAAATATTGGCATGGATCAATCTTTTTCAATAGGGAAAAGAATAAGCCAATAATATTCAAGTCATACACATAAGCACACACATACACAAACACAATCTCAGACCCACACACACATACAATCACAGACACATACACAGTCACATACATACACACAATCACATACATACACACAATCACAGTCCCACACACAGACAAACACAATATCAGATATACACACAATCACAGACATACACAAACACAGACCCACAAATGTACACATGCAATCACAGATCTATACGAACAATCACATACATACACACACACATGCTCTAGGAGGGCTGGAGAGGATCCTCTCCTTGCTGACCAGTTGTTGCTGCTGTGATGGGATCACTGTGCTCTTCCTGCACAGGTCCCTTGCGTGCTGATGCCGGAATTACATCATATCCCAGCTGCCGGTTCAATATAGGGTGTGAAAGGAAGATGTTCAGAAAGAGCACAGTGTCACGGTGCCGTGACCGCACTGAAAACCAGCGGTCACACCGACAGAAATAACAATAAGACCTGACTGCCTTCCATCTCGGTTCATGGCGTGTGCGGCGTTATCATAGACACCGGCCACTGCAGTTCCAATTCTATTAAAGAAATACCCCTTGCCCATATTAAAGATGGCGCTTACCAGGGCCAGACTGGGGATACAAAGCAGCCCTGGAAAAAAAAAAATATGCCAGCCCCATAAGTCACTGCGCCATATATTGTCGCGTGTAATATGTAAGGCTATGTCTTGCCTTGACAGATGATTGAGTAATATATATATATATATATATTGCTTTTTCTAATATAAAATATTGGTCCTTTCATAGTAAAACGTTTAATTATACAGTAAGCATACTCACATGTAAACACAGACAACCTCACTGACACACACAAGTTCGTTGATACACAGCCTCATAGACAAACAATCTCACTGATATACATAAGCTCATTGACATAAACACACAAGCTCACTCACTAGCAGACACACACATACATGCAAGCAAGCTCACTAGCAGGCGCGCACACACAGCTTAATGTAGTGGTTCTGGTGTCTATAGCCTGTCCCTGCAGGCTTTTCAGAGAAAAGGCAGTGTTTACATTGCTTCAGAGGTACACCTCTAGTGACAGTCACTAGAGGTGCTTCCTGTGTCAGTGCTGCACAGTGTGTAGCACCTACATTCAGGGCCTCCACGCTCTGGAGATGCTGAATGTTCCCCATAGAGATACATTGATTCAATGCATCTCTATGAGGAGATGCTGATTGGTGTAGCGTTTTGCAGCCAATCCTATGGCAAGCTTGAGGATCTCAGCCATAGAGGCAGGGCCAGTCCAGGGGAGAACAGCATGGCGTGGCAAAAAAAGAAAAAGGTGAGTAAAAACACACACCATGACAGACACACACACACCATGAGAAACACACACACACACCACGACAGACACACGCATACCACGACAGACAGTCCATGACACAGACAGACCATGCCAAACACACACACCATGACACACCGACACACCATGACAGACACACATATCATGATGTAGACACACATATCATGACACACACACACCATGACAGAGACAGACACATACCATGACACACACACCATGACACAGATACCATGACACACACACACCATGACAGACACACATACCATGACACACACCATGACAGACACACACACAGACAGTATAACACATATTACCTGTGGGCCAGGGGGGTCATGCAGGGCAGAGAGCAGGGATGGCGGCCGCTGGAGGAGCAGGGATGGCGGCCGCTGGAGGAGGTGTGTTGTCTCTGCTCCCTCGCCCTTGCGCGCTACTGAATGAGACCGGGGCCGGAAAATGATGACGTCATTTTCTGGCCCCGGTCTCATTCAGTAGCGCGCAGGGGCGGGGGAGCAGAGACAGCACACCTCCTCCAGTGGCTGCCATCCCTGCTCCTCCAGCGGCCGCCAGCAGACCTATGTGTCTGCCCGGCCCCAGGTGCCGACGGCCAGTCCGGCCCTGGCGCTTACGTGCGTGCGGTGTTGCGTCATGGACATGCACGCACGTTTTTGGGTCAGAGGTCACATATAAGCCAATTACAGCTCTAGGAGGGTTATTTAAACCCAAATTACCTTTTGATCAGTGCCCTGTCATGGTTTCCCTTAGTAGGTTATCCAAGAGTGCGTTCCTGAGTGTTTATTTCTGGTTTCTGACTTTGGCTTCATTTTTACTTCCCTGCATTCTGGTATCCCTTACTTTTGGCTTTCCCTCATCGTTGTGTCTCCTTCTGTGTTCCTTACCTCGGCAAGTATTCTATTCTCTGGTACATTAACCCCTTAAGGACCAAACTTCTGGAATAAAAGGGAATCATGACATGTCACACATGTCATGTGTCCTTAAGTCCAGCCATTCTAAGGCCTGGTATACATTTAGTCCTAGGTGTGATATAATTCTGCATGCTGGATCTACTAGTAATCCTGACACACAGTAAGTAATGAGTTCCCTGCCTCACTCGCTGCTTAGCAGCCTGGATGGCAACTGGGCCGCGTTACAAGTGGTTCAAGGCCACATGTGGCCCGCGGCCCACGGCATGCAGCCCATAGGTTGAACATGCCTTTTATAGACAATAGGCTTAGGGAGAGATGTTATCCCTGTAGTAGATCTAGACATCCAATGTCTCCTTTGTAAAGCACATACAAAGTTTTTGGGACAGCTGAAGCAGAAGAATCTATTGAAGCTCTTATTGATTCCGGTGCTAACTTTGTTGCTAAAGCAACCACACCGCTAAGACAGAAACAGACACAATTGGCCATTGGTCAGCCATATAGTTACACATGAAACCATCTATCTACAAATGTCCATTGGTGTATTACATGAAAAGAATATACAATTCCAGGCAGCATTGATCCTAGGGTCACAGACCCCTGGGTGCAGAATTGTTTTTGGCCCACCTATGTGGGCGTTGTCACCTTTACTAACTCCTCCCCTTTACAAATGTCCAGACATTCATGGCAACAACTCTGCCTCTCCATATATAAGCCACACACATTTTTCTAATCAGACAAACACTCACTGATAGTCACAGACTCTCAGTGAGGGGGACACACTGACAGACACACACTGGCAAACACGCACTCTCAATTAGAGACTCACTGATTTGAAACACACACACTCACTGACAGACAGACATACACAATCACTGACAGCCACTCACTTTCACTGAGAGAGACACACTGACAGATGCACACTGGCAGATACACTCTCAATGTCACACACACAAGCTCACTCCTTTGAAGCACACTCACTGACAGAAAAACACTTACTGACAGACACACAATCACTGACAGACACACCACACACACAGACACATGCACACACACACACACTCACTGATAGATACACACTTACAGGCAAGCACACACACTGACTCAAAGACACACATTTGCTGAAATCCCCAATACCTGCAGTGATTGGGAAATGCAGTGGTCCTGTTTTCATTGGGATTGATGTGCATATATACTCTTGGACAGTGCACATCAGCTATATATCTTGAGGATGGCTGACAGAAAGAATATTTAAACATGGGTGAGTAGCTTCACACACTGTTACTGACTGACAGACACACACACACTCACCAACAGACACACAGTCACCGACAGACATATACTCAGTGACAGACACCCACACTGACACACATACTGACAGACAAACACACTCATTGACAGAGACACACACACACTGACAGGCAGACACACATTTACTGACAGACACACACACTCAATGACAGACATTCATTAACAGACACACTTATTGACAGACAAACACTTACGGATAGACAATCACTGACAGATACACACTCAGTGACAGAGACACACACACCTTTTGTCAGACACACATTCACAGACACACGCACTCACTAACAGATATACACACACTTACACACATACTGACAGACACACACACTCATTGACACACACACTCACCGATAGACATACTCACTGACAGACACACACACTCAGTAACAGACACACACATACTGACAGACACACGCACACACACTCGCTGACAGACACAAACATACTTACTGACAGACACACACACACTGACACACACACCCACCCATTGACAGACACAATCTCACTTACAGACATACTCACTGACAGACACACACTCACTCAGTAACAGACACACACTAACAGGCACACAGACCCATTGACAGACACACACACTCACTGACAAATACACACTCGCTCACTAACAGACATATTCAGACACACTTACTGACAGACACAAACATACTGACAGACACACTCACTGACAGACTCACACTCAGTGACAGACACACACACTCATTGACAGGCACACATACTCACTAAGAGATAGTTATTCAAATAAAAAGGAACTGTCACTGAGTCCAGGATAAACTTGGACTTAGAACAGTGAGGTCAGTGTGGGTAGTACCAGGTCCACCCTGGGCTTGAACACTTCAAATGATACAATATATGAAAAAGGAATGAAGCCCAAATCCAGCAAGAGTGAGGGATTCCAGGCTGGTACATTGAAAAGTCAATAATAAGTAAAAAAAAAAAAAAAACACAGACCACAGACCCTCCAAGGAACTAGTTAAGGACAATGTATCCAAATATGAAGTGGTAAGCAATTGCCTCTAAGTAAGTAGGTAATTTACCCCTTTATCCACATCAATGCATCCAACTGTTGCTGCCTTACCAGGACCACTAAGGGTGGAAGAGGGTTAGGACCACTAAGGGGGGGAAAAGGTCTAAGACCCCCGTAAGGAGTTGAAGGACCACCAAAGAGGGGCTAAGGAGGGAAAGGACCACTAAGGGAGGAGGGAGGACCACTAAGGTGTTTGGGAGAGGGGGAAAGAGGACCACTAAGGGGGGGAGGGGAGAGGATGACCGACCAGTAAGGGGGAGAGGGAGGACCACTAAGGGAGAGGGGAGCAGGAGGACCACTAAAGGGAGGATCACTACGCAGGAGAGAGGGGAGTTAGAAGGCCACCAAGAGGGGGCTGCAGAGGGTCAGGGGGCCAATAAGGGACAGGAGGGGAGAGCACTGAGGGACAGGAAGGAAGTGGAGATCACTAATTGACAGGGGGGGAGAACACTGTTCCGCTCTCAGTCCCTATCCTACCCCACAAACCCTCTATTTTACACTACACACATACACAATGCATCCCCCCCCACACACACAGAAACATACAATGCATCCCTACTCACACACAGACACACCGAAACACACAATGCATGCCTTATGTGCACACACACACTGATTCTCTTACACACAGAAACAAAATGCATCTCTTACATACACTCAATGCACCCCTTACAGACACACACTGCATTAAATTACATACACAGAAACACACCTTGCATCCCACACACACACACACCCAGAAACATACAATGCATTCCTTACACACAAACACACTGCATTCCCTATACACACACTACATCCCTTACACAAATTGGTATCCCTATACACTACATTCCATAAGAACACACACATTACATAATCTACAATAACATATAACACATCCACTACACACATACACTCCACATACACTCCACTCCCTGTGGATGGGTGGGCCATGTCGGTGGATTTATGGGTGGGCCTTGTAGGCATACTCACGGTCAAGCCCTGGGGGCCCAGAACTTGAGCTGTTTAGGGGGCCCCAAAAATATGGAGCTGCTTCCTGTTGAAAATACAGTGCAATACCGGCTGTGTATGGAGAGAGACAGGGATAGGAAGCTGCATCGTATCCCAGCTTCTCTCTGACTGAATCCGCAGGGGAGCAACACAGTGCAACCAGCTGGACAGCATACAGATCAGGTAAGTGAGGCATGGTGGGGGGAGAGAGCCTACAGATCAGGGAAGTGAGGCATGGGGGGCAGAGAGAGCCTACAGATCAGGTAAGTGAGGCATGGGGGGCAGAGATAGCCTACAGATCAGGATGAGGCATATGGGGGGCAGAGATAGCCTGCAGATCAGGGAAGGAGGCATATGGGGGCAGGAGTAGCCTGCAGATCAGGAAGTGAGGCATATGGGGGCAGAGATAGCCTAGAGATCGGTGAAGTGAGAGGCATATGGTGGGGGTGGGGGAGAGATAGCCTAGAGATTGGTGAAGTGAGGCAAATAGGGAGGGGGGTAGAGATAGCCTAGAGATTGGTAAAGTGAGTGGGGGCAGATAGCCTAGAGATCAGTGAAGTGAGGCATATGGGGGGGGCAGAAATAGCCTAGAGATCAGTGAAGTGAGGCATATGGGGGGCAGAGAGAGCCTACAGATCAGGGAAGTGAGGCATGGGGGGGGAGGGGGGCAGACACACACTCACTGACCACACACACTTACTGACAGACATACTCATCAACAGACACACTAACTGACAGACTCGCATTCAGTGACAGAAACACAGACACCCATTGACAAACACAAACTCACTGACAGAAACACAATGACACATGCATACACACATACTGACATACACATTTGTGAAACATAATCCAAACATTGATTGGGAATCAGGTCATATTTCATTTTGGGGTACTAAATGTTCGGAGTTATGTCTTTTTACGATAAACCCCCTTCAGTGTGTGTAGGTGGTGCAGTGTGTGTCTGTAGGGGATCTATTATGTAAAGGACCCAGAGTGTGTATAGGAGATTGTTTGTGTGTGTGTGTGTGTGTGTGTGTGTGTAGAGGATTCAGAGTGTATATAGGGATCTTGTGTGTGTATGTGTAGATTAGATGATCCAGAGTTGAGTAAGGAATCTAGCGTATATATGGAGCCTAATGTGTGTGGTGGTGCAGTGTGAGGGATGCTGTTATATATATTTATATGTATATATGTTTGGACGTATTGTATGTGTAAGGGGCGCAGTGTGTTGGGTGTGCTGTGTGTATGTGTGAAGGGTGCAGCATGTATGTGTGTGTGTGTGAGGGGTGCAGTGGGTATGTAAGAGGGGTGCAGTGTGTGTGTAAGAGGGGTGCTGTGTGTGTCAGGGTGTTCTTATCTGCCATCACATTCTATGTTTCCAATGTTCATTCTGGTATACATGTGTGTGTGAGTGTGTGAGGGTGATGTGTGTGTGTTAGGGTGCTGTGTGTGTGTGTGTGAGGGTGCTATGTGTGTGTGTGAGGGTGCTGTGTGAGGGTGCTGTTAGCGTGAGTGTGCCTTACCTTTGGACTGTGAGGGGGGTCGTGCTGCCATACCTGGTGGTCCTAGTGGCGAGTGTACTCTAGCCTCCCCAGCCGGCGGCCACTTGTTAGTACTAGTGGGCCGGTGAGGGAGATCTTTAATCTCCCCACTGGCCCAAGAAGGCACACAGCAGGGCCGGCACTCGGATAGCTCGGGCCCTGCATGGACTGGCTGGGAAGATCCTGTGATCTCCCCTGCTGGCCTCAGCCCATGACCATCGCAGCCCACCGGGCATTTGCCCGGTATGCCAATGGGCAGTCCAGGCCTGCATGCATGTGTCGTATCCCCTAGATAAAAGAAATATTTGATAAATTAACCTGAGAGGGTATACTCTTGTGCGTATCAAAGAAAGTCATGAATGGAAGACAGCTTTCAATACCCAGAGCGGGCATTACGAATATACTGTAATGAGCATTAGGCTATGTAATGCTTCAGCTGTCTTTCAGGATTTTATCAATGATGGCCTCAGCGATTATATATATATACCTGTACCATTGTATATCTAGATAATATATTCATATATTATCCCAGTTTCGATGTATACCATGAGCAATGAAAGCTTCTACCTCACTATATCCTTGGGATGAATATATAGTCGATTATATATTTATTAAGGACTATTATGTTTTACTGTATGTATTTTATATGATAAAATTGAATAAAGAAATATATATAAAAAAAAAAAAAGAGAAGCCAATGTTTTTTTTTTACATGCTGGAGAAATATTATTTGATTAGTCTGAAATACAGTTTTGGGATACCTTATTTCTGCCTCTGGTTTAAAACCTGTCTAAATTAAAGATGGACCACTACCGCTTGGTTTACGTTCCATTCAAAATGTATTGGCTTTTCCACTTATTACAGAAAGTTTATTAATAACTTTGCTTCTGTTATTGCACCCATTAATTCACTCACTAAGAAAGGCATCAAAACAGGCTTGTTGAGAATAGAAGCAGGCGTTCGTGGAGTCGAGTGTCTGACTTAGAGTATCGCTGCCTGCTTTCGGGAGACAAGATGACCACCATTTTCCTGCGGAAGTGTTGTTCAGTTATAAGAGTGGCTGCCACCCAGAGAGAGCACTTAAGTTTGTGGTTTTCTTTGAAGTTAAATGAGCCAGGGTGTGGTCGGTGTTCGGTAGATCTATCTACCGAATGCAGGGAAAATAACTGGGACATGAAAATTACTGGGTTTTGTTACTATTAGGTTGCCTGATAGAGAGAGGGACATTGCGGCACCCCTCTTCTTATATTGATATGACGGCTAGAGTTGTATCCTATTCTGGCAGTGCCACATGATCACTGCGACCCCATTCCCACACTGTTTAGGGTCACTGGGGTGATGTGGACCAGTCAGTGCCGACCTCTTTGTTTAAATAACGTTTTAGCCCAATTCTCTAAGTCACTTTTTTTCTGTGATCCAACTTCACCTGTTCATTTCCACAGAAACTCAGTATGCCGCAATGCCAGTGCATCCCTTTTATTAGTTATTGATCTTACAAACTTCATATACAAGTGAGTAAATAAACAACCCCTTTAGTTTTGCAATTAAAGAATAATTTGATCCTGAAAGTCTCCTGGTCATCACTGTAGGTAATAATCTTAGATCCACATTTAATATTCTTGCACACCACATAATTACCGCAAGGGTAGATTCCTACAACAGATGAGCTTAACCATATTTGCTTCACCAAGATATCCTTACGATTTCTCCCTCTCCTTGATGTTAGGTAAACATGCAGAGTGAAAACATTTGAGATAAATATCATAAGAGATTAGTGGCCAGTATCTTTGTAGAATATTTTTCATACCAGCCTGCATCATTGGTTGCCACACATCCAATTGTACATGATGTCATATTATCACGGTTTGCTTCCAGTGCTCTCTTACGTGCTTTTTTGGGGGCATTTATTGGGGAAACTTATCTGTGAAGTATTGTCTAAAAGTGATTGCCTACTGTTTCAAATCTTCTTCCTCCTCAATTCCTACTCAATCATAGATATTGTCCCACCGGAAAACCACAACTCAGTGAATAAGGATGGACGTTATCCCATTGTAGCAAGCTGTTACTGGAGGTAAGTTTCCAGTATAGGGGTTTGCAATTGAGTGATTTGATAGATTTAAAATCTAGAGATGTTTCCCTTCAAACACATAGGTAAAATTCAGATTCTGGTTGTTGCTATTCAATGATTCCACAAAAGAGACAAAACTTTCTTCTGTATCCATCCAGATCAATATAGCATATCCATAAAAAGATGGATTTGGTGTGATTTATCATGTGTGGTTTAATATGTTAAGTTTAGACTCACACCCTTCACATACCTTGAGGTGTTGCGTTTTAAATGGTTACTCCAACTAGATGATAGTGTTTTAAGAAAATACTTTTTTTGGTCAGAGTAATCCTTCCTATACAGGTCACCTTTTCCCCCCACCCACAAAAAAATGTTCATGCGCTGTGGCCAAGTTCTCACTGCTTGATCTTCCTCTTGATGGATGGGGAGAGATGTCAGGGACAACGAACTGTGGGGAGGACATTGGCGGCACAGACAGGAAGCTGTGCTAGTTCCAACATGCTGTGCGTGGTGGCATCAGAAACCAATTTTGCACATAACTCACATTATCCTTCTAGGACACTTTTTCTGGGGAGACTAATGACACTGCCAGAGGTGGACTTACACTTCCTGACACAGAATGGTTAATCTCTGTATACATAGCATTTCAAAGAAAAACACTGCAAATACAGATTCCAGGCACAATGACTACTTTAAATCACTGAAGTAGTCATGGTGCTTGGAGTAACCCTTTAAAGCCTTTAATCAATTTTGGATGTGGTTTTATGACTCTTTCACTTCTTCTTCCACTCTTGTGGACCAGTTTAGTTTGCAGATATACTAGATATGAGCATTTGCATGTTACGCCACCTTTGCAGCAAATGTAAGTACGAGCCTTTCAGTATGTTAACATTGTTCCACCTATGTATAGTATATCTTCATTAATGGTTCAAATTTCAGTATTTCCAACAAACACATGCTTTAGAAGAACTCATGAATGAAGTGGTTTCAGGCCACTACTTCTACCGAAGAGCTCATTGCATAGTGATAGATTGTGCAAACAGCTGCAAGCATTTGTCATACTGAAGACTCTTGGGCGGTGGAACCTGGGAAATGCAGACAGTGGAACTAGTATATGAACATACCTTAATTTCACTCAGTCACAATCCTGCAATGGGCTATATTGTATGCCCTCGCAGCTGGCGTGGGTTTAGAGTGACAGGTTTGTGCAGCCATGTTTTTACCCCAGGTGGAAACAGATGGTAAATCTCAACGGGTCTCTCTGATTGCATCTCTACCGACGCAAGGAATTATTAGTAAACACTGCTTGCACATAATATCAAATCAGGGAAGGTGTTCATTCTGCTAATGGGAAAAAGTCTTAAATATATTTTAGGATATTGATTATTTGTTAGAAAAAAAATGTCAAGTCCTTATCAAATTTTTGATGACTCCATTAAAGTGTAGCTAACTCCTTTTTGACAGGATTATGATCACCAGGAAACTTAAGTGCTTAATATAGGGTAAATTGTCAATTTTTACCTATCCAATATTGCTGAAAGTGGTGTAGGAATGTGAATGTTGTGCCAACAGCGAAATTATGAGTGTTTAATTAGTAACCATTAACGTGTCAACTATTATAGACTATGAGATTGCATTTTCCCTATTTATGTTATTGTATATAAGCTGGAAATCTTATGGATGGTAGAAAGGAAAGGTAATAGATGCCACTGGTACACTCATTGGTATGTTATATAATTGTAAAATTAAGATTAACATTAAGTGTGGTTAAAAAACAATTGCATAGCAAAACATATTTTAATTATTTATATAGTAAGGAATGTATATCTTCCTTTATTATTACCAAGATCATTTCACTTGTATTAGGAAACTGGCAAACTGTAGGGTACATGTCAAGAATAAAGCCCAGCATCATAATACTAATACAGATAGTGTTGACATATCATTTAACTGAATAGAGTCGATAGTTTTCTTTGAAAATTGCTGTGACGGATATAATGAATCTGTTAGAGATGGAATCTTTCAATTGCTTTAAGCATGCTGAATTTGTATAACACTATAATTGCCTTCTAAAAAGCTCTTTACCACGCAAGGGCATACGAAGAACCATAGTAGCTAGCTGACAAGATTAATCCATGACAAAGGGTTCCTTGAAATGACTTTCGTGCATTCCTAATAGGCACATCAATCTTCCTATTGGATCAAATGTCCATGACCATCGCTCAACATTACACCTCCAGCATTCAGAGGGTTAGCTCTCTAAATTTACAACCATGAAAACAAGCTTGCACAGCTATTACATAATAAGAATACTGCCAAAAGAGTTGTGGTAAGCCTTACAGATCTAGTAGAATGAAAGTACTCCATTCATGTCCAGAAATGACTAACGATTAAACAATAATAAAAATACAGCCAAACATTTCATATGTATTTTTCTGTGCAACAATTCCGGTAAATGAAAATAAACTTTTAATATTGGACACCTAATGAAGTCTTGCCTTCACACCAATATTGCCTTGCCCATGAATCCATCCTTCACCGCACAAAGTAGGTATAAAGAAATAAATGGCACAAACAGGGCGAGCAGCAAGCAATGTGGTCAACAAAGTAATCTTCAGTATTTTTTCACAAATGTGCAGAGTACATCAACAGAGGATCACAGTGGAGACAAAAATGCAATACATTCTCAGAGTTCTCATATTCTCTATTTTTGTTGCAACAACTTTACTTAGGCTACCCGTAATCCTTACATGGACATTGTGCTCACTGTGCCTAGAGGGGTATCAGCTATACCTTGCTTAAAAAAAGGCAAAATCAATCTTCTTTCAGATCTGGACTGCCATTTTGGGCAGGATCAGTTTGTTATGACACAAACGAGCAAAAACTATTTTGAGACCTGAGCAGGGACTAACCCGAAGAGCTGACTGTTGAGTTTCCTCTGGGCTTTTGCTTGTTGTCAGAGTTCTCATATTCTCTGTTTTTGCTGCAGTGCATTTTGTGCAGAAATAGAAATTCTATACATGACTAGTATGTTATCGTCTGAAGTCAGCCCTTTATCAATAATACTAAATGGGCAATGGTTTTTTTTGCCTTACTTTTGAGCATAACTTATTTTGCAGGCATTTTCTGTGGTAAATAGTCAATTAACATGATAGTATTTTAACCTGTATATTATACAAAGGCATATAAATCATATCTCTAGACATAATCGTGTTTGCAGGATGTGTCAGTATTTTTATTTAATTGTTGTTTAGAAAATTTGTAAATTTAAAACCATAATAAGTATCTTTATAAGATAAGTATCTTCATTAATAGGTTATGACAATTAACCACCTTAGGGTTGTAGATAATTAACAATCTAATTTACACTTTTGTCATTGGATACAGTCCTTCCATTAAAATTAGATATTATCAATAATGCTAATATAGAGGTTGATTTGCAATGTCCTTTTCTTCTGGTGTCACAGCAAGTCCACAATTCAGTTTACTGGTTGGTGTCTTGTCTTTCAAACCTCCAGAAATTTTTTTGGGCCAGCACAAAACTAAACCATAGAATACCACAGAAATCACATTGCAAATGACTACTAGATAACACTGTAGTTTCCTGAGTATGAAACAATCTGATGTAAGTCCAAATTCAGATTTTATGGTCAGCTATGGAAATAGATTATTTTTCATCAAGCTATGCAAACTTTTATGTAGTCTTAGAATACTTTTTAATCCTTGTTTGACCTGAAAAGAAATCTGTGCAATCAATGATGGTAAGGAGGACATTCCTTACTCACAATATAGTGCTTTGTTAAGGGGAGATTGGAAAGTTATAATGTTAGGTCATGGACATGCCAACTATAATTCTTGGCAGGAACTAACAATATTTATTAGCTAGCCTCTCTCTAGGAGATCTGAAGCTGATCCACTGCCAAGGAAATGAATCACTTACATTTAAATGAAGAGGAGCAACACATTTTGCAGTCAGAAATTACATGAAATTTCTATTAGGTTGCTTGCTTGTTCACATTTATATAAATACAGAGATTTTTAGTAGTATCTCGACATCCCTCCTGTCATCTGGGAATGTATAAACAATATGAATTTCACCGTTTTTGTTTAAAATAATTGATGCCCTACATGACTAGGTCTGGTCAAAGTATGTCCTCAATTTAATATTTTTGGAAACGCTTTTCAAATGATTATTTTTGAGTAAACATTTAAAATCATTTAATATTTTCCAAAATTTTGTAAGATTTCGTTTTCGTTTAAAATAATTGATGCCTTACATGACTAGGTCTGGTCAAAGTATGTCCTCAATTTAATATTTTTGGAAATGCTTTTCAGATGATTTATTATTTTTGAGTAAACATTTAAAATCATTTAACATTTTCCAAAATTTTGTAAGATTTCTGATATATTGATTTTGTATCCAAAAATATTAAATCATTTGAAACGCTTATTCAAAAAAAAATTATATTCAGGCCTTTATTATCAATTTCATTGACTTCCACAATTATAGGAACTATAAAAAAATATGCAGGCAGATATAATTTAGTTGATCCTGTAAACCCAGATCATTATATAATGTAATCTTCTAAAGAGTGTACATCAGTACTACGGAATTTGCTGTCGCTATATAAATAATAAAATAATAAAGAGCCCATATATATATAATTCTTTTTTTTTTTCTTTTTCAAACTCTAACTCGGTGTCCTTTTTCAGCTATCATCTATTTCAGCAACTTTATTTTTTTATTTATTTTACGCAGGCTGGTCAATAGTAGTCAATCAATGATTGAAAGTAAAATAACAGAAGAATTAAACATTATCATGGGAGAAACAGTTAGGTTTTCGGGCTTACTGTGAGGGGAAAAAAAGATGTTCCTTTTATTTTAAGAAGAAAGATTTGATTAAATTCTACAAAAAGCTTGATAGTACTATGCAGAACACTCTATGACTGAAGTGTTCCAAATGTCCCACAGGAGGCATGCACAAGGGACACTAAACACATCTTTCTAAAATGAATTTGGGCAGAGACTAACTGCAAGCCTTGTTACATGATATCATCGTTACATGTGTTATGAATAACTGTGTCAAACTTCATCTCAAAGAGGGCTTCTTAAGACTAAATACATTGACCTGAAGTCAACAGATTATATCCCGACTGCATTCATAACCTATTTACCTGTTTAGTGCCATTCAGGTTTTCACTTAGTTTCATCATACCAATCTTTTGGGCTATCCCAAAAAACAAATGTGCTTCCTGATCCTTAAAGACGTGGGCATCGAAAAATACTTTATTGAGTTGTGCCCTGTTCATTAGTCCCCGGCTGATGTCCAGGAGAATGTACTGATTTCTCCTGGCAAAGATTACTCCTATGATACACAGGGCGGTCTCTTTATATGATTGGGAATCATTACATAATAAGACCCCCTTGAAAAAGCAATCAACCACAATGGGCATGGATGAAATGGCAAATTAAGGTCTTGATTTAATATTTTTGCATACGTTTTTCAAATGATTTTACATTTTTGATGAACTTTTAAAATTATTTAATATTTTGAAAAAAGGGTTTTAATAAAATTAAAATTTATATACTTTTGTTAAACGTTTATTTTTTTAAATGTTTATATTTTGGAAAAAAAAAACCATCATAAAAGACTATCCAAAAATATAAGATCACAGCATAAATAGCACAACACCATCCCTTCATAAATGCATTAGTTGGGTTAGAGTTGAACGCATTCGCAGTTATTTACTAAAATGAGAATTCAAACTGAATTATGAATTTAAGCCAGTGAATAACCCTGATTTAATCCAAGTTATGTTAGTGTATGTAATTATTTATTCATTGTTTGATATGTATGCATCTTAATTTGAATTTAATGACACTTTTTTAGTCTATGGTGTATATGATATATTAATTAATTAAATTACTTAATAAACACTAATTACTTCATTAGCTGAATCATTTTACTTAACTAACACTAATTATTCCTTAATTAGTTCATTTCAATTAATTCATTAATAAATAAACAATAATTTTTATATAACTTTGGTGTGCAGTTCTGCATTTCTGTGATTGTTGCTGTACCTTAGGGAGTGCAGGCAGAATTATCCCCCAATTTTTCTGCAGTTTGATAAACTGTTAAATAAAATGTGTGCACCCTTATGCTTTATTGAATAAAATGACAAATTAGCCTATTCCCTCCTATCAATATAGCCAACCTGCTCTTGGTGTTACAATGTCCTCTGAGTTGTGCTTGTAATATCCAAAGTACCTTGCTGAACGAAAAACGGATTAATGGTATTTTTTAAAGCTTTCAAAGTGTATTGTGCATAAAATGTGAACAAGACAAACGGAAGTGTGTTATTCTTGGACAGATCTCTGTGAATGTCACTAGTGACATAAAAACAAGAAACTCAAAAATATCTTGCAGGTTTCCAATATTGTCAGTGGGCATTGTGTGGGAAAAGTGTGACTGTGATACTACACAAGTATAGGGTTTATAATGTCTGTCCCTAGGCTACATTGTTAGGGCCATGTAAATAAGCTATCACAGTTACTGTTTCAATGCATATATATCCCATATTTATGTTGCAATGGCATAAGGGTTGGCAATGAAACTTTGGTTATTTTCCAATTGTCAGACGGAAAACACACACACACACACACAATGAAACCAAATCATGTGCAAATTAGCTCATACAAGATGTTTAGATGTTTTTCAAAGGGCTGGCACATTGAAAACCGCTTCAAAGAAGTCTCCAAAATGAATTCATGGTCTCCATTCAGAGTTTCTATGTGCACCGTTTTAACACATAGGGAGGTCTCTCTAAATGTATTTAGCTGAATGTCCTGGAGCCACAGGGAATTTGATCTCAGAAGTTCAGTCTGGTGTCTGGTGACCTCACATCACAAAAAGACTAATCAATTCTCGAGGATCTACTATGAGAAATGTTGCAATAAATTGAGGAAAGCCGGGCAAAAATGCACAAAAGTATTAGTGAAGCACATTTCTTTCAAGATACTGGTTGCAATATGTATTAGCAATATAAGTATTCAAATGTTACACGTGTGAATAGTGAGAAATCCTCCAGATCCTCTCTATTGACCCAAATTTATCAACGTTGGCTCAACTGACGGTTTTGCAAACATTACTCATCCACTATCTTAGAATAAAGCACTGCAATATTGCAGCTGGTGTGCAAATACTTGCCTTCTTTTAAATGTCAATAATACCTGAATATAAATGACTTTTAACAAAGACCGATATGATTTCTAATACATATATAAAATAATAAATGGGATTTGCATGTGCCATTTTACCAGTGGCATACTAACAGGAGGGGGTAGGATGGAAGTCCACCTTGCATGTGTGTGTGTGTGTGGGGGGGGTGCCTAGTGGCAGAACTACCACCTGTGCAGCGGCACCAGGACCCACATGCTGAGGGGAGCAAATAGGGTGGCACATGCACTTAAGGCGACACAATGGATATGTACCTTGAAGGGCCCCGTCATGCGCTGTGGCTCTATAACAGTAAGTCCTCTTTAATAATGTAATGGCAGCGCTGGAAGGAAGTGAAAGCCAGTCACTTCCTTCCAGCTAACACCAAGCCATGCATGAGGGAGTAGAAGGCACAAAGGAGAGGGCACAGATTGTGAGAGAGCCAGTGCGTAACTCCCAACAGCCTTAGCCATCAGAAACTACCCTTCTGCATCCAAAAGATAGGAAACAGGAGGGTGGCTGAAAATGTGTACATTTTGACCTGCAGTATGTGTGTCATAATGTGTCAGTCTGTGTATCTATGTGTGTGTCTGTGTATTTGTATGTGTGCCAGTGTACCTGTAAGTATTTTTCTGCCTGTGTGCATCAGTGTGTGTCTGTGTCTCTGCATGTATGTCTGTGTAACTGTATATGGGTTAGTGTGTATATTTGTGTTTCTTTGTATCTGTGTCTGTGCATCTGTATATGTATCTATATGTGTGTCTGTGTAGCTGTATGTGTGTCCGTGTTTGTATCTTTGTAGCTGCATGTGTGTCATCGTTTCTGTGTGTAAACAGTGGAGACCAAAAGGTAAATCCTATACCACATGTTTCTATAATGTGCACTGTTTTTTTCACTTGGAGAATAACTCCTTTAATTTTATGCTAAGTATCTATAGTTCTAATGCCAACACTTACAGCACGGATACTATTACATTGTGTAATTTCTTTATATTTATGTCCTTACTGTTACTGTAATATGGGTACTTTTGCTAACACATGTCTGTATGACTGGATTTGTAATTCTGTCAATTGTACCTTCTGTTATTTTATTCTCAATAAAACAATAAAACGTAATTACAAAAACAAATAAAGATTCTTACTTTAAGGCAAAGGGAGGGAGGTGTGACTAGGGCTGTATAAACAAAGTGGCAGAGAATTAAGCAATGAGACTGCAGGGACATGATCTATACAGCAAAACTGGTTAATTAAAGGAACACTGTAGTGTCAGGAACACAAACATGTATTCCTGACCCTTTAGTGTCAAAACCACAATTTTGGTGGCTTTTCCCCTGTTAACCCCCTTAAAAGGTAATAAACTTACCTAATTTCCATTTCTATGAGGACAATTCAGCGTCTCCATGCACACTGTGCAGTACTGCCCCAGGAAGCACCTCCAGTGGCCATCTGAGAGGTGGCCACTGGAGTTGTCGCTAGGGGGCTATCTAAACACTGCCTTTTCTCTGAAAAGGCAGTGTTTGCATGAAAATTTCTGCAGGGAATGATTATACTCATCAGAACAACTACATTAAGCTGTAGTTGTTCTGGTGACTATAGTGTCCCTTTAAAGGGACACTATAGTCACCAAAGCAACTTTAGCTTAATGGAGAAGTTTTTGAGTATAGATCATTCCTCTGAAGCTTCGCTGCTCAATTTACTGCTATTTAGGAGTTAAATCACTTTTGTTTCTGTTTATGCAGACCTAGTCACACCTCCCCTTGCTGTGACTGACACAGCCTGCACCAGGGCCGGATTAACATAGGTATGGCTGATGGAGCTGCAGCTCCTGGCCTATGCCCATAGAATAGGTCCATTGATTTAAAAAAAATGGCCGGTATTTAGTTGAGGCTGCCTGTCTGGTGCTGATATTGCAGTAATACCGGCTATACAAATGCCGGTATTTTTCTCAGTATAGACTGAGATTAGTCTGCAATATCAGCACCGGTCAGTAGGGGTCACTGTGTGTGTGGAGAGAGGCAGGGATAGGAAGTTACAGCATATACCTGCTTCTCTCTACTAACTGATCCGCGGGGGAGCAGCTACACAGCACAGAGAGTCCAGACAGCAACTCCCAGCCTGTAGAGACAGCCTACAGCTCAGGGATGTGAGGGATGGGGTATAGGCTGCAGGGAAATATGAGGACACTGAGACACTAGGGGATGCTGTGAGACATTGGGACACAGGGAGACTTCTGAGGACACTGAGACACTTGGACACAGAGACATGGGGACACAGACACACATGGGGACACAGACACTAGGGGACACTAAGATCTCGGAACACAAAGCCACTAGGGGATGCTGGGAGACATGGGCACACAGACACACATGGGGACACTGAGACATGGGGAAACAGACACACATGGGGACACTGAGACACTTGGGGATACTGGGAGAAATGGGGACACTCAGAGACATGGGGACACTGAGACACAATGTCCCCAAGTGTCTCAGTGTCCCCATGTCTGCCAGCCAGTGTCCCTGGCCTGTATTTTTTTCCAAGAAAGGTAGCAACCCTAACTACTCTTCACATACTCTTGCTTAAGTATAGAAACTTAATAGGGATATATGGAAAAAACGTCTAAGGACAGTCCATAGAAAGCATGGAGCAAGCGCATCATTAGATGCATTTATGTCAAGCTCAGGATGCTGTTGGCCAGCATGCATGATTGACAGGCAGCCTGACATGCATTCATGCCAGGCTAGCCTTCCAATTCTTTGGGCAGACACGCCAACTTTTTGGGCATGTTCGTCCCTTACAGGAGTTCTGGTTACATGTTCCGCATCAGTGGCCCACCCTTTTACACCACCCATTGACTTCCTGCTTCACTGGACACTGCTGTTAGGGGGTATGGATTTACATGAAAGCATGAATTATAGAGAGATTAGCATATTTCAAGAGAATCTGAGTTTTCTTATAGCTGCATCCTATGAGTTTCCCTCTGGCAACATCTCCACCAGATACATAACGCTTGAGAGGTATGACTGTTTTAGTGTTTTTTGACGATAAGATTCTGTACTTAGGTCCCTCATAATTGTCAGCACCAGGCCCACTGGGCTCTTAATCTGACCCTGGTCTGCATGAAAACAAAATTGTTTTATTTTCAATCACATGTAACTTATTTGAAATGTTTTATCTCCTGCTCTGTAAATTAAATTTTAATTACTTACCGGAGGCTCCTGCAGGGTTTAGCAAGCTATTAACATGCAAGAGAGAAGACATTCTAAACATTAGATGACTCTTTACAGGAAGTGTTTAGGAAGGCTGAGTAAATCACATGCAGGGAGGTGTGCCATGGGGCTGCATAAACAAACTGATTTAACTCCTAAATGGCAGAGAATTGTGCAGTGAGACTGCAGGGGCATTATCTATACACCAAAACTGCTACATTAAGCTAAGGTTGTTTTGGTGAATATAGTGTCCCGAACTTTGGTGAATATAGTGTCCGATAACTAACATTGCTTAATATACAATAGATGTCCAATTTGGAATTAAATAATTAATTGTTATTTCTACAGAATTAATATCAAATACAAAATGGGCTTCTTATATCGAGGAAATTTCCCTGGCATTGGATAAGCAGTACTTATTCAAGTGTAGGCAATGAATTCAATCCAATTATTCACAGCAGTATTATGCATTACCAGGTATATTTTATAAGAAAACATCACCATGTAATAACATGCAGTATATCACAGCATTAATTGGCTACATTTTTGTGCCACTTCCTTTTTGCTGTTATGGCACGCAACAGCATGAGAATTTGCTACATAACAGAAACATCAGGAATATGCATCTAATTTTATACATAACATAATATTAATTCGGCATTCTCTGGATAGAGCGTTCTGTTACTGGAGCGGATTCTACGCCACTGATATGCATGTGCCATCACCCTTGGCAGAGATTTGGGAATCTTTGCCATTGATACAAACGACAATGCCGAAGCTTTTCATTTGTTTTGCCAGCTCTGTGTGATATATTTGATGGTGTGTAGTGCGCGTTTTGGAGAGCCTCTATTAACAGTAACGCTGTACAACAAGCTAACGCCTGCGGAAGAAAGCGATAAGGGTCTACTTCTATCAGGTGCAGATTTTCACCTGAGGAAGACCTATTTTAGGTTGAAACGCGTTGTGCTACATTTGTTTTTTTTTAAACTTATTGTTAATAAATACTCACCTTTTAAATGTTCATCTTAGACTCTGGATTTCCTGTTTTGCTAGCAGTACTGAGTTCCTGAAAAAGGTGACTGCTGCAAGCTTCATCTAATATGTCCTTGATGAAATGACATGCACTACAAGTCCTGAGCCTATTTCTAACTGGCTCTGAAAAGTGTGAGTTTACTGACTATTTGCATAAATTCATACATATTATATACAGGTTATGCTATGTGTATCTGTTTTCTATTCATTTAATATAGGATAAAGAAACTCCGGTACACTGGTTACCAAAGACATTATATATGTAAGGTAAACCAGAGTCTTCTGTGTGCGTAAATCACCTTGTTTATTTCTATTATACCACGTGAACAGTGACTTTACACTTGGGGTTGTTGTTTTTTCAGCAGCACCATATTTAGACTATTTCTTTAAGCGTCATTCTTTCCTTCATTTATACTATTCTACTCCATCCAGATCCAGGTCACGCCCCCCATAATAGAATAACGTAGATCAGGGCACAGCTGGTGGTTTCTTAAGTAGGCAAAGTTCTGCACTGTAATACAGCTGCCTACTGAAGAAACCACCAGGTGTGCCCTGATCTACATTATTCTATTAAATCTTTCCTGGGTTTGTGGCCCTGCTGCCTGGAGCACTCTGATGGAAGTACTCCCTGGATACTCTGTGCATATCCTCTCTACCTTTGCAATACACCCCCCCACATAATATCATTTTTAATGCACATATTTCCAATACATGAAAATGTATGATGCATGAAAAAAAAGCGGCCAACTATACTCTGCCGCGGTGCTTTAAACTGAAGTATCACTGTCTCAATGCTGTCTGTAACATCTATCATGGCTGCAGTGAAGGAGTAATGTATATATATCTTAGTTCTCAAATAAGCCATTTAATGAAAGTATATTGAGAAATCTTACAATCTAAAGTATAGTAACAAGTAACGTTTCTTGTGGAGGGATTTAAAAGGGAGACGAAAAAGTGTACTGCACTAGATATATCCCGCAACTTGTGAAATGGAGTAAATAGTAACATGTAACACAAGATTTGTAAAGTGGAGGCTGCAGACAGCACATCCAGCTGGCTGGCACTGCTCAACCTCCCTCCTGTCAGAAAGAGTTAACCCTTTAACTTGTACCAAAGCACCTGCTGTTGGCTATTTGTAACTAAGTGATGCAAACTTTGTTTGAGACTGCAAAATCGCATTAACCCTTTGCAAGATACAGTTGTATGCAACAAGCCATGTTAAACCTTCTACGCGTGAGCCAGTGCACGACATGTTGTGAAAATTAAATAAAAATATATGCTTCTATAAAGTTTAGTGTGACAACAGAACATACAATGTATTCATTCCCACCCCCCCCTCCCCCCACTTCCAAATTTTTTTTATTTTTCCCCCAAAAAAAATATGAATCACGTGTGCATATTTTGTGTCAGGGAAAATCAGCGTAGCTTAAATCCATGCCGTCCACTATTATTTTAAAATTTTTAATATTAAATAATGAATCTTTAGCAATTGTCCTTAAATTGTGTATGTTTCGTGGTTGCAATGAATTAACGTACTTATTACAACGTCTTACACTTGCTTATTAAATGTGGTTCCTCCTCCCCACTCACGTAACTGATATTTATTACGTGATTATCATGATTAGCAGTATTTTCACTCATAACCTGCTCAAAAAAAGCGAGTTTATTTTGTGTTAATATTTTCAGGAAAAACAGATTATTTCAATAATTTCATAATTTCGGTTGATGCCAGAGATTAAAATTTTCTGTCTACAGTAGATCATCCACTTGAGGTTCTTTCTACATATCTAGTCGCTTATCTTATTGAGTTTGCAAATATTGTAAGTATTCTCTTGGGATAAAAATAGTGCTAGATGATTAGTTAGGCAAGTTCATTTGACACCATTCCCCATCCGTGACGCTGGGACCAAGCATCTGTATATGGTATACATCTTACAGTATATATAGGTGGGGTTAGCCTCTAGGAAGGCACACAGCTACTGCTCCACTGCCAAACAGATCTTCTCCTTGACCAGCCAAGACAACCACAAGGTAAGCTGCTCAGACAGTACCAGCAAGGAAGAAGGGTAATTCACTTAAGGAACTGCAAAACAAGGAAGACTGAAGATCAGGGGATACAAAATCAGAAGAGGAATAAGATTTATTAAAGCGAAAAGGGACATATAAAAAAAAAATCAAACTCTAAAGATTTTCTACTGCAGAACCCAAGTGATGAAGAGAAAACTTTGCTAACTAAACCACACCACGCTAAACATGCTTATTTTAAATGGAATGATTTCCAAAGCACTTGAGCATACAATATGATTACTGCAAGTACTTTAGAAGGCTTTAGAAAATCAAATTTTTCTTTTTTTCATTTTGGTACTTGGGGATTTACTAGATAATTTTATGTAATTTCGCCTTTTGAAGCTCGCTTGTGCATACAGCAACTAAATTTACTATAGTAGTTTGTATTTATTTATTTTTGTTAGATATCTTAAACATAGACCTAAATGGGCACAGTAGGAGAGGAACATCACAATATAATTGACTGAATGGCTAAAATCTTTATTTTATATTTTCTTTCTATAGAATCACCATGTCTATCACTGACATCCTCTCCGTAAAGGACATTGAAACTGCCCTGCAGAGTGTACAGAGTAAGTTATATTTTTACAATTTTTATATAACAGACAGAATCTTACATATAATATACCTGGCAAATGAATGCAATGGCATAAAAAAAATACAATAATGATAATATTATAAAATATACGCACATTATGCAAAATGTAATGTCAGATGCACACAAAAAAAATCATGCTGGCTTAAAATATGATAATGAGATTCTCATTTAAATGTTATATAAATAAAAAATACAAAATGAAAGTTAGCTACAAATGAAGCTAAAATGAATGAACTTGCCTTACCAAATGTTTTAAAGGAAGTTGTAGAGATAGAAAAGTTTTCAATCTGGAACTTATGATACATGACATTAACTATAAATTGTCTGTTAAAAATGGTTCTAGGAGATCTAGAAAGTATACTCAAATATACGTGTATATATTTGGTCAAGAAAGTATATTTCAAATTAATAAATAGTTTTTTTTTTTTTTTTTAAGAAAATAGAATACTTTAATGTAATTCCATTGAACTTTCCATAATTTCTCTATTTTTTTTCCTATTCCTGCAGAGGCATTTGACTACAAGACCTTCTTTGCTAAAGTCGGATTGTCTGGCAAGTCTGCTGATCAGGTCAAGCAAGTCTTTGAAATTCTTGACAGAGACAGGAGTGGATACATTGAGGAAGATGAACTCCAGTAAGTACACTTAATTAAAAAAAAATGTCTTAAAACTTCCGAACAAGTGGAGCTACCTCCCAACTAGTAGAACTACCTCCCCAGAAAAACATAGCTATAATGGATCAAAATAAACAATTGGTTCATTTTTTTTATTGTCCTTGCATAGCTGCAACAGAAACTGTTGCATGATAGTCAAATTGTATTGATCACTCTGTTTAAAATATATAAAATGCCAAAATTTAATCCATTAGATATATTCCATATGAATACTGAACTTTTGAAATGCAGGGATAATTGAGATTAGAACATAAAGATCTTCTCGTTTTATTTTCCTTCAGATTGTTCCTTCAGAACTTCAAGTCTGGTGCAAGAGCTTTGAGCGATTCTGAGACCAAGGCTTTCCTGGCAGCAGGAGACTCTGACGGTGATGGCAAGATTGGAGTAGATGGTAAGATCTATTTAATATATTGATTCAAAATTTCCAACATCAAAAATATTTGGATAATTCTTCCCCAACGGGACATCCTGTAAATACCTAGTAACTTCTGCTTCTAGCCCTAGTTGGGTTGGTAGATTAAATTTTCAGAGGGTGCTGTTTTTACACCAGGAATTTGCTCTGGCAGCAAGTCTTGTTGTTACACCCTTAATTTGTAGTGTGCCTTAAGACTGCTCCATATATAGCAAAGAGTGAACTCTAGACAACTATCAATGACTATGGAACTCACACAGCATAACACTAGCTCTCATTAGTACAATGCTAAAGAATCATATTTCCTTTAAACTAAAGTCAATCAAATTCATTCTTTCAGAAATAAAAACAACAGAACACATTTAATTAATTCTTCTTTTTTTTGTATTGTCTTTGCAGAATTCCAGGCCCTGGTAAAGGCATAAATAGCCTAAGACCAAAAAGACAACAAGGACTGAACCCTCACTTCTCACCCAACAGACACCTCATCCACAACTGGCACCTATTTGTGCATTTTTATACTGTCTCATGGCATAGGTGAAATGCCTGTTTATTAACTATGTTTGGGACTATTGAAAGATCATACAATGTACAGGTATTCTGTTCATTTACTGTTATGTCTTAAGTGTTTTTGGATGGCGCTTACGGATTTCGACCAATCACAATGTTGAAGTTGTGGCTGGAAGATGGAAAAACAAAAATAAAAATTCTTTAAATAAAACTTTTTTTTCATGTCATTTCTTTTATTGTATAATAGCTATTTGTCAACTTTTGCAATACTGATGGGATCTAAATTATTTGATATTGAAAATGTCATCAATGGTATTTGAGGAGGTTAAATTCTAAAATACAGTTTAATTTACGATGTTCAATAACTTTCTTTTATACACTTTAAAAACATGATTTTTGGTAATACTTGAGTAATCGAATATCACTCAAATACAAACATTTATTTTCTTATAGCAGGGAAAACAATTTTCAAATCTGGTTGAATTTATAACTCACCACAAATAATCTCTTTAAACTAAAAATACTTAAATATTAAATATGCTTATAACAACAAATCCCCTTAATTTATAATATCACCTGAAAGGAAAAATATAAATACATTAAAATATATAAAAAAAAATAAAAGCCTATCTACTCTCTCTCTCCTCTCTATTAATCTACCTCTCATCCCTCTCTCTCACTCTCTCTCTATCGATCTACCTCTCTCTCGCTCTCTCTCTCTACCTCTCTTTCTCTTGCTCTCTCGCTCTCTATCGATCTACCTCTCTCTTGCTCTCTCTCTCTCATCTCTATCAATCTACCTTTCTTCCTCTCTCTCATCTCTCTATCACCGCTCTCTCTCTCTCTCTCTCATCTACCTCTCTTTCTCTCATCTACCTCTCTTTCTCTCTCTCTCATGCATCTCTCACTCTCTCTTTCTATGTATCTTTTACTATCTCTCTCCATCTCTTTCGATCTACCTCTCTTTCTCTCGATCTACCTACCTCTTCCTCTCTATCGATCTACCTCTCTTTCTCTCATCTCTCTATCAATCTACCTTTCTTCCTCTCTCTCATCTCTCTATCACCACTCTTTCTCTCTCTCTCACCACTCTTTCTCTCTCTCTCATCTACCTCTCTTTCTCTCTCTCTCTTACTATCTCTCTCTTTCTATGTATCTTTTACTATCTCTCATCTCTCTATCGATCTACTTCTCACTATCTCTCTCCATCTCTCTTTCGATCTACCTCTCTCTCTATCGATCTACCTCTCTTTCTCTCTCTCTATCGATCTACCTCTCTTTCTCTCTATCAATCTACCCCTCTTTCTCTCTCTCTCTATCAATCTACCTCTCTTTCTCTCTCATCTATCTATTGGTATTTTACAAGTCAGCTATATTGGCCTTAATTTTCCAGAGTCTGTTGTAAACATTACTCAATGTTATGTGAGATCAGATGAACTTTAGAAGAACATTAAGTTCACCTTCCTTTAATAATCACTGCTTGTTTTCCCATGTCAAAAGTAATGTAATATAATTGCCTTCAGCCATACAAGTTATTTTACTTATGAGGAGGGTCAGTGTGCTTGTGAAGGTGTCAGTGTCTGTTAACTAACATGTGTAATGACAATTCTGCTAAACCATACAGCCATGTTCAGAGCAACATATATATGACAAGGCTTAAAATTTTTACAAAGATAGCAAAATATGGAATACAGACATTTCAAGAGGCAGCTACATATGTTTTATTATTATTGTTTAATTGTAAATATTTAGCTCAATTAAATAATGCATAAAAAGTAAATGGCATAACAAAATGGACTTTGAAACACAAAACCACTAGTTATCATGAAATTATTTGTTTATTATGGGGTAAAATTATTATTGAACTCATTAAGAAAATGACATTATGTGTCATCACAATCCGGTTCTTAAAGTCTCTTTGCCAATAACAAATGTGGTATTTATTTAACATTTGCATCTCCACACCCCCTTGCTGTTTCTATGTGAGTGGGACAATGCATTTTGGTCGATCTGTAAATACTGGATATGCAGTTATTGATTCATAAAGGGTTAACCACTGATTTTCAGAATTGTGTAACCATCTCATCAACAGTACACGTCACTATTTGTGCTCTCATTGGTGGGCCATGATTATTTAACATAAATTAAATAGAGAACTTTAAGTTTCTGCTTTTGGGCTCTGTAAGGGTTAAATGTTGCTAACTCTTACACTGTTGGATGTCCTCTGAACTCTAAGTAGTTCTCAAACTGCAGGTTAGGTTTCACTTAGAGCCAAGGCATGCAGCTGAGCTGTTTGGCATATGGTCAGTGTGCCTGCAATGCTAGAAATTTGGATGAAATATTATGCACTGCCAGACAGACATACCGGGGAGTTAACATGAAGAGATGTTGGGTCAAAGCTCCTATTCTGTACCAAGCAAAATGCAGAAAACTAATTGGGTAAATGTGGTGAGACAAAAAAATAATCCAAATTCTTAAGACATGAATATGTTCTTACATTGATGGCTTTAAGTCAAGTTAAAACCCGCTGCTCAAATGTCAACGGTCTTCCAACTCACTGGAGTTAACCAGATCCAAAGTAATGTTTAAATCCCTTGCGCAAAATATCTAGGTTCACTGTCTTGTATCTAGCAAACAATTTCAAATAGAGTTTTTTTCTGACATCTATCATTTCTACACTTGTACAGCCAGAGTTGGCTAAGTAAAACTCCGATGTTTGCTATCAACCCTCAAGTGTAATTTGCGGATGTTAATTTTTTTGTGTGTAAAAGCTTAGAAAAATCAAATAAATAATAATAAAAAATAAAGTTGGCTAAATGAACATAGAGGTCTGTATAGTTATTCGTTATTAGCAACCTGCAACATTTGCAAAATAAATAACAAAAAACAATACATTTAAAAGTCTGTATGCAGCTTTTTAATTTTTTTTGTATTTTAGAGTAACATTAAGCACGTATAGTGCATATTACATGCACATATAGCAGGCAATACAAATTACGCAATATATAGCCATGTGATCCCAGAGACATACATGGTTACTCTAAGCACCAAAGGCACTAGTTATGATGCAAGGACACTGTTGGTGCAGTTTTGCCTTTCAAAGTTCATTTTTTTTTTCTGAGATACAGGCTAATGAGCTTTGATTTTAAGTGGATGATAAAAAAAGCCCAAACAAAGAATGGGTAGTGAGTGGATTGGCGCTGATATTGGTAAACTGCAACCACCCATAGTGGCCTCATCCACAAATAGGACACAAAAATAAAACAGTAAATAAATAGAAACAGATAGGGGGTGCAAATCTACAAGTATGGATAGTGAGGAATACCAAGTTTTTATACATTACACATTTTTTGTAACTAAAACTGTAGAAAACATAAAAGCACACAGCATAATATTCATTTAAAATATCATATTTAAAATCAGGGGTAATGGGTCACTCACAATACTCAGAGCCACGTATAGCAGGCTCTGGCTGTAAAGGTGGTGGTTTAATATACTCCTTAGGCGATCTGCCCTACTGCTGGTACAATCTTCCCTATTGATGAAAGAATTCTCCAGAGTATAAAAGAATTTTACTTGCAAATCAAAGTTAAAACAAAACAAATATTTAACTTAAAATTGCAGGCACATCGTGTTTTAACCTCAAAGGTTTTCTTTCAGGTGCATACTGTCCTGTCTCCATGTCTTTCTTTTTATCTGGGCAAACAGGACACAGATTTTCGCACCGTTTCCGTCACGGTGTAGATTCTCCCACTTGGGAGTCTTTCGTGCGGTGTCATCGCGTGCGTTGTGATGACGTCAGTGACGTAATGCTGTCTTGAGATCGTCACATGGTGTTCCCCACAGCCGCGTTCACCATACAGTTGCGGCGGTCATAATTAGACTTATTGATGCAAAATATGTATACATACATATTTAAATTTCACACTAACTTTATTATACATAACTAAACATCTATAATTTAAAAACAATATAGGTATATATGTGTACCTAAATATCAGAGGAGAGAAAAGAAAAAAATACATAAAATTATCTAAACAAAAATCATAATACCATAGCTTCAAATGTGATGAAAACCATTCTATCATTGCACTCCCACAGCCTAACAAGATGGCGACTCCTCGGCAACAACATACCGCTACTCAAATAAGCTATTGAACTTTACACCGGGGCATCCGTTATTTTTTGTATATTTAACTATGAGATATGCTCATTTTTTATTTCACATATTTTTTACCTCCTTTTTTCTTATGTTTTTATGGATAATTATTTATTTTAAAATATATATATTTGGTTCATTAATAATTTTACTTATGCTTTTACTATGAATTTCTTTATTTTACTCTGTTTTTATTTTTTGGCTGTGCAATGATAGAATGATGATTTTTATCACATTTGAAGTTATGGTATTATGGTTTTTGTTTAGATCATTTTATGTATTTTTTAAATACAAAGTTATCCTTACCCATTTCTTTTCTTTCCTTCTCTGATATTTAGGTACACATATATACCTACATTGTTATTAAATTATAGAGGTTTAGTTATGTATAAAAATGTTAGTGTGAAATTTAAATATGATTTATGTATGTATATATATTTTGCACGAATAAGTCTTATTATGGACGCTCAGTTTGCGCCCTCTAAAGACTTTTACTGCACGGGCTTATTCCCAATCTAAAAATGGCCGCCGCAACTGTATGGTGAATGTGGTTGTGGGGAACACCATATGATGATCTCAAGACGGCATTACTTCACTGACATCATCACGCCGCACCCGATGATGCTGCACAAAAGACTCCCAAGTGGGAGGAGCTACACTGCACCGGAATTGGCGTGAAAATCTATTTCCTGTTTGCCCAGATAAAAAGAAGGACATAGAGACAGGACTGTATGCACCTGGAAGAAGACCTTTGAGGTAGAAACGCATTGTGCCTGCAATTTTATGCTAAATATTTGTTTTATTTGATTTGTTTTAACTTTGATTTTATACTCTATTACTCTGGAGAATTCTTTCATCAATAAGGAGGATTGTACCAGCAGTGGGGCAGATCGCCTAAGGAGTATATTAAACCACCACCTTTACAGCCAGAGCCTGCTATACGTGGCTCTGAGTATTGTGAGTGACCCATTACCTCTGATTTTAAATCTGATATTTTAAAACAATATTATGCTGTGTGCTTTTATGTTTTCTACAGATTTATTTACAGAAAATGTGTAATGTATAAAAACTTGGTTTTACTTACTATCCATACTTGTAGATTAGCACCCCCTATCTGTTTCTATTTATCTACTGTTTGATTTAAAGTGTGCAGCTTTATTTCCCAGCTGTCAGAATGCCATGATTAATTTATTCTTGGCTAGAAAGGTAAATTTGGCCAAACTAATGCACACGAGTAGGCAGGATCTGTGAATCGGGCGGTGTGTAATCGGGAAAAAGCCATGCTACTCCTGCAATCACCATATTGAGCTGTTCATCTTATGTCTATTATATGAAGATTTAAACAATGGTCTGACAACAGACATACAGAAAATTAGGATTTAATGACTGGACCTTGAGTTTAGAAGGGAAATGGGTGTCACAATTATTTAGACCAGTATATGTCAATTTATAATTGCATCACGGAGTAACCACTATGAAGTAAGACCCAAGACCCAACAGTTGAGAGCGTATTAAAATAATAACAAAACAAAAAAAATCTGCAGTAAATACAAGTGTTTAGATTTGGTAGCATGGGGTCTCCCTTCAGTTCTTACAATGTTTTGGCTGAGGGTTTATGGATTGGCCTTATTAGTTTAATATATCAGATGCATTATGGTGCATGTTCTTAGTAGGTGAAAGAGGATAGCTTATTGAGTATGTCATGAGCACAAGTACTCAAACGAGGGGAGGTTTGTGTGCAGAGAGCCACTGGCTCCTGGGCTGGTGTGGCAATTGGCACAAAGACCTCCAGAGTGGCTCAGGAAGCAATTTAATGGAGGGTGGACCCTGCCTGTGTGATGCCGTCAAAGCTCCTTCCACCATTTGAAGTCAGAATGAAACTTTCCAGTAGGGACCATGCTGGCCAAATATTAATTTCTTAAAGTTAAGTTATAAATAAATTGTATCACAGTACCCCGTTAGGTGAAGAAGTAATTTTCACCTTGTGTTGCGTATGTTATTAATTGTTTTCAATGTGCTAAGATTTAGTCAAGTGGTGCAACAAAGTAATATATTCATAAACCCATAAGGATGGTAGAAGGCAAAAAA
This sequence comes from Pelobates cultripes, assembly GCA_933207985.1. Lineage (NCBI taxonomy): Eukaryota > Metazoa > Chordata > Amphibia > Anura > Pelobatidae > Pelobates > Pelobates cultripes. Next base: position 118,683,908 of record OW240918.1, on the reverse strand, counting down.
ACATGTTGAGCAAGCAGAATATGAATTTCTTAAAGTATTCTCTTCCAAACAATTTAAATTCCATGAAATCGTTTAGAATTGCATTCATTACTTTATTTGGGTCATATTACATTTGTGATCAGTTGTTTTCACCCTTTAGTTATATTAAATCCAGGACATATATAATTTATTGGCAGATTACATGGCTGCTGCACGTGTGGCTTTAAAATGTAACAGTGTGAACCCTGGCTTGACAAATTTTTAACAGGTCCTACTAAATTGGTCTATATCTGAAATCTAGTTTTTTGCACAATAGCATTTTTATGAAGTGTTGATGATTTGAAGACACATACTTTGTTTAAATTAATGTGTTTACTTTGCTATAAATTTGAAACGAGTTACACAATAAAAAAAACAAAAAACATTCTTTTCACTAAATTATCTCTTAAAGTGTTCAAGATTCAGTTACGTTATTTGCAGTTAAGCCACCGTGTTTCAACTGAAGGTATTCAGTGGCTCCAGCCACTTTAAGGTTCTGTAACTACCTCTCCTCTGCTTTGTATCTTTTCTTTACCTACATTTGTACACAGGGCTGAAAACATCCCAATACTAGAAAAGGACCAAGGACCCTCTAAATGGATGACAGCAGTTGGTCCATCACAGGTTGTAGTTTGTTAAGAAATGGCTCAAGCTATGCTGATGCTACTACTAAGTTCTGCCTGGCTCCCCCTGAGACTGTTGAAACTTCACTCTCCCTCCTCTCCATGTGACCACACAGATCGGGTGCAGACACACAGTGAGGGTGCCGGTCGTTTGTTGTGACACTGCTGATCTTTGCAGAGATACATGAAAATGATTTTAAAATATAAGAAATTGCATCAATCTATCCTCACATCTAACATAATGCCAAGTGTGCTCTTCATATGCTCTGCCACAAGCTCCTGATTAAAGCTGCAACAAAGAAGATATAAATAATTGCAGCAGACAATTCGATAAATGGTTACAAGGTGCCTCACAGTATATTAGCCAATTAGAAAGGCAAAGACATGGAACTTTACCTGTGACACTATACCAGAACCATTGGACATACATATCAAAGCGAAGAGGCCAGACACCAAACACAATATCATTTTATGGCAACACAATCTTTATCTAACCATTCTATAATTAAGGGCATTAATGGTAAAGAAAATAGTATTAGCACTCCTACTTCTCTAATACAGAACAAGTCGCTTGCAAACAGACACTTGGCCATAAAGCAAAAGGTGACATTGATGCTAAATCTGTGTGTTCTTAAAATAAAACAAAGAAAACGTGGTGTAGAAAATTCCCTAAGAACAGTTGGGAAGGCCCTTACTTAGGACTTGATAAATGTTGTCCATCGGTATACGTATTACAAAAAGTGGATGGACATTCTGCACATAGACACAATATGCAGTTAAAGGAGTTTAAGGGGGAAGTGTCAGGATTACTAATTGATTCCGCACACAGAATTGTATTACACCTAGGACTAAGGATAGCGTCTAAATGGACCTTAGAATGGCCGGACTTAACGTATCTAAGAATAGTCGGAGTACTTGCTGAGGTCAGGAATATAGAATCAGACACAGTGATGAGAAAAAAACAAAAGTCAAGGATACCAGAAAACAGGGAAGTCAGAAAGAAGCCAAAGTCAAATACCAAAAAATCAAGATGAGGATCACACTCTCAGATTACCATCAGGCAGAAACCATGACAGGGCAATGAGAGAATGTAAAAATAAGTTTAACCCCTTAAGGACACATGACGTGTGACATGTCATGATTCCTTTTTTTTCCAGAAGTTTGGTCCTTAAGGGGTTAAACAACCCTCCTGTTATTCCGACTGGCTGTAATCGGCCTTTGACCCCAAAACGTGTGTGCACGTGACGTCATGCACACGCCGACGTCATCCTTAACGTGGACGGTCATGGGGCTATAAGGTGGCATAGATCTGCAGTGGCCGGCGTCCCTAGACATGCTGGGTTTATCAGGTATCCGAGCACACGGCTGTAGATGGGCACAACTATTCCTGTCAGGAAGGTAAATACCATTAACCACATTACCATAAGCAGATTAATTTGTTACCGGAAGTGACTGAACAAATAAATGGTGAGATCTGTTGCTGCTTTAAGCTTTTAGCTCTTGATGCAACTGTATAATTCTGCTTCACCTTATATTCATCCTGATATTTTCTCAATTTTCCCCATTTCAAGCTGTAATAAGTAAGCCAATCCTGGTAATTTAATCTAAAAAACTCAGTTAGCAACAATTTTACAGTAGAAACCGAGGGTAGTTTTTAGGGGAGCACCCACCATTAAAACTAAGTTAGTTCACAGCTTTAATCCCCCAAAACCAGGACACACTTTTTAAATTCACCGAAATGCTTTTTTAAATGTGGTAGTTTAATGTATGTAAAATAACTGGTCCCCCATATGGCAAAATCTTTAGTTTTTATTCTTTTGTTACTAAAGAAAAATTCAACATAAATCAATGTATCACATGCCATTCAAAACAAATTATTTATTTGCTAAATTGCCCCTGATCCAATATGTAGGACAAACTAAAAGATCATTAAAGGTGAGGGTTAATGAACATGTGTTTATCATCAAAAGGAGCTTTGACAAACACTCTGTGTCTAAGCATTTTTTGGACCATTATGCAAGTAATCCAGGGAATCTAAATTATTGTGGGATAGAGAGGGTGACTGTTCCATGGAGAGGGGGAGAATTAGCTAAAAGGTTATTATACCGAGAAATGTCATGGATTTTTGAGCTTAAAACCGTAATGCCTGCAGGGATGAATGCGGAGTATGATCTTGCAAGCATTTTATGATTAAGGGTTATATTTTAAAACTTATTTGAATTGTCTAGTGCTTTTGTGTGTTCATTCGTACTTATGCAGTTGTATATAGACATACACATAGATTCTCTATATCCTCTATGTATACTTGCAATCACAGGTATAAATATCACTCTAGATGGTGAGTCAATAAAAGAATTAGGAGGACACGTGTATAGAAAACATGTTTGCACATGAGTGTGCAGCAAGTATAACTTCTCATGATACATGTACAAAAAAAACTCTACATGCTCTAATATACTTGCACATGAGTGTGCAGCAAGTATAACTTTTTATAACTAGCCCTTTTTATTCCTTTTATGTCATATCATTTTTTACTATTTTCTATGCTTTTATTGCCATGTCGACTTGCATATCATTATAAGGTTCTCATCAAGTCTGTTATTAAGTTTTTTATATGAATAGGTGTTTTTATAATAATGTTGCCATCACTGTTTGTATATATAAATATTTTAAATTTTTTGTTTTTATGCTAAAACGCTTTAACCATGCTTTTGCAAATTCTTTCATGTAAAAAGGGAGGTTTTTATTACAATCTGGCACTTTAAAAGAGGACTGATGTATACATATAAAAGACCAATGTGTGTGGCCGGGACTAGAGGGCAAAACACGTTGAAGTGCTAACGGCTGACAGCTTCTGTTTTGCAAGGGTGAGAGAGACTGATCGCAAACAGCGTCTCGCAAAGGCAGGCAGTGAGCTACACGGCAGAAACACTGCAGCCTGACCGAAAGATTCAGTAGGACGAGCGGTAACATCGATTGCACCCGTTTCTAACCCATGCTCGTTTGTGGTATCTTGGACACAAGTACCACAACTTGTCTGTGTAAGGGTTCCTTTTTGAGGGAGAGGGTTATTTTAATGTTTAAAATAAAACAGTCGTTGCTGCATACATTGTATCCTATAACAGTGGATTCCACTTGGATTAACCCTTCCAACACCATAAGACCCTGGGACAAATGTGCAAATATAAATTTTTTCCCTTAGAAGAATACATATATTAACCAACATTTACTGTGGACACTTGCAAGGTTTTTGGGAACCAACAGATAAGTCAATCTATCAAGTGGTTATAATTATATTGTTTTCTGTTTAAGATTACTTGTGGAACACCCAATATAAGACGGTAGCTTTTCATATATAGCGCTAACACGATTTTTTAGATTATTGTAAAAGTGGAATTAGGAAGTTTCAAGTGTGTTTTAGCTGCTTTTAATATTTGATAACATTTACTATATTTTTTTTTACATCTTTTATAGCTTGCACTCACTTATTTTTATATATTGACAATCCTGGTAATTATTGATGATCAATATAAACTTTTTCATTATAATTCAACCCATGGAAACATGAAATCTAAGTTTTACTTTAGGAAGACGAATGGAAACAGTTATGTACATAAAAATAGCAGTCATTACCAACCTTTGCTCAGAGGGATGTCAAGAAGTCAAGCAACTAGGTTGAGACGTAACTGTTCGGAAATACAAGAATTTAAGACTCAGGCTGGATATATTTAAAAAAAAAATAGGTTGGTAAAAAAGGGATATTTAAAAATAGTATTGAGAAAGAAATCGAATTAATTACAAAGAAAAACAGAGATGATGATGGATAAAAACGAGGAATCAACCTGATACGTTTAAACATACATTCATAACTTGGTTTAACATTGATCACTGGAACATTAGAAATGTTTTATGAAAACCAATGGCCCATATTGTTTTGAGAAGCATTTTTGGGCAATTTATTACCTGATCAATCTCAGGTAAAAAAAAAAAAATAGTAGCACCTATGAGTTTTAGAAGCACGGTTACAGGAAATATTTTTTACCATCAGTTCTAGGATTGGTTGCTGCATGGATTATGCGGTATAATTCCTGCAGGGTCCGTGTGGCAAGAAATATGTGGGACATAGTAAACGAGGATCATAGAACATCTTAATGATATTAAAAAAGGTTTAATGCACCACTCCATTCCATTGCTTTGTAATACTTGTCCCATGTTTAACTAGAAATAATTTAGCTATGTAGGAATATAATATGTAAAAGCTCATTGGAGGGGGGGGGATAGAGTCAAGAATCTATTACAACAGGAAACTTAATGGGAACATCAATTAAATACATTTTAAATAGGGATGTGCATGGGAAAAATATTTGATTTGGTTCGGTTCGGCATTCCGAAATTCGGGTAATTGTAGGGTTAGGGTTAAGTTAGGGTTAGAGGTAGGGCTAATGGTAGGGTTAGAGGTAGGGCTGCATTAGGAGTAGGGTTATGGTAGGGTTAGGGGTAAGGTTAGCACAGGGTGAGGGGTAGGGTTAGGAATAACCCCAACCCTCTCCTGTTTTGCCTGTTTTCAAAAATCCGAAGCACTGTGGAACTTCATAAATTCGGCACTTCGGTTCGGCATTCAAAAATTCAGACATTCAGAAGCATAAGAATGTCCAAATTTGCATTTGGAACAAAACTAATTGCACATGTCTAATTTTAAATACATTGAACCAGATGGACTGCATGTAGCTATTGATCTTTTTTTTGTAAAGGACAGAGAAAATAAAGTGTGAAAAATCCTTATCACATGGGAATGGACACACATACATATAAAAAGCACATGCGGGGGGCGGAGCCTGACCGCCATGCTGACAGGCTGCACATGGAGAGAGCTCCGTGAAAACTACTGCAAAATCTTGAATTTATGCAACTTAAAGCGGCTATATACTCACAATCACACTGACAGTGCAGGGGATGCCCATCACTAAGCACAGCAGACATCCGCAGGTTGAAACAAGCAGTCTATAGCCGAGAACCCTCCGCAGCCTAACAGAGAATCAAGGCGTGGGAGCCACAGTCGACCTCCCCGCTGATATATTGGATTAAAATTAAGAAGGCAGAAGGGTCCCTGTCCCCCCCCCGCCGGTGGTGGTTACCCCGGCACCAACAAAGCGACGTTACCTACCTACTGCTGGAGGGGCCGCAACTTTGCCAGAACCTGAGCCGCACGAAACAAGCGACTCTGAACCAGATAAAATGGCGGTCTCCTCCCATGCGCACACCGCACAGGAATGGTGGCTGGATAAGATTTTAAAGCTAAATCTTAAACAAATGCAAGCTGGGGAGCTCAGAAGGAACGGTTGCATACTGCACATCTTGCCGCACCGTACATGCAGCAGTCAGACAAGCCGCCATCTCGCACACACACCCGACAAAGCAAGTGACAATACCACGACCTGCTCTGCTGGGGAGAGAGCGGAGACTACAGAGCAAGCTGAAGAGAGGACCCACCTTTAGCAAGGCATATCTCACCTACTCACCCAAAACCGGGGCCAGGAGGGGCTTTCCCCCTCGACACCGACCACACCAGCGGAGGCCCAGGGCCTGATACCCCCCAGGACATTCGTTGCACCTCTCAGGGGATGGACTTGGCCTTGATCAGAAACTGAGGTGGTACAGAGGTGATGGACCAGATACGGGCCTGGGATAGGCTGAAGGTACCCCCCGAGCACTCTTATGCTCTCATTCTCGGCAGATACCACCTGCATGATATGAACTTACCTGTCTCTGGAATAGGCTAACGACACAAAGACAACAACCGGCGGCCTGGGACTTTTCTTGTGTGTATCTGTTGCACAATAGGGCTTCATTTGTATGTCAGTTATATTTTGTGTTTTGATTACTCAATGATGCTTTTCTTTTACTAGCTCATGCAGCAAACCTATAAGCCCCTCCCCTCCAGTGGGACGCTACCTTTATATTTCACCCCATATGTTCCCCACCATTATGCATCTCAATTATATTAGTCTAGACAGTCTATCCTTGTGTCACAATATGATATATTGCCAATCTAGATGCATATCCATAGCCTGTTACTTAGCTTGTGTTATATACTAAACTAAAAAAAAAGAGATGTCTTTCTTGTTCGGAGTACCAAATGCGTAATCTTGAATGTTGATCCTCTTACCAAGCTGGCTCTGAATTAAAAATTTTCTCTTCTGTATACTGCTATCATCTCAATAAAAGAATGATTGATAAAAAAAATTTTTAAAAAGCACATTCTTGTGCTAAACATAGTAAAGAATAAAAAAAAAAAAAATCTGGAGTATAGGTTTAAATTATGTTTGTAAGATTTACAATATTTTTTAAAATAAAAAAATAAATAAAAATACTGTCATTTTATATTAACACTCATCAAATATGGGTACAGTAACGTACTAAGAGGGGGGCGGCCGCACAGTTCACACATGCAGAGACAGGCAGCTGCAGAACTTCAAAACCACTTCAAAGCCACCGCAAGTAAGAACATTGGAGGTGGAGCTAATTGGCAGCATGGGCGGGGCCTAATTGGCAATGTGGGCAGAGCTAAACACAGCTTCCAGCCGCTGCTATTACTGCTGAACATCGAGGGGAAGCAGGAAGGAGTCCCTGCTTCCCCAACAACGACACACCAGGGACTGAATCCATTTCTCCTCCAGCCCAAGCTGACTGTAAGTAAGAGAGAGAGAGTGTGTGTGTTTGCGTGTGTGACTGTCTGCCTGTGATTGGGTGATGCTGCCTGTGACAGTGTGTGTGTGTGTGCGACTGTCTGCCTGTGATTGGGTGATGCTGCCTGTGACAGTGTGTGTGTGTGTGAGTGTGAATGTCTGCCTGTAACTGTGTGTGTGACTGTGTGCGAGTGATTATGTGCCTGGGACTGTGTGCACGTGGCTGTATTTGACAATATATGTATGCAGTGGCGTACTAAGAGTGGGGCGGGAGAGAGCGGTCTGCCCCCGGTGCCATTAACTAGGGGGTTACCATGACTGCCTGTGGTATGATCAATCCATTATTACACCACAGGCAGCACTTTTTGGAGAAGCAGTGGGAGCAGTGTGTAGGCGCGCAACGTTACACCAACGTGACATTGATGTGCACCTCTTGTCCTTTTTCACAGAGTTCCAGCAATAGCTGAAAGGGGGTGCAGAGATTTTGTGGAAGGGGAGCACTAGAGGGGTTTTGTAGAATGGGGGCAGGACATGCGTTTTGTAGAATGGCAGGCAGGAGATGGGTTTTAAGAAATAACATCGCGATCATGTGATGAGCACTAATAGAAAATATAAGGTGGAACGCTTTCAGGAGTAACAGTGGAACATAGACTACACATACCATACCATAATAGTGGGCATCTGCTCTGGGGAGGCGTGCTTGTAATCTAGGAGGGATGAGCATGAGAACAAGGAAGCCAATTGGGAAGGAGGCTCGGAAGACACCCATTAAAGGACCAATCAGAACAGGGGACAAACCCTGTAAAACAAGGACCCGGGTGGGAATAAAGTAGGTTTTATTTGTTTTCACTGTGTATTTGGTTGCTGAAGAAGTCCAGTTATTACACCCTGTTCCAAATTATGCAAATTATATTTTTCTCATTTACCTTAATAACTGATGTAAATAACAGTCAGCATAATGCTCATGTTATGAACTATTAAGAGTACAATTCAATTTGAAAAAACCTCCTAATGATAACAGTATTTTTTTTTAAACATAAAAAACTTACAATGCACTGTTCCAATTATTACGCACAGTAAGTTTCAAAACACTGTATAGGTTGTAAAGAACTGAAAATTTAAATTTGTTGTGTTTGCAGCATATTTACTGAAATCAAAAGCTACACTGCTCAAAAAAATAAAGGGAACACAAAAATAACATATCCTAGATCCGAATAAATTAAATATTCTTCTGAAATACTTTGTTCTTTACATAGTTGAATGTGCTGACAACAAAATCACAAAAATTAAAAAATGGAAATCAAATTTTTCAACCCATGGAGGTCTAGATTTGGAGTCACACTCCAAATTAAAGTGGAAAAACACACTACAGACTGATCCAACTTTGATGTAATGTCCTTAAAACAAGTCAAAATGAGGCTTAGTAGTGTGTGTGGCCTTCACGTGCCTGTATGACCTCCCTACAACGCCTGTGCATGCTCCTGATGAGGTGGCGGATGGTCTCCTGAGGGATCTCCTCCCAGACCTGGACTAACGCATCTGCCAACTCCTGGACAGTCGGTGGTGCAACGTGACGTTGGTGGATGGAGCGAGACATGATGTCCCAGATGTGCTCAATTGGATTCAGGTCTGGGGAATGGGCGGGCCAGTTCATAGCATCAATGCCTTCGTCTTGCAGGAACTGCTGACACACTCCAGCCTCATGAGGTCTAGCATTGTCTTGCATTAGGAAGAACCCAAGGCCAACCGCAACAGCATATGGTCTCACAAGGGGTCTGAGGATCTCATCTCGGTACCTAATGGCAGTCAGGCTACGTCTGGCGAGCACATGGAGGGCTGTGCGGCCCCCCAAAGAAATGCCACCCCACACCCTTACTGACCCACTGCCAAACCGGTCGTGCTGGAGGATGTTGTAGGCAGCAGAACGTTCTCCACAGCGTCTACAGACTGTCACGTCTGTCACATGTGCTCAGTGTGAACCTGCTTTCATCTGTGAAGAGCACAGGGCGCCAGTGGTGAATTTGCCAATCTTGGTGTTCTCTGGGAAATGCCAAACGTCCTGCACGGTGTTGTGCTGTAAGCACAAGCCCCACCTGTGGACATCAGGCCCTCATACCACCCTCATGGAGTCTGCTTCTGACCGTTTGAGCAGACACATGCACATTTGTGGCCTGCTGGAGGTCATTTTGCAGGGCTCTGGCAGTGCTCCTCCTGTTCCTCCTTACACAAAGGCAGAGGCAGCGGTCCTGCTGCTGGGTTGTTGCCCTCCTACGGCCTCCTCCACGTCTCCTGATGTACTGGCCTGTCTCCTGGTAGCACCTCCATGCTCTGGACACTACGCTGACAGACACAGCAAACCTTCTTGCCACAGCTCGCATTGATGTGCCATCCTGGATGAGCTGCACTACCTGAGCCACTTGTGTGGGTTGTAGACTCCGTCTCATGCTACCACTAGAGTGAAAGCACCGCCAGCATTCAAAAGTGACCAAAACATCAGCCAGGAAGCATAGGAACTGAGAAGTGGTCTGTGGTCACCACCTGCAGAACCACTCCTTTATTGGGGGTGTCTTGCTAATTGCCTATAATTTCCACCTGTTGTCTATCCCATTTGCACAGCAGCATGTGAAATTGATTGTCACTCAGTGTTGCTTCCTAAGTGGACAGTTTGATTTCACAGAAGTATGATTGACTTGGAGTTACATTGTGTTGTTTAAGTGTTCCCTTTATTTTTTTGAGCAGTGTATTTCAATCAAACTTATAACATTTTAACAGGTCACGTTACATTTTAACATAGGACCCCTTGTTTGATAGCAGCTTCACAAGTCTTACATCCATTGAACTTGTGAGTTTTTGGACAGTTTCTGCTTGAATTTGTTTGCAAGGTGTCAGAATAGCCTCCCAGAGCTGCTATTTGGATGTAAACTGCCTCCCACCCTCATAGATCTTTTCCTTGAGGATGCTCCAAAGGTTCTCAATAGGATTGAGGTCAGGGGAGGATGGAGGCCACACCATGACTTTCTCTACTTTTAACCCCATAGCAGTCATTGATGAAGAGGTATTCTTGCAGCATGAGATGGTGCATTGTCATGCATGAAGATGATTTTATTACGGAAATCATAGTTCTTCCTTCTGTACCAGGGAAGAAAGTGGTCAGTCATTAACTCCACATACTTTGCAGAGGTGATCTTTACACCTTCGGAGACCCTAAAGGGGCCGACCAGCTCTCTTCTCATGATTCCGGCCCAAAACATGACTCCACCACCGCCTTGCTGACGTCGCAGCCTTGTTGGAACAGGGTGGCTGTCCACCAACCATCTGGACTATCCAGGGTTGCACGGCACTCATCAGTGAACAGGACTGTTTGAAAATTAGTCTTCATGTATTTTTCTGCCCAATGCAGCCGTTTCTGCTTGTGAGCATTGGTTAGTGGTGGCAGAATAGAAGGTTTATGCACAGTTGCAAGACTCTGGAGGACTCTACACCTTGATGTCCGTGGGACTCCAGAGGCACCAGCAGCTTCAAATATCTGTTTGCTGCTATGTAATGGTATTTTAGCAGCTGCTCTCTTGATCCGATGCATGGATCTGGCAGAAATCTTCCTCAATGTGCCTTTATCTGCACAAACCCATCTGTGCTCTGAATCAGCCACAAATCTCTTAACATTTTCATGAAATATCTAATGTTTTCATACCTCATCCAAGGCATTGAACTATTTCACTCTTTTCGGCAGCAGAGAGATCATTTTTCTTCCCATATTGCATGAAAATGGTGCTCTGCTTAATAATGTGGAATACCCTCCTTTCGTAGTTTTTCCTTAAATTGGGCTCACCTGGCAATCTAATTATCACAGGTGTCCTATATTGTTTTCAATGATCAAAAGAGCCCTGAGACACAATGCCATCCATGAGTTAAACCGAAAAACAAAATATTTAATCTTTGTGACACTTAAATAGAATTTGCATAATAATTTGGAACAGGGTGTAGAAGAAATTAATTGGACAGTCATATTTGATTTTAGATTTTATTACTATTGCAGACCAAGTTTGAATAAATCTACTTTGATACCTACCTGGAGTCCTGATGAATTTGACTTAATCCATGGTTCTCACACACCAAGAGGGACATAATTTCTTCTGGCTCCCCCACAGGGTGGTGGCACCCTGAAGCGCTTGACTTTCATCCTTTGTGTGAGTGCAATATTAGTAGCACAGATTGCATAGGACACAAGGTCATGCGTTTAGACATGAAGAAAAAAAAGATTTAGTCTTAGGCAAAGTAAAGGTTTTTTTTTTTTACCTTAAAAACAATAGGAATGTGGAATTCTCATGCCTGAAGAAGTGGTTTTATCAGAGTGTTTAAACAGCAACTAGAAGTATACTTGCAAAAACATAATATTCAACTATATCATTTTTCCACTGTAGGGTAATAGCTTCTTGATCCAATGATAAATCTGCCATTCTGGGTTCAATAAGGATTTCCCCCCTTAGTTTGTTGCAAAAATGTAAGTGCTTCAAACCGGATTGTATTGCGTTCTTGTGGATCAACAGCAAAAAACAGATGTGAGGAAGGCTGAACTTGATGGGCACATGTCTCTTTTCAAGTGAGAATGGGTGTGCCTGTGAGTGTGTGTCAATGTGTGTATGTCATTTTGTGTGTATGTCATTTTATGTGTATCTGAGAGTGTGTGCCTGTCAGTGAGTGGGTGTGTCAGTGTGTGCCTGTCAGTGAAAGTGTTGGTTAAACAGTGTGTGCTTATGACTGTGTGTATCTGTCAGTGAGTGTATATCAGTGCATGTATCAATGAGGGCATGTGTCTGTCAGTCAAAAAAGTGGCCTTGACATGAATTGGGGGGTCAAATTTAGATTTTGGGGGTGCCCGAATTTAGTCGTGCCTAGGGCAGCACAACTCCAAAATACACCACTGTACGTAACTATATAACATTGCATTTTCTAAGAATATTATACTATATGCTGCTCATTTGTTTGTAGATCTACAGCTGCATCTCTAGTGTGTGTGTTATATATCAACTCTAAAGATTGGAAGGTTTACAGTTGAAAAATGCAGGGAGAAAGATTCTGGTTCTTCTGGTCCAATGTGACACACACACACACACACAAAAAAAACCATTTTGAGATGAAACAATTTAGTTCATATAAATGTTCATCTCTGTCGACTTTCAGTTCCAAAAATATTCAAGAAAATTATTCATGGAGCCAGAACAGCAGTAAACAAAGTGGCTATGACTGTGCTGGCATACAAACATTTCTACAATATTGCCTGGCCCATTGTAATGTCAATTCTGAGTTGCCAACATTAGATTATTATATATCCGGATTAAAAAAAAAACTAAAAAACAGAAAGATGATGATCTATAATGAGTGTAATCTTTTTGCTTTTGCTATCCTGTATTCTGGAAAAATTTGGAGCAGGAATCATTCTAAATTGAAAAATAGGGATTTATCCAAAAATGAAAGGAAAATATCAGTGTGCAATTGACCACCCACTCACCCCTGCCACCCTGACAAGAACAAAAATGGCCCACATATCTAGTCTGTCTAAAATTAAGTTACATCTCGTTGTGACATCCTGTGATAGAAAAAATTCTGCTTTGAACTATATATTATTTTATTACTCCTTTTTTCTCTCTGTTGATCACTTGATATGTAAATAAAATTAGCATTTTGTGGTTGTCCTCTAACCATCAAGCCCCATAAACAAGAGCAGAACCAGTATGCTAATCAATTTCTACTACCTACCAACACTGGGAGGCTTGAAATGCGACTGATGGAAGGGCCAAGGGTTCTTAGCTCTTCAAAGGGGGCGGAGCCTGACCTACAAGCCAAGCAGACGCATATTGTAAAGGCTCCCAGACAATCGGCGGGTTTTTTGGGAATATCTTGACATACCGAGCCTGCACTTGCACCAAAGGGCACTGCCTCAGACAGGGGTACTCTGGTGAACCTCATGATACCTTACCTGAGCATTTTTGCAAATCCAGAGCCCGGGGTGGCTCACCTCGGCCCGCGGATGGTGGAGCATGAAGTCAGACTTTGAGTCCAAGCTGGACACCATATTTGCCAAGTTTTGGAGAAATCTGGCATCTAGAGAACAGGCTATCAAGCAAAAAGCATGTAAACACTCTCCTATGGCATCGCCACCACAGCCTCACAGCAAGCACGCAACGTTCAAGAAGCAGAGCCAAAAAATGGCGATGGAGCAGGCGAAAACTCAAGCCTGGACATTTGTCCAGGCGGCTGAGCTCGGATGGACCTAGACGCCAGTACCAGCGACTACTGACCTACCCTAAACCCTAAACAAGTGCTGACATATATACCCAAATACATACAAACAATTAACTTACCCACCACCGGAATATTCTCCTACTCCCTGTCAGCCCCATCTGAATCCAGCGCGGGTTCCGTCAGAGTCAGTGCATGCGTGCATGACGGCATCATGTGACGTCGACATCATTACCTCATCACGTAAGCGAACGTTCGATGGCCTTATTGGGAGATGGTTGTCACAGAAACACCATCCACCGCAACATATATAAAAATGATAAAATTACACAGTAGCTGAGGATACAAAACAGGCAATGCTACAATGTGTAAACCACTATGCAATTATTATTACTGCACACATTATATCATAGTGAAGTAAATAATCCATATTCAATATTATTTCATAGCATTTGCAGATATAGAAAGAAAAAGAGAAAAATGAAAAATACTGAAAAAAACAATATAGGATACACCATAGGGTGCTACATAGATTACATAGTGGAATGATAGGAGACAGACTATGTCCTGCAAATGGGTGAGGCTGTAATAAGCCAAAAAAACACAATTTAAAGGGATCCCATGCTGATCAGTACTTATCATAGAGGGTTTAGCAATATTCTGTAGAAAAGAATGGAGACATAGTCCTAACATACTTGATGATTTAGGAGTTAAATTGAGGTCTCTAATATAGAATTATCAAAAATAATAAAAAGGATAAACCTCCACCAAAACTTAAGGCATACCCTTTACTTTATAAGACAAAGCATCCACTCTATGGATATCAAGAGAATTGCCCACCTCTCTAATGATAATATTGTGGGAATGGGACTAAACCCAGCCTAATAGGTACCAACTACCACATCTGAAACAGAACCCAAATAAATACCATAGACTTGTTAAAGGTATAGCATGAAAAAATGGAAGGATTAAAGATACACAATATATGTATCATTATAGACACATATCTTTTATGAAACAAAATCAAAAGTGGGAAAAACCTAGTATATGTATAAAATATATGTAAACCGCCTGGAAAAGCCGACCAGGATCAGTAGATCAATTGAAGATCTATAATAATAATGAACAAAACATAGCGTAATATAGTTTAAACAAAAAACCTTCAGTCTGTAAGTGCATTCTAAATAGATTTTCCAGGTTGTTATTTTACTTCACCATATGCGGTCTTGTTTCCTTTTATACACACAAGGATCTACATCATCTAAATCATCCGGAATTTGTCCTGATCCATTTAACCCCGGCTGGGGTGAAAAGCCTGATACCATCATTTGTTTGTGAGTTTTCTACTTACACCACATTTATTATTTTGTTTAAATTATATTACGCTATGTTTTGTTCATTATTATTATAGATCTTCAATTGATCTACTGATCCTGGTCGGCTTTTCCAGGTGGTTTACATATATTTTATACGCATACTAGGTTTTTCCCATTTTTGGTTTAGTTTCATTGTATAATTAGGTGTTTTCTGAGGTACACCTGGGATCACTTAGTTTTAACATATTATATTTGCACGTTAGTGATTATATCTGTCTTGCTTTTTACTATATTTTGTTTCCTCACATATATATCCCTATTGTTAAAGTATATACTATTGATATATACTTTGATTTCCAAATGCATTTGGGCAAATAAACCACCTAGGATAGCTTTTGACACTCTTCGAAGGAGCTATCAGAAGGGTGGTATAGCATTTCCAGATGTTGATAAAATTCATGAAGCATGTATGGCGACTCATCTATTACAGTGGTTAGATAGGGAACAGGGATCCATATCATGGTTTACCCTAGAACAGGAGGATAGCCCTAGAAGTAAATTGTTTGTTCTTTTTTGGATGGGTTTGTTAAATTTGGGTGAATTGGATACCAAGAATTTTTCGAACCGAATATTGATAGATATGGTCAAGACTTCTAGAATTCTAAATAAAAAATTGAAGTTGGAAGATAAGTTATTATATAGAGTTCCATTAGTGGTCCTACAATATATAATGGATAATATAAATGTTCAATCTTGGATACATCTAGGTCTAACGAAGATCTCGGATTTATGGGATGGATCTAAACCCATCCCATTTACACAATTGCAAGAAAAGTTTAATCTTCCCCCCAGAGATCTTTTCCAATATTTAAGGATTAAGAATTTTATACTTTCTCGGACCATACTTAAGGACCATATTGTTAATCCCCTTATTATATTATATAAAAAGAAGGGTGGGATCTCTAGATTTATTAAGGTGCTAGAATCAATGGAACAAGATTCTCATGCTACCTCTTTTGTTAAATGGGAACAAGATATTGGGGAATCCTTTTCACTTCTGGAATGGACCAAAGCTACACTCCTAGTTAAACGTTGTATACATAGTGTCTCTCTTTATGAAACACATTTAAAGATAATATATAGGTGGTAT
The DNA here is from genome assembly GCA_933207985.1 of Pelobates cultripes. Lineage (NCBI taxonomy): Eukaryota > Metazoa > Chordata > Amphibia > Anura > Pelobatidae > Pelobates > Pelobates cultripes. Next base: position 118,667,875 of record OW240918.1, on the reverse strand, counting down.
ATGGTACCGACTAGACTATACAAAATATCATCTGTCCATTCTAAGAATTGTTGGAGATGTGGAACTGAGGAGGGAACTATTTACCATATATGGTGGGAGTGTCATGGTCTGGATAATATAAAAATTCAAATGTTTGGCCTTATTAATTCTATTTTTAAGGAGATAAAAGAAATTAGTCCTCAACTTTTTCTCTTCAACATTGGTTTTCCTTCACAGGACAAATATCAAAAATATCTCTTGACTCATATTTTTTGCTATTAAAATATGTATAGCTAGGGCTTGGAAATCTTCTATCCCATTATTATGGCACAATATTATGGAGTAAATAGAGTATCAATATAGGATGGAATCAATTCCCTTTTTTGGTACTAGAGATGTGGCCAAATTATGGTTACCCTGGACAAACAGACAGAATTCATGATTATGCATTGTGGTCCCCCCCTTATCGAGTCTCAGAGGAGTAATTATTTGTATTATAACTATTTATATATATTTTTTTTCAATGTGATATCTATACCATGGGATATGTTGGCGTTAACCCGTTTTTTGATAGCGATTGGCATTGGACAAGTGTAGTGTGATGGAAATACACATTGGGTGCATGATGGCTCTCAACGAATACACTGTACTATATGTGTATCATTCAGTGTTTAATACTACACAGTGCCTATATTATAATATACTGCCTACCTATCTATGCTCTTAGCAGTTACATTGATTTTTTTTTTCTTTTATTATTTTATTGTCCTTTTTTTTTTTTGTGTTTAACCTTTTTGCTGTCCTTTTTAACATTTATCTTTTGTATTTGGTTGTCTTAATGTGCTGGAGGATTGCCTTTGGGATACCTCATATGCAAATGTTAAAATTTCATATAATAAAATAAAGAGATATAAAAAAAAAAAAAAAGTATATACTATTGGTTATGGCTTCTCAAAATGTATATGATGAAATCAGGAATGAAAGGAAAAAGATAATTGATTCCCTGTTTAAGGGAGATCCCCAAGTAGGGGATAGTTCACAAAACCGTAAATTTGTTAAATTAGAACATCTTCTAGATATAGAAACCCGCAAATGGTGGGAAATTACTTCCTTAGAGCAATACCTGGACTCTGATACCATACCTCGGAGTTTAAGAATTCTTAAGACCCCAGCTTTTGGTTTAGAGGACAAACTGCTCATGGAAGAATGGCATAATGCCAATGATCAATGCTCTAGGAAATATATGATGTCTAGTTAATTATCAAAAAAGATTACTCAAAGTATTAGAGGAAGAGATCTCAACTTTAGAAAATGAGATCTCTACCTTTAGAGAACCTAAAGCAGTGGAAAATAACTATAAAATATTAAAAGAAAAAAAAAATCTAAATTGTGGATGAGAGAATCTCTAATATTAAAGCTAATAAATTTCAAAGAGACCAAGAAGATTACAAAAAGGGTAATCAAAGAAACTGGTCTAGGTTTAAACATCAAAATAATCAGCATGTTTCAGAGATTTTTTTATAGACAAGGGGCCAGATCAAAAATTTAGACCGAACTCTCTACCTGATCCACACTCAAAATCGTGCTCAGGCACCCATAAAAAAAATAAATAAAAAAAAAAAGAGACCACACTCAGAAGTGGAGGACGACGAAACAACACTACATCTTCCTTACAGACAGAACCAGAAGATACTACAGGTATTTTCAATATCTCAAGTGTAGCTCTTGCACCCCATGAACTATCATTATTAAAAAAGGGACCTAAATTTGCCCCTACTTCTAACTTGAATTTCTTTAATCTTTATCTAGAAAATCAAAAATTTCTTAGAAAACAAACTATCAAAAGATTTTTTAAAGACAAAGAACAACGGAACGATTCCAAGGGTTCGAAATCCTTTCCTGGAAATTATAGACCTGTGAGCTTAACTTCTGTGGCTGGGAAAATATTTGAAAGGTTATTAAGGGATAATATTCAAGAATTCCTTGAGAAGAACATGGTTATCAGCAAAAATCAGCATGGTTTTATGAAGCACAGGTCATGTCAAACTAACATGATTGTGTTCTACGAAGAAGTAAGTAGAAGTATAGATCAGGGTGTTGCAGTGGGTGTGATCTATTTGTATTTTGCCAAGGAATTTGATACAGTTCCACACAATAGATTAGTGTTCAAACTCAAGGAAATCGGTCTAGATGAAAATGCTTGTTCTTGGGTAGAACATTGGCTTAAAAATAGAGTACAAAGAATTGTCATTAATGGTAAATTTTCAAGCTGGAAAGAGGTGGCAAGTGGTGTCCCTCAGGGGTCTGTTCTGGGACCCCTTCTATTTAACATTTTTATAAATGATCTTGAAGAAAGCATTGAAAGTCATGTTTCAGTGTTTGCAGATGACACAAAACTCTGTAAAATAATACAATGTGAGTAAGATATTACTTTGCTGCAGAGGGATTTAGATAGACTGGGGGACTGGGCACTCAAAGGGCAGATGAAATTTAATGTTGAAAAATGCAAGTTATGCACTTCGGCGTAAAGAATACACAAGCAACGTTTACCCTTAATGGAAGCGAATTAGGGATAACAACACACAAAAATGACTTGGGAATTGTTATAGACAACAAACTATGCAACAATGTGCAATGTCAATCAGCAGTGGCCAAGGCCAGTAAGGAATTGTTATGCATGAAAAAGGGCATTCATTCTCGAGACGAGAATATAATTGTGCCTCTTTATAAATCACTGGTAAGACCACATATTGAATATTCTGTGCAATTTTGGGCACCTGTTCTAAAGAAGGATATTATGGCACTAGAAAAAGTGCAGATGCGGGCTACAAAATTAATAAAAGGAATGGAACATATCAGCTATGAAGAAAGGTTAACAAACTTAAACCTATTTAGTTTAGAAAAATGTCGCCTGAGAGGGGATATGATAACATTATACAAATATATTCGGGGCCAATACAAACCATTGTGTGGAAATCTATTCACAAACCGGACTTTACATAGGACACGAGGCCATGCGTTTAGACTGGAAGAAAGAAGATTTCGTCTAAGGCAAAGGAAAGTTTTTTTTAATGGATGTGGAATTCTCTGCCTGAAGAAGTGGTTTTGTCAGAGTCCATACAGATGTTCAAACAGCTACTAGATGCATACTTGCAAAAACAGAATATTCAAGAATATAACCTTTCAATGTAGGGTAATGACTGCTTGATCCAAGGATAAATCTGACTGCCATTCTGGGGTTAAGAAGGATTTTTTTTCCTAGCTTGTTGCAAAATTGGAAGTGCTTCAAACTTGTTTTTTTTTGCCTTCTTTTGGATCAACAGCAAAACACAAATGTGAGGAAGGTTGAACTTGATGGATGCAAGTCTCTTTAGCTATGTAGCTACAATGTTACAATTAATGATATAGAAACTAACACTTTAACACCAAAGATCCATATTCAAGATACACCTTTTAACCCCTTAAGGACACATGACATTTGTGACATGTCATGATTCCCTTTTATTCCAGAAGTTTGGTCTTTAAGGGGTTAAACCAAGATCTCAATTTTTTCCATGGGCGGCAAAGAGTAAATATTTAGATATAGTCAACGAACTAGTACAGGAAGAATTTGATAAAATTACAAATACTAAAATCAAATATCACTCGAAAAGAAAGACTAGCATTAAAATCTTTGATCAAAAGAGGCGGATAAGGGAGGTGGCACCGTCATAATGAATAGAGCATATTACATGCAAGAGGCTTATAATATACTAAATGAACATTATACTTATTCCCAAGAACTTACAAAATCCACCAGGCTGCCCGATCATCAGTGGTATTGATTCTTTATCTTGTAATTTATCTGAATATGTTGACTTCTTCCTCCAACCGTATGCACCTTTAAATAATACCTATATCAAAGACACCAAACATATTCTACAAGATCTATACCAAATTCAATGGAAACCCACATATCCTTTAGCCACAGTAGATATCACAGCTTTATATTCTAACATTCCTCATCAAAAAGGGATATCAACTATAAGAGAGATGCTAAGTTCCTATCAGTGTCTTCAAAATATTCAAATTAATTTCCTTATTAATTGTATCACTTTTGTACTCACTCAAAATTTCATTTGGTTTAATGGACAGTCCTTTTTACAGATGTGTGGCGTTGCCATGGGGACCAAGTTTGCCACCAGTTTCGCCAACTTGTATGTATCCCACTGGGAACAACATCACATTAAGTTGGGGGACTATGTAGGGGGCAGACTGGTTCTATGGTGACGCTACATAGATGATGTGCTACTTATCTTGGAGGGCGATACTAATGGTTTAACCCCTTAAGGACTGGACTGTTTTTGCGATGTTGTACATTTGCGACCAGGCATATTTTTACACTTTTGTGGTGTTTGTGTTTGGCTGTAATTTTCCGCTTTCTCATTTACTGTTCCCATACAAATTATATATTGTTTTTTTCAGGACAAAAGGGGCTTTCTTTACATACCATTATTTATATAATCTCATGTATTTTAATTTAAAAAAAATAAAAAAATATGATGAAAAATTGAAAAAAATACATGTTTTTTGACTTTTACTTGAAAAATCTTTTACTCATCTACAAAAGCGAATGAAAAAAACTGCTAAATAGATTCAAAATTTTGTCCTGAGTTTAAAAATACCCAGTGTTTACATGCTTTTTTGCTTTTTTTTGCATGTTATAGGGCTATAGGTACAAGTAGGATATTGCGGTTTAAAAACAAACATTTTTAAAATTTATCAATAGTGACATTGTAACACTATTATCTGTCATAAATCTCTGAATAACACCCCACATGTACATATTTTTTTTAAAGTAGACAACCCAGGGTATTCAATATGGGGTATGTCCAGTCTTTTTTAGTAGCCACTTAGTCGAAAACACTGGCCAAAGTAAGCATTCATATTTGTTTGTGTGTGAAAAAGTAAAAAAACTAAATTGAACGCTAATTTTGGCCAGTGTTTGTGACCAAGTGGTTACTAAAAAAGACTGGACATACCCCATTTGCAATACCTTGGGTTGTCTTCTTTGCAAATGGTATGCCATCATGGGGGTAATTCTCATTCCTGGGCTACCATACGCTCTCAAAGGCAACGTAACCAACCTGGCCATTTTCAATGTAAAAATATTTGACCCATATATTTGACCTTGTAACTTTCAAAAATGCTATAAAACCTGTACATGGGGGGTACTGTTTTACTCGGGAGACATCGCTGAACACAAATATTAGTGTTTAAAAACTGGAAAACGTATCACAACAATTATATCATCAGTAAAAGTGCTGTTTGTGTGTGAAAAATGCAAAAAAAGTAACTTTCACTGACAATATCATCGCTGTGATATGTTTTACTGTTTTGAATCACTAATATTTGTGTTCAGCGAAGTCTCCCGAGTAAAACAGTACCCCCCATGTACAGGTTTTAGGGTGTCGTAGAACGTTACAGGGTAAAATACAGTGCTAGCAAATTAAATTCTCTGGAATTTCGGCCTGGGTTGGCAGGCAGGTCCCTCAAATTGCAATCAATAAAATTACTGAATTATGTAAAAATATTACATAAATACGCACGTAGAATTTAAATATATATGCATATTTATATATTTGAAGTCTACGTGTATATTTATATAATTATTTATGTAATTTTGTATATGGACGTATGTATATTTCTTATTATTTTTATTTATTTTTATATACATAGATATATATACAAATTCATTCTAAGTGTATTTTGATATAAATATATATATATTAATTTAAAAATACAGTTAGAATAAAATTTCATATAGCTATATAATTTTTTTAAAATTTTTTATTATTATTTAAAAAAAAATTATTTAATTTAAATTACTTATTATTTATATTTTATAATAATATATATATACAATATATATAGTTATTATATATATTATATATATACGTGTGTAATTTAATTATAAGTGTATTTTTATATTAATATAAGTACATATTAATATAAAAATACACTTAGTATGACATTATATATATGATATATAGACATATATTATATAGGTATAATATATGTCTATATATCATATATACACATATATAATTATTTTATTTTTTTTAATTAACACTAACTTTAATTTATTTTTTGATTTTACACTAGCAGGGAGACTGCCTGTCAGCACAGACAGTCCCCCTGCAGGCAGACACATGGACACCTATTGTGACCATGTGATCGCTGTGTTAAGCGATCACATGGCCACAGGGGTCCTAAATCTGTGTGGGGAGACTGTCTGGGCTGCAGGCAGTCTCCCCACAACCGGAGCCACGCTGATCGCCGCCGGGGGAACGACGGCGATCAGGTAAGTACCCCCAGACCGTTAGGACGGTTCAGGACCGTCATCGGTCCTCAAGGCAAAAATGCCGATGACGGTCCTGAACCGTCCTCGGTCCTTAAGGGGTTAAACACCTTTTTTGAATATATAAATCAGAACGATTACAATCTCGAGTTTACTTCCCAATGCAGTCCAACTAGTATAAATTTTTTGGATCTGACAATTTATACAGACCAAAACCGACTAAAAACTAAAATTTAATTTAAACCCACTGATTGTAACACATCCATTGAACATTCTAGTTCACATCATCTGACATGGCTTTCTAATATCCCCAAAAGTCAATTTACTCGACTGAGGAGAAACTGTATAGATGACCACACTTTTTTACAACAAGCGAACTTCATTAAAAAAAGATATGCAGAGAAGGGTTACAATACAATTAGATTGACAACAGATGAACACACTGTGTTTAACACCGACAGATCTCTCCTTTTACAAAACGATAATCGACAACAAACGTTTTCTTTATCTTTTCACTTTTATTCTTATTATTAATATTTTTATTTTCATTTTTTTTTTTTATTCTTTTTCATTTTTGGTGCATGGTATTTAAGTTTCACAAACAGGTGTGCACGTAAGTGCTCCAAAAACGTATAGATACAATGTCGTTTAAGTTTTGCACCAATTTTGGGTCAGGCAGTAACATATTCATTAATAACATTAACATAGTAAGCTCTGTCGGGGTGTGTCTGTATGTCTTGTATACCCTTGCGTATAGGGTGAGGCATTATGTATTATGTCAGCACTTGCAGATTGTGGGTCTGATGGTGCTAGTGCTCCGTGTGTGCGTAGGGGAGTAGGTGCGGCTATGGTGTGCCTGGGTAGCGTTAGGCTAGGTCTTTGTGTTGTGCTGGGTGAGTGAGTCTGTGTGCTATGGCGGAGGGTCACGGGTGATGCTTCTGGGTTGATTGGATACCACTTACCAAGGGGGTAGCAGGGGGGGGGGGTTTAGGACTGTGGACGCCAAGTGTTTGGGCGCAGGTTGTGCTGATTCTTGTGGTGTTGTCTAGTTTATGTCCCCTATGATATAGGGTAAGTGAGTCGTGGACCTATGGTAGTGAAGGATAGGTACAACGTTAAGCATTAGTGAAGAATAAATTAAAAAATAAAAAACAAACAAAAACAACAAAAAAGGAAAAAAATTTTTTTTTTTTTAAATTTAACTAAATAAACATTGAGGTCTCAACATGAAAGGTATGCCACTGTTGTGTTGGTAAGGCTGGAGGTATCAGTCCACACCCTTCACGGTACAGGGTGTTGTGATCCGCTGGTTCCCGGTACGAACGGGATGGTATTCTCAGGATCCCAGACAATCGTCTGCGGTCTGTCCTGTGGCACATGAAGAATGTTGAAGAGGAATTCTCAAATATCAGTGGTGTCTTGCCTTTGAGCCCCGCCATGATGTGTAGCTTATCTTGAACAGTGACACATCTGAGGATGACATCTCTGGCTGGTGGGGTTTTTAGGTGTGGGGAGCTGGGTAAGCGGTACACTCCATCCATTATGATTTTTTTTACGAGTGTGTGTGGAAGCTCAGTAGTCAGTAAGCGCCTGACATAATGCGGCAGCTCATCGGCTGAGATCGTCATGGGTATGCCCCGGGTTTTAATATGGGAGCGGCGGCGTTGGTCTTCCATGGTTGACATTTTGATTGCCATGTAGGTGTTATGTTGCTGGAGTTGTTTGATGGTTTTGTCCATCTGGTTCATGTGAGCGTGGACTTTCCCTACTACTTCTTCCGTGGCTCTCACCCTTTCTGACTGTGCGTAGTTCAGTCTTGAGGATGGCTGAGTCAGCTGCCAGGAGTTTATGGATTTCTGCTAAGAGGATTTTGAGGTCACATTTGGTAGCTGGAGCTGAGTCATCCGTGGACTCCGGTGGCAGTGGCTCTTGTGAGTGCCCGGGTGAGTCAGGCCTGTGCTGAGTTGTAGTGTGTGCCCTTTTCGGCTGCAGTGTCTGGGGACACACCTGAGAGTCAGAGCTCAGGCTTGCCTGGATTTGCGGCCTTGCAGGTGGAGGTGTCTGGGGGAGCTCAGAGGGGCCAGGATCTGGTTTCCTTATCCGGCAGGCCTGTCTGGGGTAAGCCAGTTATTTCGGGGCTCTGCTGGGCTGCAGTGGGTGCCTGGGTAAAGTCCGGCCTTACTGTCATGGCAGCTGGCTTAGAGTTAGCAGGCCGTTGTAACATAGCCCCTATATCCCTGTCCCCTGTCGTACCTTGTGGTTTTTGGGAGCCGCGTCCCATGGCTGGTGTGTGAGCAAGGACGGTGGGTTGCTCCTGCGGGTAGTTAATGTTCCTGAGCTCCGTTGGGTATCCGCGTAGGATTTCGTCAAGGCCGAGGATCGATGGCGTTGGGTAGGCCCCAATCTTGCGTCTCCGTTTCTGCTGCCGTTGCAGCTGGAAGAAAGGCATCTGATGGTGCGGTGTGCTGTGCTGGTGCCCGTTTGGTATGTGGCAGGGCTGGATGGGTGCTGGAAAGTTTGATTTATTGTGGATTATATTTTAAGGGTTGGGAGCAGAGTGAAATAGCGTCCGCATGGGTCTGGTGGCAGGCTCCACCCCCCCATTTTTATCTTTTTTTATTTTAATTTATTTATTTTAATTAGTATTTTTATTTTATTTTTCTTAAATTTTTTTAGTTTCTTTTTCTTTTCATTTTTTTTTTTTTAAATTCTTTATTTTTGTTGTGCACCACAACAGCGATAATCAGGGTAAGTTGGAAAACATTTGCAATACAAGTCTTGACATACGTTAGTCAGGCACATTTTTTAAGTTATTAAGATTCTCGCTTATGTAACGATAAACAATACTGAGGCAACGCTTGTAACAGTACAATAAATGTTGTATCAAAATGCTAATTCGTAGATCAAGCTAGTGCGGTTAGACTATTTCACTACTGAGTACGTATCTGCTGTGCCCTAATTGCAAGTGAACATAAAGAGCGTTAAACATGTTGGTTAAGCCTAGTGTAGTCATTGTCTAATATTCTATATAAGTACACATGCTTGCTGCAGCGTAAGTAGGCTGAGTAACATATGAGGCCTTTTTACATGTATGCTACGGCTGCCAGCTGGGCGATATAAAGGATACAGCTTAATTATAATGATGCAGGCATGGGAAACTTAATGCCAGCTAAAATAATGTGAAATTAAATGAAAAAGGGCAGAGAAAACTTAGGCTAGCAAGAATATGTAAATTCAGCTGGTGTCAGAGAGGAATAAACAATATAACCTTGCAACATTAGCCATGCAGGTTGAGCATTGTAAAGCTTTTGAACAAGCTTAGTCTACACGTGGCAGTGTCGCTAGTGTTACAGACTAGGTTGTCTGAGTATATAGATTAGCAAGTTTAAACATGCAATTAGTGAGTATGCATTGTAAAACATTGTAACGCTTAAGTCATATGGAGAGTCCACATAATGTATACCCCGGAGCGCTCTGTGTGTGGTAGAGCCGGTCAGGCCCTGTGGGGTCAGCTGATGCCTGCGCTGGAGACTGCAGGTGTTGATGCACAGGATTTTTCGTTGGTTTGGATCAGCTGCCCGCTTGGTGACTCCTAGTGGCTAGAGCAAAGGCGGCATACGGCTGGATAAGTTGCTGAGAATGTTCTTCAAGTTAGGTATGAGTCCCAGGGTGAGTCTTCGCCATTGTTTGTGGCTGTCTCTAATACTCCCAGGTTGTGGCTAGGGAGGGGACGGGGCTGGATGCCACCGGGTTGCGTGGTTGCCATTACGGTCTGTGTGCCGTCGTTTGGTGCCTGAGGGAGTGGATAAGGCCTCTTGTCATTGCATGCTTTGGGGCTTTCTCCTCCACTTTGTCTCCCCCAGGGCTACGTCCTCTGTGGGGTTACTGCCACTGTCCTTTCCTGCCATTCGCACAGTCATTGGCATCCCTGGTGTGTGAGGCCGTGTTGCTTGTGGGGTTCGTCGGGTTGTAGACCGCCACCATCTTAAGTGAGCGGGGTGTTGTTGCTTCCACCTTCCTGTGGCCATCCAACAGGGCCTGTACTTGTATGCCCATGCTCGTGAACGTGCCGTGGTGGACCGCGATGACCCCCGACGGTCCAAGGGGAAGGAGGTTCTGCATCTGCAGGACTTTGGGGCTGGAGGACCGGCCGCATCCCCAGCCCTGCATCAACTGCTAGGCCGCAGGTCGGACCTGCCTTGGCTGGTGCCTCAGGAGTGCTAATATTGTCCCAGTCTTGTTTCCATCAGGGACTCCATGGGGTGAGTAGTTGTAGAGCCTGTCTAGCCTGGCTGGATTGTGGCAAGGAAGGCTTAAATTCAGCCCTGAGTGCTTGCGGCCTCTCCGCGTGGCGGTCAAGCTCCGCCCCCCTTCTTTTCATATTTATACTTATTTTTTTCCTTTTTATAATTATTTTATTCTTGTTTATAACACTCCCAACTACTATAGGGTTGCCCATTTTATGTGTGTGCGCATGTATTTTCCCATTGCGGAACATGCGCACGCGCAAATAGACTCTGTTCATGTCGAGTGCCATAATCTTTTGACACATGTCGGCACCCGGCTATAGAGAAGACATGTCTTTGCGTCCCACAGTGGAATGCACACCATCAACTGGAAGGGATTTATCGATCAGTCTGGCTTTATAAGAGGTTCCTTATCACCAGAAGCTATCACAGATCCCTGAAGAAGTCCCTCTCGTCGGACAAAACGAGTTGGATCCTAGCTTATTGTGGACTTTTTTGTCTTTTATATTCTTGATATTTTATTTATTTTTACTACCTTATGCTGCTGCCTGGCATTCCTCTCCAGTCATCAAGCTGCTGCTGCATTCCATATTGAGTGGAGATATGATTTTAATTTACCTTCAGTCTGTAAGTGCATTCTAAATAAATTTTCCAAGTTGTTATTTTACTTCACCATATGCGGTCTTGTTTCCTTTTATACACACAAGGATCTACATCTTCTACATCATCCAGAATTTTTCCTGATCCATTTAATCCCAGGAGGGGTGATAAGCCTGATACCATCATTTGTTTGTGCGTTTTCTACTTACACCACATTTATTATTTTGTTTAAATTATATTACGCTGTTTTGTTCATTATTATTATAGATCTTCAATTGACCTACTGATCCTGGTTGGCTTTTCCAGGTGGTTTACATATATTTTATATGTACACTAGGTTTTTCCCACTTTTGGTTTTGTTTCATTGTATAATTAGATGTTTTGTGAGGTACACCTGGGAACACTTTTAGTTTTTACGTATTATATTTGCACTTTAGTGATTATATCTGTCTTGTTTTTCACATATATCTTTTATGCCATCATCTATTTGGGAAACATTAGGTACATGCCTCTCCCCCAGGGTGGGCATAGTTCCCCCAGTACTATGAAATCCGGCCTATCAAAGCACAAAAACGTATATGTGCACTTTAATGATCAATAAGCCGAGATTGTCATCCAGACCTCTATCAATGGATAAATTCAATGGATAGAGGTTTGTCATCCAGACCTCTATCAATGGATAAATTCAATCTATTGAGTAGATGACTTTCTTTTGTCCCCACTTCACGGCCAAACCCACTTGATTGGGAAGTGGAACTGTACAAATTTGTCCGGTGTTTAAGAGTGAGAGACTTTTTCAAGTCCAAAACCTCAGATAGTCCCAATCCTATACATCAATTCAAGAAGAAAAGCACCTTTGATCCTATGCCCAACCAGGCTTCTATTAAGTCCTTTACAAAAAGAGTTATCAGATTACCTCAGGTTAACCATCCTTACCATTCCAATTGTACTAGGAAAGATCGGGGGGTCATAAAGTCCCTATCTGGAGACAAATATATTGTAATCAGATCAGCCGATAAGGGTTGCGGCATAGTCACTCAGAATTATTCTGACTATCGTGGTGAGATTCTACAACACCTGGCGGATCAGCATACATACAATAAACTGCCAAACGACCCGATAGGGCAAGTCATCAACCTTATAGAAAACTGCTTACTAAGAGGTCTACATTCCAACTTCATCTCTGCAGACACATATCTATATCTACAACCAACAACGCCAAGAACTCCAGTGATTTATACGCTGCCCAAAGTCCACAAAAACAAAGGAAAGCCACCGGGTCGTCCAATTGTGGTCCATTCTCCCAGTTTTATTCAACAACTATCTGAGATGACACTGCCTTTGGAACCGTTGGTTTTGGTAACTTGCAATGTGAAAAGCTTGTCCACGGTAATTCCTCACCAGGATGGGATACAAGCAATGTGATTGATACTTTCTGTATCCACCTATTATTCTGGTACTCCAATAGAATTCACATTAGAGCTCCTGGAAATTGTGCTCTCCCAGAACTATTTCAGGTTTGAATTTGACTGGTATAGGCAAGTTGCGGGGACTTCCATGGGTGCAGCAATGGCACCCATGTATGCAAACGGATATATGTATATTTTCGAAACAAGCTATATCTTGAAACTCTATAAAAATCGCATTCTGATGTACGTTTGGTACATCGACGACATCTTTATGCTTATCAAGGGGGCAATATCTGAGGTGGAGGACATGATACAGTCCATTAACCTATGTACTTCTAATATTGAATTGACTGCTGTGACCGATCCATCTTCTGTGGATTTCCTGGATGTTAGAGTACTACGGGAAGGAACAAGCCTGGCATACACACTGTTCTCCAAACCAACGCAATACTTTGCTCCAGGCAAATAGTTTTTATCCAAACTCACTTAAAAAAAACCTCTACCTTACTTGCAATTCTTGAGAGTTTTGAGGAATAATTCCGATCAAAAGAAAGCCCAAGACCAACTCTGTATCATGTGGGATAAATTCCAGCAACGTGGCTACAACAGTTGTGTATTATATAAAGTTCTACACAAGTGCTTGGTGACAGCAGGAACCCCTACTGAACAAACACAAACCAATAGACTGGTATTTCCTACGACCTACACCACAGCATCTTAAAATTCAAACAGATCATCCATGATAATCGGAGAGTTTAAAGGAACGATGTTACACTACCTTCAGAATTTCGGGAAGCTCCTATGCTGTGCTACAAGAGGAACAAAAATTTGAGGGACCTATTAGTCAACACGGACCCGATACATTGTTACTCAAAGGAAAGAACGCCTCAAAATTTGGGTTGCTACCGCTGTTTAGAATGTGTCACTTGTGGACACATGATCCCAGGGAAGACATTTACTTATCCTTACACTGGTCAAATGTTCCGGATACAACATCGTCTTACATGTACAAGTGACTTTGTGGTTTATAAATTGGTGCATCCCTGTGGTCTGACTTATGTTGGGAAGACAGACCTACCGTTGAGAGAACGGATTAGAAATTACAGGTCAAGTATCAGGACTGCATACAGAGACAACAAGTCCGAATTACCGGTGGCAAAGCACTTTCTAGAATTGGGACATACTCTACCATCCATGAAGCTGATAGCCATTGACCATGTTCCTTTACCCAGGAGGGATGGGGACCGTGCTTCTACAGCGCGAGTTGTATTGGATTAGAACAGTACAAGCTGTTCACCCTGATGGGCTGAATGAAATGTACTCATTGTATGTTTTTCTCTAACTTAGAGTTGTTTATAGGTCACATTCAACTTGATGTATTCTGGTGCGGGGGATTGAAGCTCACCCTTTGGGTCAAGCTACCATCTCTTTGGCCCAGATAGATGATGGTTATTCCCTTTGGTGCAGTAGGGACCTGTTGGTTCGAGGTTGGATATACTTATACATCATCTGGAGTGTGGTATTTGGAGCCCACCCATTCGGGTTAGGCTACTATTATTATTATTATTTTATTATTATTACTATCCTTGAAACTCAATATGTTTGTTCTCCAACTAGTGAGTATCATGTACTCCACTATTATGCCATTAACCCTCAGGCCCGTTGAATGCACATATACATTTTTGTGGTTTGATAGGCCGGATTTCATGGTACTGGGGGGACTATGCCCACCCTGGGGGAGAGGCATGTACCCAATTTTTCCCAAATAGATGATGGCATAATAATGATACAGATATTGTGCATCTTTAATTCTTCAATATGTTCATGCTATACCTTTAACAAGTCTATGGTATTTATTTGGGTTCTGTTTCAGATATGGTAGTTGGTACCTATTAGGCTGGGCTTAGTCCCATTCCCACAATATCATTAGAGAGGTGGGCAATTGGCTTTGTCTTATAAAGTAAAGCGTATGTCTTAAGTTTTGGTGGAGGTTTATCCTTTTTATTATTTTTGATAATTCTATATTAGAGACCTCAATTTAACTCCTAAATCATCAAGTATGTTAGGACTATGTCTCCATTCTTTTCTACAGAATATTGTTCAACCCTCTATGATAAGTACTGATCAGCATGGGATTCCATTAAATGGTGATTTTTTGGCTTATTACAGTCTCACCCATTTGCAGGACAGTCTGTCTCCTATCATTCCACTATGTCAGTGTTTTTCAACCACTGAGATGTTGCCTGGTGTGCCGTGGGATGTCTGATGTTCTGATGTCCGGGCTGTGATCAGGGCCGGACTGGCCCACCGGGATACTGGGAAATTTCCTGGTGGGCACCTGGGGGCTGCGAGGGCACATACGTGCCATCGGGTGGCCGGTCCAGTGGCACACTGAGAGGGGGCTGGCCGCATTCCAGACTGGAGCCGCCGGGCCGGGTGGCAGCTTCGCCAGTCCGGCGGCACTCCAGTCACTGGCTAGACAGGCTCCTCCTCCATCAGCCATCAGCAGCCAGAGACTGGAGTGCCGCCGGACCGGCGAAGCTGCCACCCGGCCTGGCGGCTCCAGTCTGGAATGCGGCCGGCCCCCGCCTTCTAAGGTGTAAATTGGGGGAGGAGATAGGGAAGGGGGAGACACAGGAAAGGGGGGAGGAGAGCGAGACACAGGGAAAAGGGGGGGGTGGGAGGGAGAGACACAGGAAAGGTGGGAGGAGGGAGAGACACAGGGAAAGTGGGGAGGGAGAAGGGGAGAGACACAGGGAAAGGGGGGGAGAGAGATGGGGAGAGACACAGGGAAAGGGGGGAGGGAGAGAGATGGGGAGAGACACAGGGAAAGGGGGGAGGAGGGGAGAGACACAGGGAAAGGGGGGAGGGAGAGACAGGAAAGGAGAGACACAGGGAAAGGGGGGGAGGGAGGGAGAGACAGGGAAAGGGGGGGAGGGAGAGACACAGGAAAGGGGAGGGAGAGACACAGGGAAAAGTGGGAGGGAGGAGAGACAGGGAAAGGGGGGGAGGAGGGACACAGGGAAAGGGGGGAGGAGAGACACAGGGAAAGGGGGAGGGAGAGATGGTGAGGGGAATAGGGAGAGGGGAGAGACACAGGGAAAGGGGGGAGGGAGAGAGATGGGAGAGACAGGGAAGGGGGGGAGGGAGAGACAGGGAAAGGAGGGAGGGAGGGAGGGAGATGGGAGAGACAGGGAAAGAAAGGAGGGAGGGAGATGGGAGAGACAGGGAAAGGAAGGAGGGAGGGAGAGACATAGGGAAGCAGGGGTAAAAACACAGGAAAGAGGAGGGAGGAGAGACACAGGAAAGGGGAGGGAGAGAGGGGGGGAGGGAGAGACATGGTGGGGGGAGGGAGAAACAGGGAAAGGGGGGAGGGAGAGACATAGGGAAGCGGGGGGAGAGACACAGGGAAAGAGGAGGGAGGGAGAGACACAGGGAAAGGGGGGGGGAGGGAGAGACACAGCAATGCCTATTACTATAAAGGGGCTTCCGCCTGTCAGATCTGATTGGATGCCCTATTCAGCCCTATGGAGCAGCGGATGTCAGCGGTGACATGTCTGCTGACACCCGCTGCCATCCGCATCCGATCCTGTCCGTGAAATCCGGACGGATGGAAACCCTATTTTCCACCCGTCCTTGGTGGAGATCAGATCGGATGGGATCGGATTTGAGCGGACAGGCGGTCCGCTCTCATCCGATTCCCCATAGAGAGCAGCGGGGCTCTGACATCTCCCTCTCTGCACACAGTGCTTCGCTTCAAAACAAGAATGCGGACTATTTTGTTCGCCTGCGTGAAAACACGGAGAAACAGGCAACTTTCATGAGAAAAACCACAAAGGTAAATGAAAGAGCTCTTAAAGCTAGCTATCAAGTTGCTGAACTTATAGCCAAGTCAAAAAAGTCGCACACTGGGGCAGAGACATTAATACTTCCCGCCTGCAAAGCTATTGTAGAGGAGATGCTCGGACCTGAAGCAGCTAAGGAAATAGCCAAAGTCCCTCTCTCAGACAACACAATTTCCAGACGTATTAATGACATGTCTACAGACATCGAAAGTGTGGTTTTGGAAAAGATCCGTGTCAGTGAGAAATTTGCATTGCAACTTGACGAGTCTACTGATATCAGTGGACATGCTCAACTCTTGGCCAATGTGCGTTTTGTTGATGGTGATGCAATTAGAGAAAACTTCTTTTTTTGCAAGGCATTGCCAGAAAAAACAACAGGAGAAGAAATTTTTCGGGTCACATCAGAATACCTTGAACAACGAGGACTTAAGTGGGAAAACTGCACAAGTGTCTGCACCGATGGAGCTGCAGCCATGGTCGGGCGCACCAAAGGCTTTGTAAGCAGAGTGAAGGAAAGAAATCCAGATGTGATTGTTACGCATAGTTTTTTACACAGTGAGGCCCTCGTAGCCAAGACTTTACCAGCAGACCTAGTTCATGTGTTAGATGATGTTGTGCGCATGGTAAACTTTGTAAAGTCACGACCCGTGAAAAGTCGCATATTTGCAGCTTTGTGTGAGGAGATGGGAGCGAAGCATAAAACCTTGCTGTTTCATACGGAGGTCTGGTGGTTGTCACGTGGCAAGGTCTTGGTTCGTGTGTATGAGCTGCGGGAGGAACTTAAAGTGTTTCTGACAAATGAGAGGTCAGATTACGCAAAGCTGCTTGCAAGTGATGAGTGGTGTGCAAGGCTGGCATACCTGGCAGATATATTTCATCATCTCAATGAACTGAACACCCGAATGCAAGGCCGAAATGAAAACCTGCTTACAAGTACAGATAAAATAAATAGATTCCGTTCAAAGGTGCAACTCTGGCATCAACACGTGGAAAGTGGCAATCTTGAAATGTTCACACTCACCAAGCAATGGCAAGGTGTTCACACTGCTGCACTGTGTGAGATAATAGTTAAACATTTAAAAACTCTCGAGGAGAAGTTGTCATTTTATTTCTCTTCAGTCTCCACTGAATGCCTTGACTGGGTTAGGGACCCTTATAGCTCAGTTGGTGGAAAGGACCTGACTTTACAGGAGCAGGAGGAACTAACTGAACTGAGACAAAATCGTGGTTTCAAGCTAAGATTTGCTGATCTACCTTTGGACAGTTTTTGGTTGGATACTGCCAAGGGGTTCCCCCTTCTGGCAAACAAAGCTATTTTGACATTGCTCCCATTTTCCACTACATATCTGTGTGAGATGAGCTTTTCAAGCATGATTGCTATAAAAACTAAATACAGAGAGAGACTGAGAGCTGTTGACGAAGAGCTACGTGTGTGTCTTTCTTCGATTCCAGCCAGAATATCAGCTTTGTGTTCAGCCAAACAGGCCCAGGTTGCGCACTGAATAAAGTATTTTATAATTTTTCATATTTCTGTTTACTTACTATTTCATAATAAAGTAATTATAAAATACTTTCTTTGTGTTTATTTGATTCCTATTCAAGAGAATTACTTTATATATATATATAGTCAATATAGGCACAGAGTTAAATTTTTTAACATTTTCTAATGGTGGTGTGCCTTGTGATTTTTTTCATGAAACAAGTGTGCCTTTGCCCAAAAAAGGTTGAAAAACACTGCACTATGTAATCTATGTAGCACCCTATGGTGTATCCTATATTGTTTTTTTTAGGATTTTTAATTTTTCTCTTTTTCTTTCTATATCTGCAAATGCTATGAAATAATATTGAATATGGATTATTTACTTCACTATGATATAATGTGTGCAGTAATATTAATTGCATTGTGGTTTACACATTGTAGCATTGCCTGTTTTGTATCCTCAGCTACTGTGTAATTTTTATCATTTTTATATATGTTGCGGTGGATGGTGTTTCTATGACAACCATCTCCCAATAAGGCCATCGAACGGTCGCTTACGTGATGAGGTAATGATGTCGACATCACATGATGACGTCATGCACTGACTCCGGCGGAACCCGCGCTGGATTCAGACGGGGCTGACAGGGAGTAGAATATACCGGTGGTGGGTAAGTTAATTGTTTGTATGTATCTGTGTATATATGTCAGCACTTGTACTGTATTTGTTAGTCCTGATGAAAGTCTGTGAATAACAGACTGAAACGTCGACTGATTTTTTTTTCAAAAGCTCATTAAAAGCTAAGTTTTACTTCATGCAAAGTCCTGGGACTGCTATCTCGATTACTCATTCTGTATTTTTGCTTGACAAGTACCGGGCAAGTATTATTGAAATATATGGAGTGCAGGATTATTTTTCTTTATATATATATATATATATATATATATATATATATATACATACATACATACATACATACATACATACATACATACATACACACACACATGTACGCTCGGACAGTCACCTCCCACATAAGGAAGAAGATGGCTCTGGGGCTTTAAATCAAATCCACCTTGCATATTTGAATTTCTTATATTAATTTCTCTTTAATATTTTCTGAAACATTCTTAAAACCATTTACATTAATTATGTATATAGAATGGTCTGTGAACCAGTGACAAAATGCAAATAGTTTTCATCTAAAACATTTTTTCAATAAAATTAAAGCAACTCTAACGTTTAATCTACGAACTTCCTGAACACCAATGTCTTGGTAATTATAATAAATTCAACACTGTGAAGAATGTCTGACTCAGAAGACATTATTGCTAGGTGTTTAAGACAACTTTGGGTCATGACTGTACGCTGGAAGCTTTTATCAGCTTCATTTAATAAAATAAAAAATCCACTGGACAGTTGGCCATTATTAATGTGAGAAAGATGTAAAACAATTTTTATGTTAGGAAAAATAAACTACTCATCCCAAAAAATAGACAGGAATGACTAAAACGGAATTAATTTATAATTCAAACTTGAATCCAGGTAATTTTTGCAAAAATCTGACAGTTTATGTACTGCAGCTTGAACGACAGAGTCCACTGTAAGAAAATGTATAAGGACTTAAAAAGATCACACACTATACTGTAGACGCCTAGTCAATGTTCTAGACCAGCGGTTCCCAACCTGGGGTACAATTCAGCATCCCTGGGGCTACACAAATTTTTTTTTGTAATGGCGGAACTGAGTTCCGCGGGGTTGATCCAGGGTATATTGCCCCAAGACTGGCTGCCCTGGATTTGTTTCTTTCATGCTTTATGGCTGGAACGGAGTGACAGGATGGAGGAGCCTTACAATGCTTCTCCATCCTGTCAGTAATATGCAGGAATCTCACAGCGCTCAGTCCCCCACTCAGGGTGTGCTGTCACTCTCAGCTTGCTGAGAGGCTGGGACTGACAGCATCGCATGGGAGGGCGCGGCACAGAGCAACAGGAGACTCTGGAGCTGAGCACACATGGTGGGAAAGGTAAGCGATCTTCTTAAGTGCCCAATTCCCCCACATCCACTGCCCCCTCCCAACTGCCACTACCCCCCCTCCTCACTGTCTCCCTCCCACACTGCCACTGCCTCCCCTCCCAACTTCCACCCTCCCACACTGCCCCCTGCCCACACAGCCACTGCCCCCCTCGCACACTGCCACTGCTCCCTCCCCACTGTCTCCCTCCCTCCCACACTGCCACTGCTCCCTCCCCACTGTCTCCCTCTCACAGCCACTGCCCCCCTCCCCACTGTCTCCCTCCCACACAACCACTGCCCCCCTCCCCACAGTCTCCCTCCCACACTGCCTCTGCCTCCTGTAAGAATATGAAGTAGTTAACCTTTCTTGTTCATATGTATTTTATGCTTAGATAAGGTTTATAATCATTAGTGCTGACTATATGGCCAGTAAGATTTTGTAATGTATAAATAGGGGCATAAATTCTCGGGATGAAAATATAATTCTGCCTCTTTATAAATCGCTGGTAAGACCACACCTTGAATATGCTGTGCAATTTTGGGCGCCTGTTCTAAAGAAGGATATCATGGCACTGGAGAGGGTCCAGAGACGAGCTACAAAATTGATAGAAGGAATGGAGCATTTTAGTTATGAAGAAAGGTTAAAAAAAATTAAATCTATTTAGTTTGGAAAAACGGCGCCTGAGAGGGGATATAACTTTATACAAATATATTTGGGGCCAGTACAAACCTTTATCTGGAAATCTATTCATAAACAGGGTTATACATAGGACACAAGGTCACACATTTAGGCTGGAAGAAAGGAGATTTCATCTAAGGCAAAGAAAAGTTTTTTTACAGTAAGAACAATAAGGATATGGAATTCTCTGCCTGAAGAGGTGGTTTTGTCAGAGTCCATACAGATGTTTAAACTGAAATTGGATAAATACTTACAAAAACATAACATACAGGGATATAATTTCTAATTAGTGGGGTAATAGCTGCTTGATCCAAGGAGACATCTGACTGCTATTTTGGGGTCAAGAAGGAATTTTTCCTAGTTTGTGGCAAAATTGGAAGCGCTTCAGACCAGGTTTTTTGCCTTCTTTTGGATCAACAGCAACAACATTTGTGAGGAAGGCTGAACTTGATGGACGCAAGTCTCTTTTCAGCTATGTAACTATGTAAAATAGTTAAACTCTTTAAAATAATGTTTGAAATAATTATGCTGACTTTGGCAGATGTATTTTGTACCAAGGTCTTCCTTCAAGAGGATGTGCGATTGCTCGATCTTAGGATGTTCATGTCCCGTCTTTATTCAAATTCTTATCTTTTAATGTCAGACAAGTATGTACTATTAACTATAAGGAAGAGATAAATCTTGCTGCTTGTGTGACAAACTGTGTATAAATGCTAGCCCTAAAAATATACTCACTGAGAATCTTGTTAAAGCACATTTGTGGTGTCCGTGTCTTTATTGCTAACAATGATTCTCTATAATATTGATTATGGTGACCGGAGAATCGAGGGGAGTTGAGTCCAGAACAGCATTAACACTTTCAGCTTGGTGTCAGTAGTGGGATCAGCAAAACCATTTGCGGTAAGTAGCCTTTTTGTGTCTTATTGACGCTAATTGTCTATGACCCCCTTTGGTTCAGTAAGTCTGTATCCAGTAGATAGGAAAGGTGTAAGGACTTTAGTTATATTGAGACTGTAAATAGGTCTCCGGTTTATTATAGGGTTTTGGTAACCCAGGTTAGCATCTAAGTTAGATACATGGTATCTCAGGTAGATACAGGTTGAGAGACCATAAGAGGTCTCCGGTTTATTAACAGAAAAAAAGAAGGATAGTGCGTAGGCGCTTCACTGTAATTGTGACAGTTCTGTATATAATAAAAATATACAATAGATGGTGTAACCGGTACCCTAGTGCTTCCCTTATACACCAGATTTACATAATACAATAAAAAGAGACAAATACCAGTATATACACCTCCCCAATGTGATCACAACAAAAATAAGTGATATTACCAATATAGAACTGGACTGTAATGTAAACAGCGTAGAACTTGATTGGGGTATAAACTAAAATAGAAAAAAACATAAAAAACATAGTGCAAACTGTATGATGAAAAATAAATAATAGATAAATGTGTGACTCTCACTCACATTCTCCAGAGCCGTACCAGGCTCTGTATAACAGGCTCAGGGGTGCCAATAACTGGCTAACGATCCAGGTGGTCCAAATAGATGAGACTCCAAAGGTTAAATATAAAATGTATTTATTTATAAAAATATATAAAAAAGTGTATACACTACTGGGTACTATGGGGGTGGAACCCAAAACAGACTAGAATATATATAAAACAGCAATGGAATTCCACTTACCCCTATCTGTATAGTAGCCCAGAGTGACAGAAATACACATAAAATAACAAATACAAATGCAGAAGATTGAAGCAGACGCGTTTCGGCCAACAGCCTTCCTCCAGTGCTTGTCTTCATGTCCTATTGAGTCTTCTTTTATAAGTCCTATCTGTCCCATTCACCTGGATCCAATTTCGTACCAGCGTCGCGTCACTTCCGGTTTAGCGGGTGACGTCACTTCCGGTTTTTCGGCCGGCTGGAACGCACGCTGAAACGCGGCGTTCAGGATGTAGATTGTTATGATTAAGTCCCCATAGCAACCTTAGCCTCCATATTTGTAAAATATCATAACAGAATAAGAAAAAACACAAGTTAAAGATATAATCTATATATAGCATACACAATACAAATATTTGATAGCTATCATCAATCTCTTTATATCTAAAAAGAAATTTAAAGATGTATAAGATAATCTATTCTTAGAAAAATTATACAATGCAATATATGGCCACATATTGCATTGTATAATTTTTCTAAGAATAGATTATTTTATACATCTTTAAATTTCTTTTTAGATATAAAGAGATTGATGATAGCTATCAAATATTTGTATTGTGTATGCTATATATAGATTATATCTTTAACTTGTGTTTTTTCTTATTCTGTTATGATATTTTACAAATATGGAGGCTAAGGTTGCTATGGGGACTTAATCATAACAATCTACATCCTGAACGCCGCGTTTCAGCGTGCGTTCCAGCCGGCTGAAAAACCGGAAGTGACGTCACCCGCTAAACCGGAAGTGACGCGACGC
Source organism: Pelobates cultripes (assembly GCA_933207985.1). Classification (NCBI taxonomy): domain Eukaryota; kingdom Metazoa; phylum Chordata; class Amphibia; order Anura; family Pelobatidae; genus Pelobates; species Pelobates cultripes. Next base: position 118,644,801 of record OW240918.1, on the reverse strand, counting down.
CGGTACGAAATTGGATCCAGGTGAATGGGACAGATAGGACTTATAAAAGAAGACTCAATAGGACATGAAGACAAGCACTGGAGGAAGGCTGTTGGCCGAAACGCGTCTGCTTCAATCTTCTGCATTTGTATTTGTTATTTTGTGTATTTCTGTCACTCTGGGCTACTATACAGATAGGGGTAAGTGGAATTCCATTGCTGTTTTATATATATTCTAGTCTGTTTTGGGTTCCACCCCCATAGTGCCCAGTAGTGTATACACTTTTTTATATATTTTTATAAATAAATACATTTTATATTTAACCTTTGGAGTCTCATCTATTTGGACCACCGGGATCGTTAGCCAGTTATTGGCACCCCTGAGCCTGTTATACAGAGCCTGGTACGGCTCTGGAGAATGTGAGTGAGAGTCACACATTTATCTATTATTTATTTTTCATCATACAGTTTGCACTATGTTTTTTATGTTTTTTCTATTTTAGTTTATACCCCAATCAAGTTCTACGCTGTTTACATTACAGTCCAGTTCTATATTGGTAATATCACTTATTTTTGTTGTGATCACATTGGGGAGGTGTATATACTGGTATTTGTCTCTTTTTATTGCTCCGGTTTATTAAGACTAGGTGTTCTGAGGAGCACGGTTTATAGATCTATAAGTATACCCCAAACTTCTCTTTCTCCTGGTCACCTTTGTTTGTCTTAAGTGTTCTTTGTGGGTGATTGTCTATATTGGGGACACACTTTGGTAAGTTAGTAGTGTGTCCGCCCTGAGTCAGCAGTATGGGAAATGTGAGTTCAGGTCCTGAGTGACCAATATATATATATATATATATATATATATATATATATATATATATATATATATATATATATATATATATATATATATATATATATATATATATAATACCAGTACTGTATATTAGAAAAGAACTGACTCGCAGGTTGTATCTGATAGACCTACTTAAATCTTTTGCTTTATTCTTTCTGTCACATTGAAGTATAGTTTTTTTACTCTGTTTTATTGTAAGTTATTTCACATGGGATCTGTGTGCCTGGTATGATTGTTACTTTAATACCATAAGCCCACTACACTTTCTATGAGAGTGGGATAGTGTAAATGTGTTACACTGTTTGCATGATGAGCTCAGTATTTTTATAACTGAGACAAAAGGTCACTTCATTAGTATTTGAAAGTTAATTCCCCATATGGGATTAATTGTATAAAACACCAATCAGCATATCTTCCCTGCCCTGTGTGTTTGTTGCAAAGGATCCATACTGTAAATATGATTTGTTTGTAAATAAGAGAGCAACATTTACATTTTCAGCAGTCCAACACATGCTTAATTTCGTGCTCTAAGCTCACCTTTTTATTGCTACAGATGCTTAAAATGGTCCAGTGCAATACCTACTGCATATGTTTTGTGTCTTCTATGTCTCACATTATATGTGTTCTTTTAAATTGTGGTAGATAGCCTGGATCAGAGATCATGGACAAAGGTTTCTACCTGTGTTACTAAGGCTCTTGGAGACTGACTGGTCTAAGGTTTGCCATGCCTTTTAACATGGTATAGTATAAAAAAAAATTTAAGTTTCTGAGAGTTCTGAAAGATCCGGGTGAAACCATGTCTGTGTAATCTGGTCCAGATGTTTGCTCAATTTCTGTAAGATTTAAGTTGATGCAGCATCATCTCAGATTAGTTAATGGAAGTTTCATACAAATATTTGTAAGTTATGCGCGCGCTATATAAATGGATCCTTTCTTTATATACAATACTATAGTAGATTAAAGTGATTAAGTTAATTAAGAAATAAATCTAATACAAACTAAAATTGGTATACCATACAATAATATGTTCTGAGTCCAGCTGTTAACTGTTTATTCTGTGTAAATAGTGATTGTGATAATGTGTGAAGTGTGCAGCTTAACTGGAAAGTGGTTTAATTTATATGTTGCTGTGTTGTTTTAAATTATATTTGTATCAGTTTGTCTCAGTCTAGTGATACTGATAAAAATGCCAGTCAAATAACCTAGCAAATAACTGTTTTACGGGTTAAACTTGTTTTCTTGATAAGCGTATAACATTTAGTTTTGTGGGTAGACTTTTGATACTCAATTTGAAATATGTCCCAACTACATCCTTGCACGGCCCCAGGTACAAGAAGCAATATGCGTTTTAAAAATTTGCAAAGCCTTAGTGTTTTCAATATATTATAACAATGGAAAAGTACCTAACCGCAAGTCTGCATTACGCTCATGACACAGACTGTCGGTATTGCAAGCCCTATATGAAGGCTATGCTTTCATTGTCAATGTATATACCCCTAGACAACCTTGCGTTATATACACAATTTAACTATCCATTAAACCTTTAAAAGCCCCCTCCCCAATGTCCCCCTCCCACAGTCACTGCCCCCCTCCCCACCGTCGCCCTACCACCCTGTCACTGCCCACTCCCGCCATACCACATTGTCACTGCCCCTCTCCCAGCTGCCACCCTCTCACACTTCCACTGCCTCCCTCCCCTGCTGTCACACGGTCACTTCCCTCCTCACCACTCTCTCCCTCCCACACCTGACACCTCTCCTTTTTCCATACGCTGCCCCCAAATTGCCACCCTTCCACACACTGCCCCCTCACACTGTCACCTCCCTCCCCACACACTGACACCTGCCGTCTCCCACACTGCCCTCTTCCCTCCTCACACTGTTACCCCACACTGTCACCCTCCCCACACACTGCCTCCCACACTGTCACACACATCCACATTGTCACCCCCTCACACTGTCACCAACATCCCCACACACTGTCACCAATTCTCCTTCCACACTGTCCCCCTCTCCACACACTGCCCCCATGCTTTGTCACCTGTCCTCCCCCGGTCACCCACCTCCCCCACACTGTCACATGTCCTCCCACACACTGCCTCCTCACAAAGTCACCTTTCCACACACTGAACCAACACTGTCACACTCCCACACCCACTGTCAAAAAGGGGAAATTAGGCAGAGAAAAACGTATACATTTGAAATAATAGCAACTATATTAATTACAAAATGTTTGCTAATATGGTGGTACGATTTATGGAAATGGTCTGCCAAAGAATACTCAAGTCAAAAAAGGTTGGGAACCACTGTTCTAGACAAACTAAAAGTGTGTCAATACATGACAAGAAGGCTTTCACATAAAAGGAATCTTTTGCTTCCACACTGTGGCCATAATAAGCGGCTGCTGATAAAACATTGACTGACTCGCCTCCACAATGTCCAACAATGTAGTCATCAGTTTCTGAGGGACGTTTACCTGCTTCTTTAAACAAATCAAATTTACTGCGCTGGTCATTAGCAAAGTATTTTAGAGATTTTAAAATGTCAACTGCAGAAGTTATGTTGAGCTGCACTGACTGCAGTTAAAGCACTGTAATAATGTATCCCTAAATTCTGAAAAAATTCCAGTCTCTATGTTGCTCATTTGTAGAAAGCATTACAAGACTCTAAACTCTCTTCACAGTCTCCAGAAAATTAAGTAAAATGTCCATGATGCTTTCATAGTCATGGACTAGTGCGTGACAGGATTCTGCATTACATGCTCAGATGCTACAAAGCGCTCCATGAGTTGGTTTTCTTCAAGGTAGCGCAAGATCACTGTTAGCTAATCTACAAGTGAGTATAAAAATATTTAGTCTTTTAACACAGCCTATGATAGCATCCAAAACCTTTTATCCAGTATTTGTGTCAGCTCCTCACTAACATTTGTAGATAAGTAGCTTGGGTATCCTTTACCTTGGAGGTAGTTACCATTATGTGATGATCCATCAACTCTACAAGGAATATAATCACACTGAACAAACATTTAAGTTCTGTCCATAGTTTGTCAGGTCTTTAGTCTGCCTCTGAATGTTATAGTCAATGATACCATCTATTTTTCCATTTTTGGATACATCTATAACAGCATGGACATTATGGAGAGATTACCTGTGTGTAGAAATCGTCCCATTTGCATGCTCCAATACAAATATGGATTTCTTGCATGACTAAATAATTTGAACTCCAAGTAAACTCAACCTATTTTTTGCAGAGTAACATAGCCACTTTTTGTTCAACCTTATAGATTTTTACACATCTATAAGCAATTGATTTGTCTGTAGTGGTGTAACAACTTCTTCAGCAGTTGTCTCCTGTATATCTACGTGTGTGATTACACCTGGCTTGTTACACAGTGTTGTACTTTGTTCTAGTAGTGGTACAGCTGTTTCAGGGTTAGAAGATTCTGAAGGCTCACGCACAGATTCAGCTTCTAAATACTAAGCAGATGTCTTGTCAAGAGATAAAGAAGCATGTTGTTCCTAAGATTGATATGGGGACTGCTGAATAGATGTTGATAGAAAGAATCCTGTTATTTTGGAGATTTTAGAAATGTTTTCCTTGTTCATTGCTTTCTTTCCTCTTCTGTGTTCCACTCCTATGTTTTGACATCATTATATCAAGTAATTTTTTGAGAAATAAGAAAAAAAAATATATATATATATATATATATATATATATATACCAAATGCTCCTGCACTCACGCTAAAATCTCCCTTGGTACCCGGGTGCTAGCAATAAATAGCCGTCCAACCATATCTCCAAATAGGTAGCTGCACTCATGGTTAATAAAAAGTCAAAATTTTATTGCAAAAAGGTTAAAAAAAAACAGCGATTAAAGTTTCAGTCCTATAAGGACTTTCTTCAGGATCAAAAGTAAAAAGTTTTACTTTTGATCCTGAAGAAAGTCCTTATAGGACTGAAACGTTGATCGATGTTTTTTTTAACCTTTTTGCAATAAAATTTTGACTTTTTATTAACCATGAGTGCAGCTACCTATTTGGAGATTATATATATATATATATATATAACAAATTCAACTGTACCTTGCACACAGACTCCTAGTCTACTCGAAACCGGGTGCATAACCAGGGCTTGAACATCCATATAGTCAGGATTACGATGAAAGTCCACAGGCTGGACTGAAACGATTTGTTTTATGGGAACTTGAATAAAAGTTAATTTTTATTGGAAAATCCGTGAGTGCAGTCATTCAACCTGACATATATATATATTATATATATATATATATATATAAATAAAATTAAAGGAATCAAGATGCACTCACAGGTCTTCAGATATATGAAAAAATGGTGCTTTATTAATCCATGTGCGGTATACAACAACAAAAAAAATCAATCGACGTTTCGACCCTGCCGGGTCTTTTTCAAGATCAATGATCTCCGGGCTCGGTCTAAGATACAGGTGTTCACTTCTCGGGTCCTCCCCAGCGCGTGGGTCGTGCTTCTCTCCGTGCTTGGTTGCGCAGAGACTCGGGAACCTCAGAATGATTTGCGCGCGGTGGCGGCTGATCTAGGATCCAGTTGCGGATGGTGACTGGTGGCAGGTCTAAGGCTCTCAGGAAGCTGGGTAGTTCATTGGGCCATCGCATGGAGTGCCATGTATTTTCCTTTTTGGCTTGGAGGCAAAAGGGGAAACCCCACTTATAGGGTATGCGTTTCTCCTGAAGAATGCGCATTAGTGGCCACAGTGCCCTCCGGGCATCTAGAGTGAGGGGGGACAAGTCCTGATACAGCGATATGGAGGCTTCGTGGAAGGTGACGGCTTGCGGGCGTGCCGCTCGCATGATGGCTTCTTTAAGCTGGAAAGAAAAAAGGCAACATATCACGTCTCGTGGGAGGCCATCTCTCCTCGGGGGACGTAGGGCCCTGTGGGCGCGCTCTATGTGGAAGTCGTCTGGGGCCTCCTCGCCCAAGATGTGGGTAAAGAGCTGTGTAAGGGCTTCACCAAGGTCTTCATGGTCGGCTTCTGGCAGGCCTCTGACTCTGATGTTATTACATCTCCCCCTGTTGTCCAGATCCTCCATCTGCCTGCGGAGGTCTAGAAGCACTGAGCCTTGCCGTGGCATGATCGGCAGCCTGGGAATGCTGGATGGCCTGTAAGTTTTCACTCTCCAGCTCTGTGACGCGTTCTTCAAGGGCTATGAGGTCCCTGTGTACCTCCAATATCTCTTTCCGTATTGCCACCCTCAGCTCTGCGACCATGACGGCTTTATCCCGTTTAGTGAACATGTTGGCCGAGATGGCCACCAGTTCAGCTGTAATTTGCGTTAGGGCTTCACCTCTTGCTGAGCTAGGCTGTGAGTCCGCGCCACTCTCAGCTCCCGGGGAGGCGGCCGCCATCTTGTCCGCGAGTCTCGTGGCTCGGAAGCTATCCGGGGTGGAGAGAAAGTCGTCCATCGGACCGGCGTGTTTTCTCGGTGGGCTGTTGCCCGAGGGTGCCGTGGTGCCTTGGCGTCTGGTTTTTCCCATTTTGGGTATGTTAGTAGGCATATATTTGGGGCTTTGTGGGTCAAGGTTGCAGAGCTCCGGCAAAGTGCGACTCACTCCATTCACCGGCAAGCCACGCCCCCCCTCCTTTCTGTAGTGCAAATCAACAGTCGGAAACAATAGTTTTTGTTGTAAATTATAATGAAGCGATTAAGAAATAAAAGCTACACCGAAAATTTGGAAAAGTTCACTGACTTTAGCAAAATGTGATCCGCTAAAAAGTATTGTTGAACTTGCCAATATATTCCCGATTGGACGTTTGCCAATCATTGGCTGACTTTGCCAAAGTACACAGCGGTGATTACTTTCACACACTGAGTATACAGTTACCATTGTACCCGTTACCACATTCTCCCTATAAGTAATCGGAGCAGAACAATGAGGTGAAAAAGTGCAAGTGTGAAGTGTCTGCAACAGTTTATTCAGACAGGACTCAAACAATAAAAAATATTTCAGCAATGTAATCTTCCGGTGTTGGCTCTGTTAAAAAGGAAAGCTCTCCAATATCTGTCGACTCATCCTCTGGACTGTAGTCTGGATCTTTATCTTCAAGTACAGTAATAGTGGACTCCATTTCGGATTCCCTGTGGATACTTGAGATTTGAGAAATTGGAGTAGAAGGAATATCTACTACTTCTGGTCCGCATATGCCATTTCCACAGTTTATTTAGGATCATCCAACGTCTGTTGTCCTGGTTCTGCTTGTATTAAAATATCTGGTCGTCTTTTGTAATCCACTGCTCCAACAGGTTCTTCAGGGACACCGGTCCATGTCCAATTATCCCGCCTTTTACACAAATCATGGGTGTAGGTTCCAACATGTTTTTTCAAAGTAAACATTTCAGCTTGAGTGTAAGCATTCTTACGTCCAAAATACAGTGAGGTAGAGATGCATTTATTCAATGTCTCAATGGCGTATGTGTTGGTCCAGATATCAGAAAAGCCTTTTTTCAGGTAATAAATACAAATAACCTGAAACATAGTCATGGTCACAGACCATAGAAGAACCCTGATCTGCAACATGGACAGAGGCAACTGCAGCTGTTGAAGTCTGGACATCCATTAAAACATCTGTACTGATTTGCTGCTCACTAAACTGCAAATCATGAACAACCAATAAAACATGTTTTTGAAAGATTGTTGGTATAACATCAGGTTTTAGGACTAATCTTTTTTCGTTATCAAGATACATTTCTGTTAAAAAAATGTTCAGAGCATATTCTAAAATAGTTTGCTTTCTTTTCACGCATGATATACTGAATGACCATGTTAATATTCTCAAAATGGTCACCAGTAGCCAAAAGCCATGATTTAATTTTCTCTGGAGTTTTAGGAAAACGATGCAATGAGCATGTCAGTTTTTTTTTAACGTGACGTTTACAAGACACCTCCTAGTCATTTTTTCTTCTAAGAAAAATGAACATTGCAAATATGTAGATAGATAAACATGGATGTTCCACTTAGTTTAAACAGTCGTAGTTTCAGTGCCACTTTCCAATTGTCTTTTCTGCGTAGGAGTTCCTGAGGACACTGGTGTGCTAATGGAATGTAATGACTACAAATGTCATGCTTCACCGTAACAGGAATATTATTTGGAGTTACTTTGCAAGGCGTCACTTTACTTCCATTTGCACATTAGTTTTCTCAGAAGCCATGGCACAGAAGCCTGAGGGCACTGTAATTACACCTACCAATATTACAACACACTACAGTGCATATTTGCCATTGTCACTTATGACCAGTACTTTACGAGGAAGCCGATGTTCAAATGGAATGAAAGTAACTACTCTTCAAAAGGGGGGAGAGAGGGGGCACTAAGAGGGGGGAGGAACATTATGGGAGGGAGTGACACTAAGAGACAGGGAAGGGAGAAGAGCGGAACACTAAGGGACATGGAGGGGAGAGTGGCATGGTACAAGAGGGTTAAGAGGCACACAGGTGAAGATGCTTTGGGGGGGCATCAAAATCATCTTCGCCTGTGTACCCAAAAATCCTTGCACCAGCCCTGCTATGAAGCACTGCCCTAGGAAGCACCTCGAGTAGCCATCTGAAGGGTAATCACAAGAGATGTCCCTTGGGGGCAATGTAAACACTTCCTTATCTATGAAAATTCGGCATTTACATGAAAATGCTTACAGGAACAGCCTGTAGACACCAGAACTACTACAGTAAGCTGTAATTGATCGGTGTACTATAGTGTGCCTTTCATGATCTAAGCTTAATTTTTTTGTACAGTGGGTGCACTAGGGTGGTGAGGTGAATGTTTGATTTTGCCAACGTCAAAGAAAAAGAGCCTTGGGGTAGACTTTCAATCCATATCAACATTGGAGCTAGCCAAGCAGCCTCAGGTAGCGCAGGACACAGTTGGAAGTGTGTTAGATGCAGGGCCGCCATCAGGGCATTACAACCATGACTGTTGTCGTGGGCCAGGCGGTCCTGCGGGCCCCACATTGAGTAAGTACACATATATATATATAGCAATTTTCGATATATATATATACACATACACTTGCAGGCCCCCCGGCAACCTGTTTGTTGGAGAGGGGGCCCGTAGCACACCTCCCCTGCAGGCCCCCTGTCTAAACGCTCTGACCGCCACAGATCTTGCAAGATTTAGGATTTCTAGTAGCTTCGGAATTTAAGTTGTTGGGTCTGAAAGAAACAGGAGAATATCAACTGCGAATAACGCTAATTTTTTTCATACCCCCCCGGGTTAACTAAACCTGGAATTTGTGTGTTTTGGTTTATTTGGCGTAAGAGTGGTTCCAAACATAGGATAAAAACAAACTGGCTCTCATCCTTTACTTATTTCGTACGTTGCCAATATCACCGCCTACCAATCTTATTAATCAATTTCAATCTACCACTAATACACGTGTGGAAGCGAAAGCTACCTGGAGTGGCATACCGTAATTTAGGGCTCCCTTATATTAATGGAGGGCTGGAATTACCAGACATCAGGGCCTATTATAGGGCCGCGGCGCTAGCTCAAGGAATACGCATTTTGCGTCTCTAACATACGGATCCCCGCCCGCTTTGGCTGTCCCTAGAGAATGCATGCATAAGTCCACACAACATTGCTAGCTCCTATTTTTGTACATGAGAGTAAAAAACGTATTGTTTTCCAGGTTAGACACAACACACGATGTACTTCCCGAAGCGGTAGTGAATGTACTTTCAATGCTTTCAGTCAAACACTTGAAACCTCTCTCTCTGTTACAATGCTCTTCTCCAGGGGCCTGCAAAAGACAAAATGCCCTATATGATCCAATGGGAGAAGGAGCTGGGGTATGAGATACCCCTGTCACATTGGCACAAAGCTATGTCAATTACTAAACGAGCCTCAAGGAGCTTATCACTCTGGGAAGTCTCCTGTAAAATCACCATTAGATGGTACCTGGTGCCATACAAGTTATTGTGAATCTATAAGGAGGCATCGGAGCTATGCTGGAGATGCAAAACACAGATAGGCATTATGCTACAAACATTTTGGGATTGTCCGGCACTGGGAGAATACTGGGACCGGGTGGGGAAATTATCTCTGATACCACACTCTATAGAATACCAAAGAAGCCAACCAGCTACCTTCTGCATATCATCCCGAGGCTGATACACTACCCCAACCACAAAGTATTACTCATCATTCTCACGGTAGCTAAGATAAACTTGGCTTTCCACTGGAAGAGCACAACGATCCCCTCGTTAGATACTCTCATACAGAGGTTGAATAGCAGAGGTTGAATACGATAAGTAATTACGAGAGAATGGTTAGCAAAACACAGGGTTGTGTAAGTAGGTATGTGAGAGATTGGGAATGCTGGATTACAAATATTGGAAAGGCACAGGACAGCAACGCTAACAATGAGGAATAAATAGCTTGTAGGACACCACTTTTGTGTGACTTGAATGTCCGGCCAGTCTCTAGGCTTCTAAGGCCAGGGTGTGTCACAAGAACTGTTGCATAAGCAATATTAATGTGAACCTAACCTCCCCCCCCACCCCCCTTTCCTTTCTGTATTCCCCTCCCTCCATGTTATCTTTATGTTATTCTTATGTTTTAATGAAGCTAATAAGGCTACAATTAACGAAGGACAACAGCAAAATATGTTTAAGCAAAGCTTTGATGTCAATCTAGGAAAAATAGTTGTAAATGGTTGTATAGCAATTGTTTACTCTGTTATATGAAAATGTAACAGTTTTGATATTATATGCATTGATAACAATCTCTAATAAAAATGATATATGGAAAAAAAATGGAAATGACAAAGAGAAAAAGAGTTAATGTAGCTCTTATTCCTCACTGTATGGAGCAAGAGATAGGAAATAGAACAAGCAATGAAATATAGTTAGGGAGTTATATTTTTCTTTTTGTTGTTGTCTGGGTGTGTATGAGTGAGTGATAAATTGTGTTTGAGGCAGAAATAAAACATTTAAATAATAAAGTGAAGTAAAGGTAGAAAAGAATATAGATTGATATTAACAAATGATGAACATGGTATGAAATCTAATATTGAAAGATGGAGATACTCATACCTAGCTCTGAAAAAAAATATTTATTTAACTTATGGACATGCAAATCAATTTATATATATATATATATATATATATATATATATTTTTTTTTTTTTTTTTTAATTCGGTCTCTCACTGTTAAAATACACCTACCATTAAACTTATAGACTGATCATTTTTGTCAGTGGGCAAACGTTCAAAATCAGAAGGGGATCAAATACTTTTGCCCCTCACTGTAGTACTATCAAAGAGGTCCTTTTAAATATATTATGAATGATGAATCCACAAAGGGAGAGATCTCTTTACAAGCAAAGGGCCTAAGCAATGTTATGGATCAGTTGGAAACTGGAATATTGATTGAAATATGGTCTGTTACTTTAGCCAGATTTCACAGAACCAGTGTCTCCAAGATGCAAAATTAGATTTACATACAGTAACACGCATGCTGAACTCTCAGGGATATTGTGCAGTCACTCAGTTCTAAATTCACTGAATTTGAAAAGCAGGGCAAAGATATTGCCTGCTTCGTGGAGTACCCGCTACAACGTGGAAGGAAAATTAAAAAAAAAATAGGGGGTGGAACTATGGTGATGCTTATGCGGATGTGACATCATATGAGAAGATTAAAGTGCAAATGTTTTACCTTCTAATTGAACAATTGACAGAATCACTGAGGCACAGACAAGCAGAATACAGTATACTTCACAAAAGATTAGGCTTGCTGTCAGAAATGTGCACTCAAGCAACAGATAGTCTATGCTCCAAAGCCAGAACACTAGTGAAGATCTCGACCCCCTGTTTTTCAGAATAAGTTGTACAGTTTGCCTCTTCAAAATGTAACAGTTTTCACCTACAAATAAAGCATTCACGAGAGTAAAAAAATACAGATGTACAAGTTTGTGCATTTGCATACACACATGTGACCCTCCGCATGTATTTGTGTTTATTGGTCAGCAACTGCAGTGGTGAGCGTTCATTTTTAACATTAAACCATGTGAAAAATGAATTCAGATCTTCTATGGGTCAGGAGCGTTTAAAAATGTGTTCCTGAATTAGCTAAATCATTATTCTACAATTGAAGAATTTGCAAGCAAAAAGGCAAGAAAAGTGAATATGTAGTTTATATATAAAAATAAACTGGTATATTTATGTTACTCTCTGCACCATAACAGCAGGCTGTAGTGATTATAATGCTTGGACTAATACTTTAATGAGCATATTTATATGCATGTCTATATATACAGTATATATATAATACATCTATATTTAATTTGTTTATATGGTTTACATTCTATTTATAAAAACTGGTTGGTGTGAATGTTGTATTAATTGTTTCTTTATTTAACAGGTTTTCTATGGTTTAGAAAAAGAAAATATTTGCGATATTATTTTATGGCACTTTAATGGTAATTACAACATTTACTTTGTCTTAATAAAAATTGCTTTGTGTTTTCATTTTATATATTATGTATTGATTTCCATAAAAAGGCCATGATGCTCTTAATCCAGCACTGAAAAAAAACCTCCTAAAAACTTATATCCACAGTTAACCTGAATTTCCAAGCTCTAGTACATATTTTAAACAATTTCTAGTAATTTAAGTCTAAACGTTCATCCCCATCTAAAAATAATATCAACTCGAATGTTCTCTCCGTGAATTTACATTTTACCATCCTAATAAAAAAAAGGCTATGATATAGGGATAATAAAAAAGGGGGGAATTTGAATATTTAAATTTGAAGTTTCCCAAAATTCCAGTTTTCTATCATCTTCCAAAAATACATAAGAATCTTATACAACCACCAGGGAGACCAATAGTGTCAGGGATTGGCTCTATCTCATGTACATTGTCTGAATATATAGACAAATGCTTGCAGCCAATAGTCAAGACAACCAAGTTATTTAAAGGATTTTTTTTCTTCTTCATTTTAATACAGCTACCCAAATACACACACACACACGTAAATTTAGTAATCAATAACATTTTTTATGATACAGCTGCAACAACACAGAACAAATTTATTTTCTCTGTTGGCTCGTTTCATCTTGGTTTGTTTAACAAAAATAAGAGCACAGCTAACATTTGTAAGATACAATGTAATCAAAGGCAATGTCAAGGTGGTACAAAGGTTGCTCATTAAAACAGGCAACATTAAAATGTGCCACATAGATGTAATAAATAATGGTCTTCCAGAGCTTAAAAACTAATCATGCAACATTGGTCCAGCCCTTTAACTCATACAGTAACTTGCTTCCCCTTGTTACAACACACTTCAAAACAGGCTCTCAGCGATTAGCTGCTGCAGGTTAGCGACCTACTATTAGAAGGTGTAAAATACCGAACAGAAACACTTTCATTTGATTTAACCCCTTAAGGACGTGAAAAATGCAAAAAATTATTTCTTAACTCTATCGCATACCCAAACATCAGTCGAGACTTTATGAAGGGTACAAAAGGAATGTTTTATTATGGCCAAGTTGCCAGCTTGTATACACGGATGCCCAGGTCTCCAGCAAAAACAAAGGTAAGCCCACCCAGGCATCTGTGTCTGATAATTAGTTTAAGTAAAAGCAAACTCACTTATTTCCCATGCACTTGAGGTACAGTACATACACGTAAAACCCCCCAAATGCACACAATATTGATAGGAAATCCACAAGTCTTTTATCCCCGGATCGGAGTGTCCAAGTTGTCCAAATAGCTCTCAGATCCATGTAGTATAGCCGAATCGCCACCAGGTTAAAGTTTTGACACGTGGCTGCTGCCCAGAATAGTTCCAGATGAATAGAGGTAGCGGCCGGTCAACTTTCGGTGTTCCTGTATGAATATAAACAAAGGTTCCCCCTGGCTTGTAGGTAACAAATTTTCTCCCCGTTCGGGGGGTCTTCTCCCCGACAAGCAGTCTTCTTGCTTGTCTGGGAACGGAGCAGGCAACGGTATGATTTTCCCGGAGTTCACGAGGCAAAGCATCCAAAATAGAGTTCTACGCATTCGACCAAGTACCGCTGCCTGCGTTCGGGAGACAAAATGGCCACCATTTACTATAGCACGTGTGTTCGGTTACATGAAAGGCGGCCACCAAGAGCACTTAGGTTTATGGTTTCTTTGACGTTAACAAGCCAGGAGGGTGGTCTGTGTTTAGTAGGTTGGTAGTACCAAACCAAGGGGAAACAGATTGGGTTTGGTAAAGTGGAATAGGAAATTTCTTTGCACTACCTAACCCTAATTTTAGATAAAGATTAATAGCCCTAGTTAATCCTAACCATAACTTTACCCTACACTGTTCTGATAGGCTAAGTGGTAGCTGTGACAGCCATTTATTTGTGAGGCAACCATCAATAGCAAAGTACATTCTGATCTTAGAGCTTAATAGCTGCAAAGACTTGCTTCAGATGTCACTGTCATGTTCTATTCCCATGTCAATCTATGAAATTATTTTGCTGGATGTCTCATGCATGAGGTATTCAGGAACTGCCTGGTACATGCTGCAATAAGTATGTTCCAGCATTACCATTATCCACAGTGCCATACAGATTGGATGACTGCGAAGAGCAATTGCCATACACCCTAATTAGTAAGATTACAGCAATTACCTTTATTTAAAATCAACTGCATAAGTGAGGAGGACATACAGGGTACAGCAGCCACCCCGAAGTGGTATAGAAAAAGTAAAATTTAGAGTAAAAAAGTCTAGTCAGATAATAGCTGACCATTAATTTTTTTCAACTTTCATTTTTAGTATTTTAAAGAACAAAGTACAAAATGAGGGGTCATTGTGCAATTTTATATCAAAACAGAAACTTGTATGTAAATTATGTTACATATTACTACCTTGCTGGAGTTAGGGGTTGTGATATTCAGACAGCATGAGCTACATTTCTGGATTATGGTAATTAACCTTTTTTTTTTATATATAAGATATGTGGCAAATTGCATAGAAGAGGAGCCATTTTATAACCAGATAAATCTCCGGGCTCTTGGAGGACTCTTCCTCACTACCACTTCACGTAACCAGGTATGGTTGAGAATGGGATTCCTAGTAAGCAGGGAGATGTGTGAGTATGTTTGTAACTGTATGTTGGTAACCGTATTTGAGAGAAAACAAAAGGCATTAGTTAAATAAAGAGTGTAGAATTCTAATTTAAATTGAAGCAGAATTTTTAGATGCATTATGAAAAGACTGCATGGTTAAAATTTGCCCAAAATATAAACCAAAATTCCATGAGGGTGAAACTTCAATCCAGTTAATGTTTCTTTGTGTTTAATATTCGTAGTATGTTATTCTAGCAATCTACGTGTTGTTAAAGGAGTTAACTTGTTCTCATGCCTAGCAGAAACCTTCGTTCATACATTATAAAAAGATAATTATTGCTATTGAAATACATTTTTTTACCCAGATACTGTGTAATGCCAGCCCACTAAATCTAAATAATTCTAGGTCTATTATTAATCATGTTTACAGATAATGATCATGGGAAAAAACTGCTGCATGTTACTCCAACATCTGCACATGTATCCAGTATTTGCATAGTCACCAGCATCTCCACCTGTCTGCAAAATCTGCTCATTTTGCCACCATCCACAGTTATCTTTATCAACTTTCATAAATCTGGTGTGGTTATTTAGCAAAATAATTCAGTTTAAAGTCCAATAAAGGCCCCAGGGATAGTGCACAGCTTAGCGGACAGGGGCACACATGTATGAGTGTGGGATGGATGATGCAGGATTGGCTACGTGGGGGAGTGTGAGATGTGAGGAAGTGGGTGGTAACATAGTAGACTGACCTCAGTGCCACTTGGTAGCCGGGCCAGCAACAAGTTTCCTTGCTCTTCCTCCTCCTCCTGTTTGGGCCTGTTGGATTTTCGGCCTGGGGCATGGACATCGAGGCAATCTTGTCTGCCCTCTGGCTGGTGCAGCAGCATACGGTGGGCAGCAGCTCCGTGAGCAGTTTGGGCGCCTGCCCCAGCCACAGCCGCCTGGCGATGCGGTTCCCCCTCTCAGCGCTTGGGCGCCTGCTCCAGCCACAGCCCCCTACGGCTCCCTCCCTGGGTGACCGGACCAGCGCGGGTCGGCACACCTGCCCTCCAGCTCGGTTGAGCCCATTTGCCTCCCCTCGGGCCCGGCACCTGAGTCACAGCCCGGGGCCGAGGCAACAACAGGCCTGCGCGCGGCTTGCAACGTCTCCGGCCGCCCCGGTCTCTCCTGCTCCCCTTGGAGGCCGGGCGGTGGCTTCCCATGCGGGCCGCTATCTTCACCGGCCCTCCCGGAATTTGGCCCGGCGATCGGCCCGGGTGGCAAGCGGGATGCCGCCCGGGGCCCCCACCTCACGGCCGGCAGTGGTGAGTAGGCCCCTGCGGGGCACGTGGAGTGGGCCTCTCCCACTGCCGCGGGGTGGGGGGTTTCTTCCCCCAGTTCTGGGCTTTCTGTCCCTCGTGGTTCCCCCCCTCTCTTCACAGGTCGGGCCCCCCCCCTGGACATCGCATGGGGTGGGGGTGTTCCCCATGGTCCCTGGGCCCCGTCTCTCCGGTACCCCCTCTCTCTGCACCCCCCCTTCCTCCAGGGGGTCCGCAGGCTTAATGGTTGCTGCCACTGCTCCCCCCTCTCCTTCACGGCCCTGGGCTCTACCACGCCGGGTTTCCTCATCCCATTTCCCCTCTCCTGCTCCCCCTTTCCTATCCTGCTTTCCTCCCCCTCTTTCCTCCTCTACCCTGCCCACTGGGTCCCACCTGCCCCTGGGGTCCAGACGGGTTCGGCTGCGGAAGAGGGCGCATGTCCGGTTCCCAGCGCAGCAGTTAGCATTAATGTTGCTCCGCCTCCCGTGCCCGGAGCGGCCATGGGAGGGTGTGGGGGGAGGGACGTAGGGGTGCTGGATGGTACAGCAGGCGTCGAGGGGCAGTGTATATGTGCTGGTCGGGTCCCTTGGGCTTACATCTAAAGCAGGACGTCAGGGAAAAGATCTGGAAGGGGGAATTCGTGGAGATATTTTCCCTGTTGCCATTGGAGGACGCCCCTCCTCCAGGGGACATGGTGGGGAAAGAGTCGGGAAAGAGTCGGACAAGGATAAAGAAAAGTTCCATTACAGGAAGATTCCGCAAACTTTCGGGAACTGGGTGCGGGCGTTTTCCATTTTGGCGAGCGTGATTGGGGAAAAGGCTCCCCAGCACTGCTTGGCGCTTTTTTGCTATCAGGACACCATTTGGAACGCATGTCGGACCTATGGCGGCCTGGGTTTGTGGCGCTATGATGAGCAATTTCGTCAGCGGCTCGCAGTCCGCCCCTCTCTCTTGGGATCAGATGGACATTGGCCTGTGGCTGTCCATCATGACTCGCCCAGTGGCACACCAAGGGGGGACGTCGTCATTTCTTGGGGGGGTCAGTGGGGGTGGCGGCTCTGCCCCATCAGCCTCACACCGACAGCCGGGCTGTTGTTGGAAGTTCAATGACAGCCAATGCAATTGGGGCGCGACATGTCGTTTTAAACACAAATGCTCCCAAGTCTGGGGACAAATGCGACGTGGGGACTAAGGGCGAAGACGCCAGTGGCCGTGATGAGCCCCTGGCTCAGCCGTTATAGGAACCGCCGGGCTGCGGGGTTGCTACAAGAGGGGTTTACCCAGGGGTTTCGGATTCCCTTCTTGGAGCGCCCCTCTTCCGGGGCGGTTCGGAACTTGAAGTCAGTGTTTGATTTTCCTGACGTGGTCCTCGAAAAGCTCCGGAAGCAGGTTTTGCTAGGGCGGGTGGCGGGGTCGTTCGAGGTCCCTCCACTTTTCAACTTGTGGGTGTCTCCCTTGGGGGTGGTGCCCAAGAAGGAGGCGGGGAAATTTCGCCTGATTCACCATTTATCGTGCCCTCACGGGGGCTCGGTAAATGATGATATCTCTGCCGAGCTGTGTCAGGTGTCTTATGCTTCCTTTGACGCAGCAGTGTGCATGGTCAGGGGCATTACTGGCAAAGGCAGACGTGGAATTGGCGTTTCGCCTGTTGTCAGTGCACCCCGATTGCCATCACCTCCTCGGTTGTTGTTTCCAGGGACAGTACTACGTGGATATGTGCCTCCCGATGGGGTGCTCCATATCCTGCTTTTACCTCGGGTGCTTCAGCACTTTCCTGGAGTTGGTGGTACAGAAGGAGTCGGGGATTGACTCACTGCTGCATTACCTTGACAACTTCCTGTGTGCGGGCCCTGCGCATTCTCCGGCGTGTAGGAGCCTGTTTACCACGGTGGAAAGGGTGTTTGGGCGCTTCAGGGTTCCCCTTGCGCACAATAAGACAGTCGGTCCTGGCGACGTGCCTTAGCTTCCTGGGCATCGAGATAGATTCGGTGGCCATGGAGTGCCGGCTGCCTCTGGACAAGGTGGATGGGTTGCGCCAGGACGTGGCGGTAGCACGGGGGTTGTGGAAGACACAGCTATGGCAGCTGCAATCTCTGTTGGGGAAGATGAAGTTCGCATGCAGGATCATGCCCATGGGGCAGATTTTTAACAGGCGCCTATTGGCCGCGACCGCTGGGGTAACGAGGCCTCGGCACTATATCCGGCTCACGCAGCATTTAAGAGACGACTTCGACGTCTGGGGTACGTTCTTGGCGGAGTATAACGGGAGGTCGTATTGGCAAGCGCCAGAGGTGTCCGGTGCGGATCTCCACCTCTATACGGACGTGGCGGTTTCTGTCGGCTTTGGGGCAATACTGGGGTCGCGCTGGTGCGCTGACATGTGGCCGGAGGACTGGTACGCCTCTGGCCTGACTAGGAATCTGGCCTTCCTTGAACTTTTCCCCATAGTGGTGGCATTGGAACTCTGGGGTCTGGACTTACGGGACTGGCGGGTTGTCTTTCACTGTGACAACCTGGGGGTCGTGCAGGCTATTAACCAGCTCTCTGCCTCCTCTCCGCCGCTGGTTCGTTTGCTCCAGCGCTTAGTGCTACGGTGCCTGTGTCTTAACGTGTCGTGTAGGGCGCTGCATGTTCCTGGGGTTCACAACTTGCGGATGCTATCTCTCGTTCACATTGGTCGGAGTTCGGGGCAGTTCCACCCCACGCGGACGAGGAAGGGTGCTGGTGTCCGGTGGAACTATGGTCCCTGGGCTCGGCAGGCTGATGGACCTGCTTCGAGGGTCGGTATCGACTTGGACCAGATACTCGAAGGTATGGGCAGAATGGCTTGAGTGGGAGACAAGACTGGGGATTTTCCAGGATACGCCCGCGCCGGATGCAGGGTCTGTTACAGCTAATGGATACTTGGGTGTCGGCGGGCATGTCGCCTTCGGCGATGTCCTCGCGCCTGGCTTGGCTGAGTTTCTTCTTTAAGCTGCAGAGGTGGGGGGCCATGACCAAGGAGTTTATGGTGAGGCAGACTGTGCAATTGTGCCAGGTAAGGGGTTGTGTAAGGGTTGGGTTACGGTGGATACCCGGAGGCCGGTGTCGGGGGCACTCCTGGCGCAATTGTGCCAGGTGCTCCCGCAGGTGTGTTTTTCGGACTTTGAGGTGCGGCTTTTTCGCCTGGTCTTTTCATTTGCTTTCTTTGGGGCCATGAGGATTGGGGAGTTAGTGTGTCCAAGCAGAGTGACCGTTGGGGGAATCCTCTTCTCAGATGTCAGGGATGGGCCGGACTGGGTTTCCTTTAAGATGTTTGGAAAAGGTAAATGGGTTCAGCTGGCGGCGGCCCCGGCGTTGGCCCACCTGCCCAGTCCTGTCCTTCTGGGGTTTTTGCGAGGTTTGCCCTGCTCTGGCTGGCCCTCTACTAGTGCACGAGGATGGGAGCTTCCTCTCCCATTTTCAGTTTGTCAGGGTGTTTCGGCTCGGGTTGGCTGCATTGGGCGTGGAGGATGCAGAGTTTGGTGGGCATACCTTCCGAACTGGCGCAGCGACGGAGGCTTCTTGTCTGGGTATGCCGGATCAGGAGGTACAGAGGACAGGGAGGTGGGAATCCAGGTGGTTTTGTTTCTTATGTGCGTCCTGACGGTCTCCTGAGCTAAATGCTTTGTTTTCCTCCCCAGGTCTGGGCCCCTGCAAGGTCTGGTTGATTGGCCTATATCCAGTGGGTGCGGCAGTCCGGCCCGGGGGGGCAGCGTCTCGGTCTCACGCCTGTAACTGCGGAGGTACGGTGGATTGGGGCCAGAGGCATGGGGTGTATCCGGCTCCTCCTTGACTTGGTCAGGCTCTCCCGTCTGCTTGGGACTCCATCGGTGTTGATTATCCATCTGGGGGGTATCGATCTGGGGACCATGCCTGTGGGGGGCCTGGTGGACATGGTCAGGAGGGACTTGTCCCAGATCTTGATTCTGTTCCCCAATGTATCCCTAATTTGGTCAGAGGTAGTGGCAAGGAATTTTTGGAGTCAGGCCCACAGCCAGAGTGCGCTGGAGTGCAGCCGCAAAAAATGCAATATTTGCGAAGTTTTAGCAGGGTTTGTGGAGATCTCAATACGTCACCAGATTTTTGAAAAGAGTGCGGCACTTATTTCATCCGGATGGGGTACATTTGACAGTGGTTGGACTCGATCTTTTTAATTTGGCGCTTCAAGAAGCTTTGGAACATGCCTTGGGGGGGTTTCAGTGGGGGCCCCCGCTGATTTCAGGCTTAAAACAGCGGGGTTTGTGGCGGGGGCATGTCCTTGCCAAATAAAGGATGGTTTGGTAGATTAGATGAAAAGGGGGATAATGGCCAGGTCTCATCCTCCCCCTGTCTCTTATTGTTGGGCCCCACCGAGCGGAAAACCGGCTGGTGGGCAGCCCTGAAAAGGAAGATGTTTTATTATGCTGAGGTGGGGAGGTGAGAGCCTTTGGGAAGTTAGATTGGCAAGGACGGTTTCTTTGGTTACTGTATGAAAAGTGTTTGTTAATTTATGATATTTATTGTGTTATACGTTTAAGGAGTTATACAGAATTTGGTTATGTTAATAAATGCTGTGGCCTGTTTTTCCCAAGAAGTTGTCTGTCTTTATTTGAAGGGGGGGGGGAGGGAGGGTAAGTGACAGTTTTATGGGGGTGATGAGGGGAATGCTATCCATTGTCCACTACATCCATACAAGGCCCCAGGGAGAGTGCACAGCTTAGCGGACAGGGGCACATGTATGAGTGTGGGATAGATGATGCAGGATTGTGCTATATGGGGGAGTGAGATGTGAGGAAGTGGGTGGTGACATAGTAGACTGACCTCAGTTCCACTTGGGAGCCGGGCAAGCAACAAGTTTCCCGCCCACCCTCCCTTTGCTGCTTTGGGCCCGGGGGGTTGTCACAGCGAGGCGGGGGCATGTCCTTGCCAAATAAGGGATGGTTTGGTAGATTAGATGAAAAGGGGGATAATGGCCGGGTCTCATCCTCCCCCTGTCTCTTATGGTGAACCTGGAGGAGGTACCAGGTTGGATGTGTCCCCACTGGGTTGTAAGTCGACAGGTGGGGAATATTATGGTTGGGCCCCACCGAGCAGAAAACCGGCTGGTGGGGAGCCCTGAAAAGGAAGATGTTTTATTATGCCGAGGTGGGGGGTAGGTGATTGGCAAGGACGGTTTCTTTGGTTACTGTATGAAAAGTGTTTATGTTAATTCATATTTATTATGTTATACGTTTAAGGCGTTTTACAGTATTTGGTTATGTTAATAAATGCAGTGGCCTGTTTTTCCCAAGAAGTTGTTTGTCGTTATTTGAAGGGGGGGTAAGTGATGGTTTTATTGGGGGTGAAGGGAATGTTATCCAATGCCCACTACGTCCATACATGCAGTCATACTACTCAGCTTGATGAGACCGTTTTCTCCAGAATCCAAGACTTTATTCCAGGGCTGCTCTTGTATTGAATTTGGATTACACTAAGGTTACATTAAAAAAATAATCAAACAGCTTTACAATTGACACTGGAAGATATTCTAAATTTCTGATAAGCATTGCAGTTACCAATGCCATACATATTAGAAGTAAAAGTCTATTAAAGAGAAAATAGTGATTCCTGCATTGAAAAATCAACCCTGTATATCACATTCCGGAAGCAAGGAAAGAAAAGATTTAAAACTTCAGTAAGTACATCAAGAAGTATATCAAGAAGTATATCAAGAAAAAAAGAATGGACAAAATGCCAAATAGATATTGGCTTCATCCAAAAAATAAAAATAAAAAAAATGATATTTTCAAAAAGATAAAACACCAGAAATAAAGCACCATCATTTTTAATATACTACTCGCCTTCACCTAATCAAAAAAAACAAAAACAAAGGAGTGTCAATACTCCTTAATAAAATCATTCCTTTTGTTTTAAAACAAAAATGGATCGATAAAGAAGAAGCAATCTTTTAAAAAGGGTTTCTAAGGAAACAGGTCACTCTAGCCAATATGTATGCCACAAATAAGGATCAATATATTTTTATTTGCTCAATATTAAATAAACTAACAATATGCTGAAGGTATTATTTTATAGGCCCCCCCCCCCCTTAAAATAATACCTTCAGCACATTCAGTTAGGGGGTGGGGGGGAGATTAATGTATCTGTTGACCCACTCTTAGACACTTCCATAGGCTCTTCTACTCTTAAATATTCTAAACTTAAACATAATTAAAAAAAAAAAAAAAAAAAAAGAGTTAAATAACTTACAACTCAGATATTTGGAGATTTCTTTATACATCCATCAAGGACTATACCTTTTTCTCTGCGCCACACAAGAGATATACAAGAATCGATAATTTTTTTTCTCTCACAGATTTCTACATTTTATAGAGAACATAGAAATAGGAACAAGAACATGGACAGACCATTTATCTATAATACTTAGATTAAAAATTCCTACAGTAAAAAATAAAATTAATTAACTGGAGACTTAATGAAAATATTCTTAAATCGAAGGAATTACTAGATCAGTTTAGAACATATATAAATCAATATTTCAAAGAAAATTACATGCCAGATCTTCCAATCCCATATATTTGGGAGGCTCACAAAGTGGTTATTAGAGGACAATTATTAGTTGGGGAGATAATATATATATAAAAAACATGCACAAAAATGTATAGATAAAATCAATAAACTAGAAACTACTCATATTGAACCCAACAACAGACATACACAATGAAATATTAGAACTAAAAATAGACTTGGCTAAAATCCAAAGAAACTATATGCTAGTAAAAAGTAACGTTTATAAATCTGGAAATACAGCATATAAATTCTCCAGATTATGAAAAGAAAAGAGCACAGAATTATATTTAAAAAAAAAAAAAAAGGCAAAAATACCTATAACACAACAGAACAAATAGTTAAAATATTTTCACAATATTATCACAAATTATATAATCTATCGGATAATAAGAACAAACAAAAGAAATATAAAGATAGAGCAATATTTAAAGGATGATATGAAAGCTAAACTAAATAGACGATAAATGACCTAGATAAACCTATTACACTTGTGGAAATACCATAAAAAACTCCCC
This sequence comes from Pelobates cultripes, assembly GCA_933207985.1. Lineage (NCBI taxonomy): Eukaryota > Metazoa > Chordata > Amphibia > Anura > Pelobatidae > Pelobates > Pelobates cultripes. The sequence goes on along the minus strand of OW240918.1, from coordinate 118,621,494 downwards.
AAATGATAAAAGCCCAGGTCCTGATGGACTATGGTCTACTATAAAACTTTTGCAGATATTGTGGGTCCATTTCGGTTAAAACTTTATGAAGCTCTATCAAAAGATGCAAGTATCTCCCACAATCTCAAGAATCCCAATTTATAATCATTCCTAAAGCTGGCAAAGATGTAGAATCATGCACGAGTTATAGGCCAATCACATTATGCTCCTGTGATAAGATCTTTTCAAAAAATTTGAGTGAAAGACTTTAAAAAAAAAATCAATGATTAATCTAGTTGGTATTGAACAAGTAGGGTTTGTACCCGGCAGGGAAGCAAGAGATGCAACAACTAGTGTGATAAATATGATTTATGATGCCAAAAGAACAAAAATCCAATCTTTAAATTTTGTAAACAGATGCCGAAAAAGCTTTCGACAGGGTGAGTTGACCCTACTTACTTAAAGTCCTAAAACCTCAAATGATAAAACGGATAAGCACACTTTACCATACTTTTACAACAAGTCTGTATTAACGGTTACAGGACAGGGACAATTCCCCTGTCAAACAGCACACTGCAAGGCTGTCCCTTATCCCCTATATTGCATTAATTTTGGAACCCTTACTTAGTGATATAAGGGATAGTTTGGATATTACCAGCCTACGGGTCAGTGGTAAACAATACGAAATTTCGGCCTTCGCCGACGATCTCTTATTCTTTGTTACCAAACCACATATAACTAAATATCAGAGAGTTAGAGATCTATGGTGAACAGAATACACGTCCTATGAAATGACGGAAAGGAAACATGTATAGAAACTCACGCGTCACATGGTTAAGCGAAGCACTGAACACATGACCTCAAGTGAGCATGGAACGCACGATGCATTCCAGTAACCAGGAAGTCGAATCCGAAAATTATGATTTGGCGTGGTATTTGAAGCGAACAGCTAACCCGTAAGTATTCATACCAACTGAAGAAGCCCTATTAACAGGGCGAAACACGTTTTGGACTTTTATTGGCAATAGCCAAGGACTTACTACCCACTATATTGGACATTTTTACAGATTTGCCGTTATTTATTTTATTGGGTTAAAGTACACCTTTTTCGACCAAAGAGCTGTCTGGACCTCTCTCTACTACCACCATTTGGAGATACCAGAAAACAGAACCACAGAAAGGACAGGGACATCCTGTTAAGAGTCCCACTGCACCATGCGAGCCATATGACTATTTTGCTCCTGGCTTGTGAGTTAAACTACCAAATTTTACATTGTATTATATGCACATACTGGAAGGCAGGGCCTGAAGTTGTGGGAGGGGCTATGAGCCTTTAAAAGGGACTCCCCCTCCTACCTAACTTGCCTACTGGTCCAGTCGTACTTTTGGACTCCAGGTTCCCAGCGTGTTGACAATTGCAGCTCTCAGCTTGTTCCGCCCGTCACGGTGGTTTACCGCCCGTACAGTGAGTAAGCAGACCGGTATTATATAATCTGACCCGCCGAGGTCCACAGCTGCTGCTCTCACACAGGGGAAAGGCCGACCCCCCCTCGGACACAGTTCACAGAGGTCCACGATTTTCTCGCCAAGGAAGTGCATTTAAATGTATTTAACCCCCCACGTTTACCGCTCACAAACAGGGGGTCTCTCCACTTGACTACTGAAAGTAACCCCCTCTCTGAGGCTACCACTCACCCGGGGAACGGCGGACCCCCCACGGACCCAGGTCACGGGGGTCCACGGTTTCCCGCCGGGTTCTCGGCCCCGGAGACAACTGGAGTTAATCCCCCTCTTTCCCCCCCGCCCCTCCCCCCACTCCCCAAGGGCCCCATACACATATATAATCATTCCCCAAGGGCCCCATACACATATATAATCATAAGTTCGGAATAAAGTTCTAAAAATCCCCAACATGTGAATAAACCTGTCTCCGGCTCTTAATCCCTTGCCCCCCACACCACCATAGGGGCTCGGAACTTTAATTTGCCGGATTTCGCCGGCTTCCAATCCCCTCACACAACAGAGGGAAGCAAATCAGCCATGTAACCAGGAACCTTAGCACCCTATTCCCCCCCTCCTCCTAAGAAGTTTTTACTTACCATAAGAAGGGCATCACTAATTTGGGCAGAACTCCCTCCACAGCCTCAGGTCTGCCAAGCCAGAAAGCATGTCCAAGTACAGCACTGCAAACTGCAAAGCAGGCTGTAACCGCTAGAGACAGTATACACCTATTACTCTCAGGCATCCAATAGGGGTTAATTATACCTAGCATATTTTAAAGTATGTTATATGGGTTATACAAGTCATATCAAATATTTGCTTAAAGAATGACTAAATTCTCATTTAATATATGCAGAGCCGGTTACGTATACATATGTTGGAATAACTACAATAGGTTAAAAGTCATGAATGATTTTCTCTCTCAGGCTGAAATTACGTGACAACTCTACCTGTTAAAGGTGGAACTAATGACACAGGACTGTATACTCACACCAGGGTTCTCCTTAAATCGTCAGACTTGCTAGCGAGATTCTAGACCGAAATACTAATCTCAAGAATATCTTTCTTTGTTTAGTGGCCTTGTTTACTGATGCGTGCATCAAGTATCAGACACTAGTCTGTACATATACGGGAATTCCATGTCTATATCTTTACATATGACAAAACAACTGTTAGCACTACGCGTAATATGAAAATTGATTTCCAGGGCATGTTTTCAGGGGTATTGCCATGCCAATATTTTGTCATTTTGTTATACAAGTCTACGGTCTGATTTTGTATAAGGGACAAGTTTCAAGTCATATCCTTACATTTGGTAGGTGCACAATTCGTCACAACCATACGTTCGTTACTCAGACATAATACAGCACCCAGTGCACAAGCACATAAATGTACGTTGGTACAAACGATACCGAGCAGACATTTACCGTCGTACCGTAACTTCAGATTCAACAACCCAAGACAGAATTGGCTCATCAGATCCCACAGTATATGGTTCCAGAAGAAAGAGGTGACATTGCCTTCTCAAGTATTCCAACTAGGACTGCCAACCCTACAACGAGGAGATTCCGGCAGGCCATATTCTAGTAGAACGTGGACAATCCCACAAATTACACAGGGCAACATACCCTTTACACCTACTACCCACAAAACAGAAATATGCAAGCCAATACTAACAAATCAGACACGGGGGCAAGCACAAGTGGCACGAGCAATGCCATCCGGTATACCAGGATCATCTCTATAGTAACATCCATGAGGCAGATAGCCGATAGACTACAGAGACTGGAAGCCCGTAGCTGTCCAGTCATGACACCACAAACCACTTGCACTGATATTCCGGGCCATTCCCAACACGGTAATTCAAACACGCCCGTCCTCTTAGGTCCTCAAGTCATTACCCCAACCATGTGGTGCCGTCAAACCTTAAAGGACATCCTGGAGGGCAAGGATGTTAATCTTGTATCGCTTATCATTGCCTCCCAGGATGTCACAGTACACCACCCATACATCTAGGGCGACATCTCAGTGGTCATTGCAGGCCAGAGACACAAGACTGGAAAGATTATTCATCAGCATGGTTGTGGCCTTCCTGGTCTTGTGTCAGTACAGCATACCACGGCCAAATTTATTCACAACCACACTCTTCAGACGTTGCAAATGACCCACCAAAGGGCTATCCACTATAGCATACTGGCAGCCGCTCATTTGGGCTAGTACATACGGCATAGGAGTTACAATTTTGACATAAGTTTGCAATTTGTCACAACCTTCCACAGCAGGACTCTACACGTGGCCCTCATTGGGCCATCACTCATGTTACGTACGACCCCTGCAAGCAATCCACTACGATGCAATTCTCACCCACAGGGGGCCAATTACATACGACCATGGTCACGTTAGACCACTCAAACCCTCCCTATACGGCCTTTCTCGACATTTACAACTACAGTCACAGACACTTACGTAATCTCCAATATTAGTTCCCGCTGGTAAAGTAGAAATGTCCCACATACTTCAAACATGTTTCAGGTTCTTCTAGCAGAAGGATGCCCAGCGGGAACTCACCCGGCGCAATATACTTAGGTGTCTTCCCTATACATATATATATATATATATGTATATGTGTATATGTGTATATCTTTAACTAGGGTCAGCTACATATGTAATCACCCCGATGCAGCAGCTTACACAGGGCTTGCAGCAAGCTCAGGGGACAATTGGCTATGGGGTAGGTGGCCAGAGAAGTAAGCAGATCGAACTCCATGTCTTGTGTTTTCGTAATAACATCTTTGATTACACTATATGGGTATTCCTTTTGTCCACTTATTTACAGGCCTACTGCACACGTTGGTTTCGGCACACCTCTACCGACTTATTTCTATTTCATACTATACTGGAATGGCCCCGACTACAAATTGGAAGGCAGGGCATGAAGTTGTGGGAGGGGCTATGGGCCTTTAAAAGGGACTCCCCCTCCTACCTTACTTGTCTACTGGTCCAGTCGTACTTTTGGCCCATCCTCCTCTCCCTCTATTCAATACTATTTAAGGTAGGCCCACTTATTTACAGGCCTACCACACACGTCGGTTTCGGAAAACCTCTACCGACTTTTATTATTATTGTGATAAGTATACTAACTAGCTATTTCATACTATACTGGAATGGCTCCGACTACAATTATTACATATTGCACTATTTGATTTTTTTTTATTGTTTTACAGATACATTGAATGCTCCACCTACCATTGTATGTATTTATGTTTTTGAGTGGTATTAGGGGAACCCACCAGGTGTTTGAGCATCTACAACAATTACAGATCCATCACTGTGCACTTCTATATTTACAATTAATGTACATTAATTTACCCCATGTCATGATTTAGTAAATAAATCACAGGGATTTCCACCAGTGACATACACAAAAGGCTAGGAGGTCCTGGCGGTGGAACGCACCAAGGTTGTTTTGTGTTCCACTGGAATCTGAGTGCTGTACGCATGTGCAATGTGATCTTTAATTCAGATACAAAATATTTTCCCGTTTACCTCTAGCGGTCACTATTGCTCAATAAAAAAAATAAAAAAAATTGCAAGCCAAAAGTTTTATTCTGGTGAAAAATAAGCGATTCTGAATTTGATTTTCGTGATGAAGAGGATTAAACTCCAGTAAAAACAAGTAATTCAGATTCATGTGACATAGAAAATGAAAATGTCAGATGTAAATGTGGATGAAAATGAAAAGGAGGAAAATGATAAATAAAATGAATAATTAGGAATAGTACACCTTAGTAATGGTCCTAATTTTCCAAGACACCCTTTTACAGATACCAGACCAGGTATTTAAATTCCAAATGGCACATGTGAAAAGGAAATGTATTTTTTTAGTCCGTTTTTTACTGACCAGCTACTGAATCAAATTGTCACTTAAACAGATATGCGATAGAGAAAATACAAAAAAAGTACTCCTCTGCTTCGATATTCCATTTGGAATACTTGGAAGGACGTGAAATCAATTTTTTTTAAAAAGGCCTTTGTGCAAGTTATAATTAATATGGCTCTAAATTTAAAATGAGTTTGAAAGAGTTTTTCTCCCACTATTGGCTCAATAGCATGCCTCTCTATGATTATTAGTGATGTCCCGAAAGGTTCGTAGGCGAATAGTTCCCGGCGAACATAGCGTGTTCGCGTTCGCCACGGTGGGCGAACATATGCGCGGTACGATCCGCCCCCTATTCATCATCATTGAGTAAACTTTGACCCTGTACCTCACAGTCAGCAGACACATTCCAGCCAATTAGCAGCACACCCTCCTAGCAGACCCTCCCACCTACTGGACAGCATCCATTTTACATTCATTCTCAAGCTGCATGCTTAGTGAGAGGAGGGAAAGTGTAGCTGCCGTTGATTTGATAGGGAAATGGATAGCTAGGTTAGTGTATACAGTGTCCACTACAGTCCTGGAGGACTCATCTGATCTCTGCTGTAAGGACAGTACCCCAAAAAGCCCTTTTTAGGGCTAGAATATCAGTCTGCTTTTTTTTTTTTCTGTGTAATGTAATTGCAGTTGCCTGCCTGCCAGCTTCTGTGTCAGGCTCACAGTGGATACTGTGCCCACTTGCCCAGTGCCACCACTCACTCACTGGTGTCACAATAACTTGCATTTAAATGTTTTTTTTTCCACTATAATAGATTGAATAGCAGTTAGTCACTCACTGGTGTCACAATAGCTGGCATTTAAAAACCCAAAAACTTTTTTCACTGTTAAAGATTGAATAGCAGTTAGTTGTCTTCAAGCGGGTGTGTCAGGCCTACAACGTGTACACTGCCAACCTTTGCCAGTTCAAAGTGCCACTCATATCTGGTGTCACAATAGTGTGCATTTAAAAACAAAAAACTTTTTTCACTGTTATAGATTGAATAGCAGTTAGTTGTCTTCAAGCGGGTGTGTCAGGCCTACAGCGTGTACTCTGCCAACCTCTGCCAGTTCACAGTGCTACTCATATCTGGTGTCACAGTAGCTTGCACGCATAGTACCACTAATCGAAACAAAAATGACAGGCAGAGGCAGGCCACCCCGCAGGGGCCGTCGTGGTCGTGGTGCTGTGATTCCCTTTTGCCCTAGAATAATGCCCAGTTTTCAGAGGCCAGGTATCCTGAACTTGAAAAGTTCTGAGGACATAGTTGACTGGCTAACACAGGACACCCAATCTTCTACAGCTTCCGCTCGGAACCTTGATGCAACATCCTCCTCCAGCTTAACTTCGGACACCTCTCAAGATACCACTCACCCGCCTGCCGCCACCACCAACACTAGCACCACAGCCGCTTCACTTGGTATGTCAGAGGAGTTATTTACACATCCATTTGAAGAAATGAGTGATGCGCAACCATTATTGACAGAGGATGTAGATAACAGGGATATGTCTCAGTCAGGCTTTGCGTAGGCACATGATCGCACATCACAAACGCCTATGGGATCAACACATGAGTACAAGCAGCACACAAACTCAAAGCCGCCACCCTACTCCTGGTCCAGAATCTTCAGCCACGTCAACCACTGCTGTCCTCCTTGCCCCCTCTCAACCATCCGCCACCCCATCTCTCGCCTTGAGCAGTTCCTGCTCATCTGCCCACAGTCAGGTGTCTGTCAAGGACATGTTTGAGAGTAAGAAGCCAATGTCAGAAAGTTACCCCCTTGCCCGGCGTCTGACAGCTGGCTTGTCTGTACTATTAGCCCGCCAGCTTTTACCATACAAGCTGGTGGAGTCTGAGGTGTTCAAAAAATTTGTAGCTATTGGAACACCGCAGTGGAAGGTACCCGGACGAAATTTATTTTCACAAAAGGCAATCCCCAACCTGTACTCGATTGTGCAAAGTAATAATGGCATGTCTGGCACACAGTGTTGGGGCAAGGGTCCATCTGACCACTGATACCTGGTCTGCAAAGCATGGTCAGGGCAGGTATATCACCTACACTGCGCATTGGGTAAACCTGCTGACGGCTGCCAAGCATGGAATGCGTGGCTCTGCAGAGGAGTTGGTGACACCGCCACGACTTGCAGGCAGGCCTGCTACCACCTCCTCTACTCCTCCTACTCCATCCTCTTCCATAACCTCCTCGGCTGAGTCCTCTTCTGCTGCTGCATCTTGCTCCACATCAACGGCACCCCCCCAGCTCCCCAGGTACTATTCCACATCCCGGATACGGCAGTGTCACGCCGTCTTGGGTTTGACTTGCTTGAAAGCAGAGAGTCACACCGGACAAGCACTCCTGTCCGCCCTGAACGCACAGGTGGAAAAGTGGCTGACTGCGCAGCAACTGGAGATCGGCAAAGTGGTTTGTGACAACGGAACAAATTTGTTGGCGGCATTGAAGTTGGGCAAGTTGACACATGTGCCGTGCATGGCACATGTGTGTAATCTGATCGTACAACGCTTTGTGCATAAGTACACAGGTTTACAGGACGTCCTGAAGCAGGCCAGGAAGGTGTGTGGCCATTTCAGGCGTTCCTACACGGCCATGGCTCACTTTGCCGATATCCAGCGGCGAAACAACATGCCAGTGAGGCGCTTGATTTGCGACAGCCCGACACGTTGGAATTCAACACTCCTAATGTTTGACCGCCTGCTCCAACAAGAAAAAGCCGTTTACGAGTATTTGTATGACCGGGGTGCTAGGACAGCCTCTGCGGAGCTGGGATTTTTTTTGCCACGTTACTGGAAGCTCATGCGCAATGCCTGTAGGCTCATGCGTCCTTTTGAGGAGGTGACAAATTTAGTCAGTCGCACCGAAGGCACCATCAGAGACATCATACCATTTGTTTTCTTCCTGGAGCGTGCCCTGCGAAGAGTGCTGGATCAGGCCGTAGATGAGCGTGAAGAGGAAGAGGAAGAGTTGTGCTCACCATCACCACCAGAACCAGCCTTATCAGCATCGCTTGCTGGACCTGCAGCAACGCTGGAAGAGGATTGTGAGGAAGAGGAGTCAGACGAGGAATGTGGCTTTGAGGAGGAGGAGGAAGACCAACCACAACAGGCATCCCAGGGTGCTCGTTGTCACCTATCTGGTACCCGTGGTGTTGTACGTGGCTGGGGGGAAGAACATACCTTCATTGAGATCACTGAGGAGGAGGAACGGGAAATGAGTAGCTCGGCCTCCAACCTTGTGCAAATGGGGTCTTTCATGCTGTCGTGCCTGTTGAGGGACCCTCGCATAAAAAGGCTGAAGGAGGAGGGGGGCGTGGCCAGCCGTGCAACTGAGCAGACGTGTTTGCAGGGAGCTCCTGCTAAACGCACTGAAAATACCCCCAAAAAAGCCACGAAAAACACACAGCTCACCCTATAACCAAGACAGGGGTGACACTGAACCCCCCAAGAGAGATGGGGCGCAAGCACCGCAAATTACTGGCATCGGAGGCTTCTAAACTTCCAGACATCAGGAGGTCATTCGATAGGCCGCAGCAGACAGCGCAGCCTAAGATGGCGCCTGCCAGGCCTCGAGGATCCAGCGAGTCAGAGACGTCCCCAGATGAAGAGGGCTCGATGTCAACACGGGTCCTCAACAGAGTTTATCAGAGAGAGGACTCCGACTCAGACACGTCGCCCTCCACCAAGGGGGACATTAAGAGGCTCCTGCTCGAGCTCCGTGGGGTCTGGAAGAAGGACCTAGATGGGGTGCGTGGAGAGATGGGCGGCATCATGGCCAGGTTGGGAGCAGTCGAGACAAGAGAGAAAGAAAGGGACACCAACCTCACAGAGACCCGAGTTCACATAGCAGATCTCTCCCAGCAGCTCCAGCGACTCACCCGGGCCGTCACTACCATTGAGGCTAGGCACCGAAAGAAAAACATACGTATAAGAGGGGTGCCAGAGACGGTGGGACCGGAGTCAGCACTAGATTTTGCTAATAAAATGGCCGCTGTACTGGAGGTTAGAGGAGAGGGTGGGCTGCCGCCCGTGTCCTATGCGTTCCGCATACGGAAGGCCGCAACAGCCCCTGTGGACGCCCCCAGGGACATCATCGCGGTCACCCGGAGCCCGGCAGTGAAGACAGCGATGCTGACCAGCTCATGGAACACACCCCACATAGCTGTCGAAAACTGCCAAGTGAGAATCTTTGATGACCTACCTTTCGCTGTCCTGCTGGAGAGACGCAGATTCATGCCAGTCACCAAACTCCTCAGAGACCACGGAGTCAGGTATAGATGGGGCACATCAGGTACCCTGGTGGTACCACACTGAGACGCAGTATTGACGCTGTCCGCGGCAGAGGATCCGGCGGCCTTCCTAGAGAAGCTCCAATTACCACAGCCATCGCCCGCGGTGCCCACGGAGCACAGGACTTTACCAACCGACACTTACACCACCGAGAGGGAAGAAAACCCTGGCACAGCAGCAGTGAAACGGCGACCACTACATCAGCGCCCTCCATAAGTCGGATAACCCTGAAGGGAGGCAGCTGCTAAGAAACCTGACAGGCCATAACAGAGGCCCAAAAGAAACTTAAGCCCGGCTGCGCAACAAGAGACTAACCTTAAATATTTTTTTTTTCTGTTTTTGGGGAGGGGGGATCTCACTACTTTGATCCCTCAGTTGATGCTCCCTCAGCTGTCTTAACTATTTCAGTTCCACAGAGAGACACTTTTACTTAATGTGTACTACTAGCAGGCACTGTTGCCTAGAATTTCACTTATGTGACTTAACCCCATAAGATGTACTTATATATACTACTACAAAGCCTTATACACAATGCACTGGAGCTACCTCCGAGTGCGGTTAACACGTCTACCCTAACACCACATGAGCTACTAATGTGCTCTACCACTATGTTTACTTAAATGTTATAAAAGTTACCAACACGTTTTAACAAAAAGTACGTATTACAGTTACATGAGCCGCTAGTGCCCTACCAATATGCGCCACTTTTAACTTCGCAAGAGTCACCAGTATGAAGTACCACAACAATTATCCTTTAAACTCATGAGGGAGGTCATTATGTTTCCGACCCTACATGACTCGCTCAAGAGGTACCCCATATTGCCTGCTATGAGCCCGCTTGGGCTGCCGACAATATCGGTCCAACCTGATGGTTGCAAGCCTGCAGGGCCTATCGGAGATTTAAAACCCGTAAAGTATACTTTGAGCCCGCCAGAACAACTAGCACGCTACACCAATCTAATAACCCCCTAAAGTGCTGTTCGCGGGTTCTATCACATTGGGAATGTTCAACCCTCTCCGGCGCCTGGTACGCCACATCTATGTAATGGCTCAAAACCCTCATGAGCGGCTAGAGAGCCACGTAATATTACACTTTTTACACATATAAGAACAGCTAACGTGAGACACAGATTGGTATGTCCTATGTCTTCTGTTTTATCTATACACTTCTTAAATCTTGCACCCACCTGTGAGGGTGCACCAAGATTGTATCATATGTATTACTACTTAAGGTCATGTTTATTCCTTTTTCTTATGCATTGGATGACTGTATATTACTATTCAAACCAGTGGAGATTTCTCCACAACAAAAATAAAGAATTAAAAAAAAAAAAAGGCTGAAGGAGAACGACCTGTACTGGGTGTCCACGCTACTAGACCCCCGGTATAAGCAGAAAGTGGCTGAAATGTTACCAAATTACAACAAGTCGGAAAGGATGCAGCATTTGCAAAATAAATTAAAAAGTATGCTTTACACAGCGTATAAGGGTGATGTCACAGCACAACAGGAATCTAACAGGGGAAGAGGTGAAAGTAATCCTCCTCCTCCCACGACCACGCTGGCAAGGACAGGACGCTTTACAGACGTGTTGTTGATGGAGGACATGTGGAGCTTTTTAAGTCCTACGCATCGCCACAGCCCTTCGGGATCCACCCTCAGAGAATGACTCGACCGACAGGTAGCAGACTACCTCGCCTTAACTGCAGATATCGACACTAAGGAGCGATGAACCCCTTCACTACTGGGTGTGCAGGCTTGACCTGTGGCCTGAGCTATCCCAATTTGCGATAGAACTGGCCTGCCCCACTTCAAGTGTCCTGTCAGAAAGGACCTTCAGTGCAGCAGGAGGTATTGTCACTGAGAAGAGAAGTCGCCTAGGACAAAAAAGTGTAGATTACCTCACCTTTATTAAGATGAATGAGGGATGGATCCCGACGGGACTGACAGTGGGCAATACATTCGACTAAAAAAGACCTGATGAGATGAGCTGTCTTGGGCTAAAAATGGTCCACACGCTGCTGTATTTTAGCTCTGAATGCCGGTTGACTTGCGTGACTTATCCGCCACCAACTAGGGTTCAAGCCGCAATGTTTTAGGGCAGTGCTCCCCAACCTTTTTATCACCGCGGACCGGTAAACGTTTGATAATTTTTCCGTGGCCCGCTTGTTTTGATTTAATAATTTGAATTTAATTGTATTTAAACATGCCTTCAAAATAAAATACAGCTACACCAAAAAATGAATATAAAGTGATTTATTTTAATTAACTCACTAGAATGCCAAATCAATGAGAACCCTGAGCTTGTTTCTTCGCAACGAGACGGTTCCATCTGGGGGTAATAGGAGACAATGACACATCGAAGTGTGTTGCTAATAGGGATTTAAGTGTTGTGGTGGCAATCTCAGGGTATTCCGCCATGACTTTAATCCAGAACACCGGCAGAGTTGTTGTCTCGAACATAGTTTTAAGGCCACCGTCATTTGCAATCTCCAGCAGTTGTTGTTCTTCTTGCATAGACATGCTAGATTCGCCTGATTTGTTGGCAAATGGGTCGCGGATCCATTCCTTACCAGTTCGTGGGTTTTTTGTGGTTGGGAATTAGCGCTCAAACTCTTTTAAAAGCAAAGACAGGTGATCGTGCACCAACTGGCAGAATGAATGTTCAAGCTCAGTCTTGCCTAAAATCCCCGCTAATGTCTGAAACATGTCCAAAATGCCTCTGTTCACGCGCCGTCCCCACAACTCCAGTTTGGCTTTAAATGCAGCTACTTTGTCTGACAACTTGAAAACAGTTGTCACTTTCCCCTGAAGGCCCAGATTGAGTTCGGCCAATGGCGTGGGGTTTGCCTTACGGCCAATCAGGAAGCGGGAGGACCCAGGAGGAGGATCAGTGTAACAATAGGGAATTTTCATTCGTTATTGTCACACAATGGGCGGGCTCGGGAGGGCGCAATGCTCTGCGCCTCGGCCGCCACAGTGAAATTAAAGTTCCTGGGGCGGCCCGGTACCGTTTGATCCACGTACCGGTCCGCGGCCCGGGGGTTGGGGAACACTGTTTTAGGGCACTTTCTGCCTGGGAAACAAACATCAATTCTTCTGGCCGCTGCTACAGCAGCGGCTGCAACAATACCTAATTTTTCAGGCATGTGTACATGCCTAATTTTTCAGGCCTCTGGTGCTGCACTGTGGTTTCAAAAACCAAACCAAAAAAAAGGCACATAACAGGGATTAAACTGATAAGAATAATACTACTTAACACACCTTATAATAATGCAGAGAGAGGCAACGCAGGGAGAGGAGTCTGAAGAAGAGGAGTCAGAGGAGGAAGGTGGCTTTGAGGAGGTGGAAGACCAAACACAGCAGGTGTCCCAGGGGGCTTGTTGTCACCTTTCGGGGACCCTTGGTGTTGTACGTGGCTGGGTGGAGGAAGAGACCTTCAATGACATCAGTGAGGACAAGGAGCGGGACATGGCTAGCTTGGTATCCAACCTTGTGCAAATGGGGAGTTTGCGGTTGTGCGGTTGTTTGCGGTGCGTTAAACGGGGAGTTTGGTCTGTCACTGTGAAGCGGGCGTAACCCTTACACTACCTGATCGATACAACATCATACAGTAGGTCCCCCCCCTCATTATTTTTATGGCCCCCACCCACCGCTCACGGGTGGTGGCGGGCGGGAGGACAGTAGGCCCCCCCCCATTGAGATTTATGGCCCCCACCCACCGTCCCCTGTATAACAATGTTTGGCATTTAGTGAATATTCCCTATTCTGGATTCTATATCAGGGATCCTTAGGACAGGTGTCAATCCATATCTGCCAAGTGACCCTATGTAGGGGGAACAGTCTCTATTCTGCTCTGTGTCAGTGTGTATCATGGTCTCTGAGGACAGGTGTCAATCCATATCTACCAAGTGACCCTATGTAGGAGGAACAGTCTCTATTCTGCTCTGTGTCAGTGTGTATCAGGGGCTCTGAGGACAGATGTCAATCCATATCTGCCAAGTGCCCCTATGTAGGGGGAACAGTCTCTATTCTGCTCTGTGTCAGTGTGTATCATGATCTCTGAGGACAGGTGTCAATCCATATCTGCCAAGTGACCCTATGTAGGAGGAACAGTCTTTATTCTGCTCTGTGTCAGTGTGTATCAGGGTCTCTGAGGACAGGTGTCAATCAATATGTCAAGGTGTCAATATGTCATGTCAGGTGTCAATCCATATCCATTGTGATTTAGGAATGTTAGGTGATTTCTGCCCTTTATGGATTAAGACCAGTCTCTGCATCAACTGTGTAATTTTCCATGGGAGTTTTGCCATGGATCCCCCTCTGGCATGCGACAGTCCAGGTGTTAGACCCCTTGAAACAACTTTTCCATCACTATTGTGGCCAGAAAGAGTCCCTGTGTGTTTTAAAATTCGCCTGCCCATTGAAGTCTATGGCGGTTCACGAACATTTGCGGAAGTTCGCGTTTGCGAACCGAAAATTTTGTGTTCGCGACATCACTAATGATTATGTGTTTTCTAGAACTAGATTCCTAATTTTCTGGATGCTCCATTTGTGCCCTCCATCATCGCATCAGCCAGTGATGCTTAGACCTAGGGAGAGTAAAATAAATTAGGCAGACTACATAAACAAAAAGTGCAGTGAACTATTTATATCTAGGGTGAATAGAGCAGCAATGTATTAGAGTGCAGAGTACAATGGAAATGTTACAATCTACAAAAGCCAACCAAATGAGGAATTTGAGTGTATTGCTTAAGTCAGAGTGAAACAGGTTACCTAGTAGCATTTGATCCTTATTTCAGCAAAACTAGAGAGTTTAGTTCGTCCTGACCTTCGATTTACTAATAGAATTGTGCGATGTGTTGCAGAAATATGAAAACAGTCAAAATACCAGAAAACCTGGCTTATACCCAGGTGTTCGTTTTAAAAAGTTTCCCACAACGAAAAAAAAAGACACAATAACATGAGGTTTTAGACTAGTAATTATTAATTGCTTTGCGGTTATAAGAAAATATAACACATAAAATGTAAAAGTTTTTATTTATTTTTATTAAATAAGACCTGCTGGTGTACTTAGTGAAAATTTATTGAGTTGATACTACACAGCAGCACCAAAGTAATACAAAACAAGTATGACCACCATGTTCATACATGGCCGCCCTTTGGGGCATGCGAGCTGTTTGGCCACACAAGGCACCAGATGGCCAACAGATCTCAAACATCATAGCTGGACTGGCCCACCGTGGCTGCCCCTCATTGTGGCTGTTTAAACAGGTCGGGATTCTATATTGTCAGGGCTAGTAAGGGCACTGCTATTTTACATTGCTGCAACTGTGAATTCTACCAGAGAGAGCAGGGATATGGAGTAACATCTCCACCCTTTGCACACAGAACCCCGCTCTTCACAGTTCTGACAGAACTCTCAGGACTCCAACTCCCACACTATTAACTTGCAGGGAGGCATTGGATGAGTGTGACCAGCAAGGGGTGTGGACAGTGAGGGGCACGCTAGAGATTTCTCCCACAAAGAGCCTGAAGACCTACGGCCAACGCAGTCTTGGAGGATCCTGGTTTCATCCTCCACACTACTCCACGTAACCAGTTATGGTTGAGAATGGGATCCCACGCCCAAGTAAGCAGAGAGATGTAACCTACATTTATTTGAGAGACGAAAAAAGGCATTAGATGAAGTAAAGGCTGTACAATTATATGTTTTGCAGAGTCAAATATTCAATCTTATCAACAGACTTTCCTTAACAAAATCAGGGTAATAGGACTTTGACACCTGCTTAAAAATTAAGTATTTTTATTCTTTGTTATTTTAAAGTACTGAGTTTTTTCCCTTCATTTTGGAGATCATTTTTTTTACCTCTATCTGGACACGGTTCTGGCATGAAGCATTCTAGTCCTGGTATATATATTTTTTCCAGCACGGCTTTTCGGGTCCAGCAGGGTGCACGTGATATTACCCAGTAAAAGAATGCTTACTGGATAAAGCTACATTGGTACTAAGGCTTTATAAAATGAGGATTGCATAACCCCTCCTGCATTTGGTAATATATACACTTAAAATTCTGGTAAATATGTGTAAATTGGTAACAGTATCAGCTTGAGCTCTATTTGTCTACATAGCAGGTTTACATCAATATATGTTGCTCTACTAAAATACAATTGTATCAATATATGGAGCAACAGGCAGAGTGTGCTAGACATCTGTTCTTATATTAACCCCTTAAGGACCGAGGACGGTTCAGGACCGTCATCGGCATTTTCCCATTGCCGACCGATGACGGTCCTGAACCATCCTAATGGTCCCAGTTACTTACCTGATCGCCGTCGTTCCCCCGGCGGCGATCAGCGTGGCTCCCGGTGTGGGGAGACTGCCTGCAGCCCACACAGTCTCCCCACGGCGGATTAGGACCCCTGTGGCCATGTGATCGCTCAACAGAGCGATCACATGGTCACAATAGGTGTCCATGTGTCTGCCTGTAATTAAAAATAAAAAAAATTTATATGTGTATATAAATGATATATACATACATATATATACACACACACACATATATATACACACACATTATATATATATATATATATATATATATATATATATATATATATATATATATATATATATATATATATATATATATATATATATATATATATATCATACTATGTACTTATATTAATATAAAAATACACCAATAATTAAATTACACGTATATATATATACTTACTTATATATATATATATATATATATATATATATACTTAATATATATAACAACTGTATAAATATTATAAAATATAAATAATAAGTAATTTAAATTAAATAAACATTTTTTTAAATAATAATAAAAAATTTTAAAAAAATTATATAGCTATATGAAATTTTATTCTAACTATTTTAAAATTAATATATATATATATTTATATCAAAATACACTTAGAATGAATTTGTATATATAAATAAATAAAAATAATATGAAATATACATGTCCATATACAAAATTACATAAATAATTATATAAATATACACGTAGACTTCAAATATATAAATATGCATATATATTTAAATTCTACGTGCGTATTTATGTAATATTTTACATAATTAAGTAATTTTATTGATTGCAATTTGAGGGACCTGCCTGCCAACCCAGGCCGAAATTCCAGAGAATTTAATTTGCTAGCACTGTATTTTACCCTGTAATGTTCTACGACACCCTAAAACCTGTACATGGGGGGTACTGTTTTACTCGGGAGACTTCGCTGAACACAAATATTAGTGATTCAAAACAGTAAAACATATCACAGTGATGATATTGTCAGTGAAAGTTACTTTTTTTGCATTTTTTCACACACAAACAGCACTTTTACTGATGATATAATTGTTGTGATACGTTTTCCAGTTTTAAACACTAATATTTGTGTTCAGCGATGTCTCCCGAGTAAAACAGTACCCCCCATGTACAGGTTTTATAGCATTTTTGAAAGTTACAAGGTCAAATATATGGGTCAAATATTTTACATTGAAAATGGCCAGGTTGGTTACGTTGCCTTTGAGAGCGTATGGTAGCCCAGGAATGAGAATTACCCCCATGATGGCATACCATTTGCAAAAGAAGACAACCCAAGGTATTGCAAATGGGGTATGTCCAGTCTTCTTTAGTAACCACTTAGTCACAAACACTGGCCAAAATTAGCGTTCAATTTAGTTTTTTTTAACTTTTTCACACACAAACAAATATGAATGCTTACTTTGGCCAGTGTTTTCGACTAAGTGGCTACTAAAAAAGACTGGACATACCCTATATTGAATACCCTGGGTTGTCTATTTTAAAAAAAAATATGTACATGTGGGGTGTTATTCAGAGATTTATGACAGATTAGTGTTACAATGTCACTATTGATAAATTTTTAAAATGTATGTTTGCAATATCCTACTTGTACCTATAGCCTTATAACATGCAAAAAAAGCAAGAAAGCACGTAAACACTGAGTATTTTTAAACTCAGGACACAATTTTGAATCTATTTAGCAGTTTTTTGCTTTTGTAGACGAGTAAAAGATTTTTCAAGCAAAAGTAAAAAAACATTTTTTTCAATTTTTCATCATTTTTAAATTAAAATACATGAGATTATATAAATAATGGTATGTAAAGAAAGCCCCTTTTGTCCTGAAAAAAACAATAAATAATTTGTATGGGAACAGTAAATGAGAAAGCGGAAAATTACAGCCAAACACAAACACCAAAAAAGTGTAAAAATATGCCTGGTCGCAAATGTACAACATCGCAAAAACAGTCCAGTCCTTAAGGGGTTAATGCAATTATACTGTAGCAAATTTATGCCTAAATTACCTAGTTGATACAAAACTTTTAAATGTATTTTGTCATTTGTTTTGTTCATTGACCACAAGGGGGTGCTAACCTCATTATTCAGTGCACACAAACATACAGGCAGACTTGGACAGCTCAATCATGTTAATCTCACGTGATCTGTGATCACGTGAACTGGCTGGCTCCACCCACTTAATGTTTTGGCGCGAGAAGCATAGATTTGCTGGCTTTAACACACTTTCCTGATTGGCTGCATAAGGACTCAGATGTTGGGAGAATAAGGTATTTAAGAGCTTTTCTATTTACAGCCTGTTTGCCTTTGACAAAGGTGCTGGCTTCACAGCACCAAAACGCGCATCAGGCGTTTTATTTTTTCACTTATGAGCACTTAACACATATCACGGCATGATACTTAGCTTGCCTTATGGGGTTTTCTATGTTTAATTTTTGTTTAATCTAGTCTGCTCCACTTTTTGCTTAGAAGTGTATATGGGAAGGGAGAGATTGGTTATTACTATCTGTCACTGCAAATTTGATCTGCAGTATCTCTCTATTACTATACCATCTACATTCTATATACTTTATCTGTCTATAGATGTATCATTGAGCATTCTCAGCATCATGACATCTATACCTAATACTCTTTCATTTACTTCCATTAGACAAATATAGAGAGACAAGACTTATCTCTTGAAGTCTTGTATATACTTGATTTCTTTTTATTTTATTCTCTGATGTGTGTATTTTTTGGATTATAATCTTACCAGCATTACTAATCCAGCACTAATTGATAATTAAATATTTTGACCTCACTATAGAGGATCTTTTTTGGCAACATTGTATATGTATGCTAATATGGAATGTTTCTTGTGCTAATTAGAGGTAGCACTTTAGAGTATTCTGTTTCTATTTGTCTTTTGGTTAATATATTTTATATAGATATATATAATAAAGCTCATAGTGGATACTTGATATAATCCAATATCTATATATTTTCCATATATTGTGAAGCATTTAGGCACTTTATATTTATTGTATAACCCTCACCTTTTAGGGATATCCTAATATTAAGTATTTTCGTTTAGACTACTGTATATCTCCAGGATACACAGCGAGTCACAATTTTCTTTGAGATTGTGATAAGCATTGTGTTTTTCTTTATATATTTTTCTCTATTCCCGGGGTTAAGCCCCTTGAGACCCCTGGAGTCTCTTTTTTGGTACTTTAACTGTTTTTTTTTTCGCAATTAGAGCACCGACACAAGTAGCTGGTGTTCAGTTGCGAATTATCAGTATATATAGGTGCACGTGATATTACACCCATTTCACAGCAGCCAGTGCTAGGTTGCCAGAGCTCCACCGTGATTGTTTGTGCATAAATTATATTGCACTCACATGTTAAATACCGGTGAGTAACAAAGCTTTTTAATCTTTGTTTTTTAGAGTTAATAGGATTGGAAAAGTTTAACATGCTGGAAGGGATTGGAAGAGTGAATGTGGCCAGTGAGGGATGCTGTAGAGATTTCTTGAACAGAGCCTAAAGGCCTATGGCTGACGCAGTCGCAGAGGATCCTGGTCTCTTCCTCTATACTACTCCACGTAACCAATTATGGTTGAGCATTGGATTCCAAGCCCTAGTAAGCAGAGACATGTGTGAGCATGTTTACAACCTAAAATTTATTTGAGAAGAAGAAACGCATTAGATTTAGTAACGGTTGTACAATTCATAATTTAAATTGAAGCAGCCCAAAATCTGAACCAAAAACACCACGAGGGCAATACCTAAAATCGCCAAAAACAATTCAGGCAAACTGTATTTGTGTGCTCTGTGCACAAGTCTAATGAAAATGTCACATTTTTACACCCTTGGTCACACAAGGCACACTAGCCATTTACTAGGTACAAATGCAATGTTTAATACTGTCCAGAACATGCATTTGCTATTTGCAAGGGTGACCATAAATTCATCTATCATATAGTGATATTCAAGCAAAAGACCCGGACTCACAGAATTAAGTTAACTTACAGCATCCATAAAGCCATGTATGGCTAACTTTCAAACTATAAAGATGTCTCCAAAAACAAATGTATAAGTATGCAGTTATCAAACCAGGATTGCAAATTTGTTGTTGGCGATTTATGTTTATTTTTAAAAAGATACAAGTAGAATATAAGTCATACATAATCATGCTACGGTTGCTTATTCCATTGAAATCATGTCTGAAAAGGCTTCCCACTGGACATAGTCGAGAACTCAGACCATCGAGGAGTACACCAATGCTTTATTCAAAAGTCAAATCAATTTGTCAGAGTTCCATTTCCGTGGCATCTGTTATCCTACCCCTTTCAAACAAATTATAAAAACACCACCAAAACTCTGGGAAGTTTGTTAGAAATGTTACCATGCAATAAAACAAGTTATGAAGCACAGCATTACCATTAAGCACAAACAGTATAGCAATGAGAGTACAATGCTGTCCCAATATTATCTACAAGTTTAAGGCACATGGATATAAAATTCTGTATTATGTTTTCCCTTTCTTGGGTTTGAATTTATATCGATATACAGATGGCACAGGTTTCTAATGCAGTAATCCTCTCTCCACCGTGCCAACGGTACTAGGTAATGATGTCCCCTGTCTCCCCTCTTATTATATCATTGGAACCTCTGGCTTATAAAATCAGAAATCATAGTGGAATCAAAGGTGTTGAGATAGGAGGTAAGGACCTCCTCATTACCGTCTTTGCTAGGACATTTGAGAGAAGAGTCAAATAGTGCTGTGACATAGCAGTTTTAAACATTCAAATTGTTTGGCTGCTAAATAGTACATTTGCGGCCTGCGGTGCACTTCATATCTGAGAGTCAAATAGAAAACGTAAAATACTGCGGTTACAGCACAGTTGTAAAAATTCTTATTTTCTGGGTGCTAATCTGCAAAATAATAAATTTGGGCCCGGCACTGCATATCTGAATATCTGAGAGTCAAATAGAAGCGTCAAATAGTGCTGGGACATAGTTTTAAACATTCAACTTTTTTGGCTGCTAAATAGTACATTTTCGGCCTGAGGTGCACTTCATATCACAGTTAAATAGAACCGTCAAATATTGTGCTTACATTGCAGTTGTAAAAATTCTAATTCATTAGGGTTAATCCAGCCTCTAGTGGCTGTCTAATTGACAGACGCCAGCGTCCATAGGAAAGCATTGTGAATGCTTTCCTATGAGACTGGCTGAATGCGCGCGTGGAGGCGGAGAGTTCCTCGCCCGGCGCTGGAGAAAAAGGTAAGTTTAACCCCTTCCTCACCCTAGAGCCCGGTGGGAGGGGGACCCTGAGGAAAACAAGTATTTTTTCCTGGCACTATAGTGGTCCTTTAAAGAGAAGAGGTAGCATTGCTTTTGAATAAAAGGCTTTAAATTTATTGGTCAAAGTTAAAAATTCAAATCACTCACGAACATGGAATGTGATAAAGCAGCAAATGAGTCCTCGGTATGGCCATTAGCCTCTGAGGAAGTGACTGATTCGTCACGAAAAGCGTAAGGCAATTTGGCATACAGCCGTATACTGACACCACTGCAGCTACCGAGTACCGTGAAACGCAGAGCGGACACTAAGTGGAACGCACGCGAAGAGCGTTTCATCTCTCCGAGCACAGCAAGATCACCGGGGACAGGATCTTCCCACAGTATTTCTTCAACATTACCCGCACTTGCAGACCTCCAGGACGAATTTGCTGCTTTTTCACATTCCATGTTTGTGAGTGATTTGAATTTTTAACTTTGACCAATAAATTTGAAGCCTTTTATGCAAAAGCACTGCTACCTCTTCTCTTTAACTTAGATCTATGAGCAACTATCATTACCATATACTTGATACAGTGGTATGTGAGTAATATCGTTTATGGAACATTGTAGCATATTCTGCATTCATTTTACCAATACCGGTTATACTGTATTCACAGTCTGACACGTGTATGTTATCTTTTTCAATGGATAGTTAATGAATGTGTTGACTGTGACAGTGAAATTAATTCATACCAGGTTAAATCCCTGCATCAACCAAACTCTTGTATACAGAACACTAGTCACAGACTTTTTACTGTTATATCATACATTTGGACTCATTTTAGAAAGTATTGGACTACTGAGTGATAAATGAGACTGTATAGATGTATATTTTCAGCCATAGAACATCCAGGTCAGAATTTTGATTTATTTCAACACTTTATATTTGAGGATTAGTGATTGTTTAGTCGACATCCCCCTCTTATGGGAGATCACCTAACACTTAGCTGACATCTAGTGTTCATTTTTATAATTGTATTTCATTCATATGTTTGATATTGTTAATTCTTCCAACTATTTTATTTTATGTTCTCCATTTTCTATTGGTTTAGGGATCTCCTGGTACGTGTAGGTCCTTATACCTATTTTTATTTATTTATTCATTCTACATTTATGTAGTATATCAATTTTAAGGTTAAGATAAATGTAATTGATTAACATTAATTCATCAACTTTGAATGCATTGCAAAGCATAGAACATCGAGGTAGCTGTTTTTGCGTTCTTTATTTGATAGTTTGGTAATTTGATAGGCCGTGCCCGCTTTGGACCTTTTCACTCTGTTGGCAGTTTTGTTTAACCCCTTAAGGACCACGGATGTACTAGGTACGTCCGACAAAAAACGGTACGCAAATAGGAGCACTGGAAGCGATCATGACTGCTTCCAGACACTAAGGGTATTGCAGCGATTCCTTGATGTTGAGGCATCCTGGGAGCGATCACTTACAGGTTGCCCTAAATGGCGCCCCGCAGTGTAGCAGAGCATCAGAAGCCATCGGGCAGGCTTCTGATACTTTGTGTGCAAAGTGCCTCGAGGCACCCTTTCTATCAATCTTGGTCAACATAAACCAGACAGGCCAAAAACAATGAATCCCATTTACAGACTCCACTCTGTCTCCCTAACTGCGTACATAGTATATTACAGCACCGCAGGGGAAAATCTGTCTGTTATTTTATCTTGTCTAGCATTAGATAACATTGTGTAATACAAACAGTTGTGTGTTATTTATGTACCGTGTATACACTGTGCTGTATAACATTTTGCTGTACATAACCTACTGTTTTATACTACTAAACAATGCAGTGTACAACACTCTACCATGTACAGTAAGTCTTAAGGGGATCTCAGTTGCATAGGAATTTTGACTTTGTACATACTCCATGAAGGTAAGTAATACTCCTATCGTGATGACAACTATTTAAAAAAAAAAAAACCATCATAATGTTGTGTCCTTATTGTCCACTCACAGGCTTGATTTACTCTCTTGCCTAGCAGTGCCCTGTCTCAGACTCCCTGACGGTGAGTAGTACTCATATGGTGTTGTGACTGTAATAAGAGTTCATAATTTTGTCCTTATATTGTCTCCTTACAGGCTTTGCATTTCATTCAGTCCCTCACCTCGCCTATTGTGTGGTCTTAGACTTTTCAACGGTGAGTAATTCCAAGATCGTGGCGATACAATTATATTGCATAATTTGGTCCTTATTGTTCCCTTACAGGCACGACATTTGATCTACTCACTTGTCTAGCAGTGTCCGGTCTTAGACTACCAGACGGTGAGTAATACCCATACTGTTACCTTTTGTAAGACTAACATTTTATCCTCATGGGCTGTGCAGTAGATTTACTGTTATGTTAAGTGGTTGTTATGTATGGCATTTAGGGTAGTTTTTAGTGATTTACATACATTTTTAAAATGATGTGTGTTCTATTTTTATAGAAATGGAGACCAAGTACAACAACATCGTCAAATTCCTCTATTTTGGCGAATACCCACCCAGGTAATCTGAGACACAGAGGCAGAATTTCAGGCAGACCACTGCCAAATTTACTTTAAAGGGTGAGTATCAAAAATACCATCAATCTTAGTTGTTTGTAATTAAACAAACCCTTTAATCTTACTATTTCATTACAGAAGGAGAGCTCTTCGTTGGAAGATGGAGTTATTAAAAACAAAGAAGAGGCAAGGAGGATCTTCGTAGAGTTTCATGCATCGCCCATTGGAAGACATACAGGCATCAACAGAACACGGTTGGCCATCTCCTCGAGATTCTTCTGGCATGGAATAGCCACTGATATTGATAAATGGGTACACATTAATTATCTTTGTGTTTTACTATATTAATGAAAGCTTGTACATAGGTTAACAACTCATTTCCTACAGATCCAGGAAT